>JAVIAB010000051.1:32218781-32576281 GCA_032433765.1 Megaustenia siamemsis
TATTCTTCCAGATGGGCTGTGGTGAATGCAGCGTTCTGCTAGGGACATGCGACCTGATGATGATGTAATAGTACTCATTATAGTTTATGACTGTACCCACAATAAAGTATACAATATCAGCAGCATCTGTAAGAATGGACGTGGAGAATAACAGCTGCTAGAAGAGGGTAGGAGATTTCTCCTGAAATTCATGACTTTCGCCTAAGGTCGATGTCATAGGTCAATAAAATTTGATAACAATATATAACTGAGGAAGCGAACAGGCAATGTGTGAGACGAGCAAACTGTTCAACTCTCACTCTTGGTATACACGAACTGCAATGCTTTTGGCAGTCTTCCTCTTTCACTTTCTTCTTTTCTCTTTCACTGATATCTAAAAGGTGCCATGGTTATATCATTTGTCGTTCTTGCGCTGCTCGAACTGTCTGAATTTGTGATTTTCCTTTGTTGTTACATGTCTCTGTCACTGCATCTATCCATCTTCTTCTGGTTCTTCCTCTTGGTATTTTTCCATGCATTCTCGAGAAGAACACCCCTGATGGTGATTGGTAAGGATTCGTTATGACCAGGTGACCAAACCATTTAAGTTGTTGTTCTATATATTCTTGGCAGGATTTTGTTCCTACCATTTTTCTTATGGTTTCTTTTGGTATTGTATCTCTTCTTGTGTTGTTTGTTACTTTTCTCAAGCATCGCATCTCACATGTATTGATCTTTCTTAAATGTGCTATTGACAGTAAAATGGTTAATTAGAATTCAAGATGGTGTCTAGTTTTTTTTCTAATTTTGGCACAAAGTTTATGAACAATTTAACTTTTTTTTCTTGTCATTGGCTGAATGGTCAACTGTTCGCCATCTCTTCAGCTAAAACAAACAGGGAGAGAGAACTACTGATTCCAGAGCTTGGTAGTGCACCCTAATTATATCAATCAAGAAAAGTATTGACAAACAGTCGTGAAAACGTAGATAATTCAGTTAATAAATGTTCTATAAAAGTAATATTTAAAAGTTCGCTGTGTTTCAGTTAGAGAAGTATATAGTTCAAGTAATTACAATGATGGCTCTAAGGATAATACATTAGATAGTGAATAGAAATATTAACCAAGTATAGAACTCCAGAATAGTCACTGAATGTAAAATTAATCAGAGAATCACTAGGTCATAGATGACTCAAATAAATATCGATGATAAACCTATTTCAACATCTCAGAATCAATCACATTAGGAATAGAAAAAGTCATCAAAATGTGTAGTGATTGCAAATATTGAGTGTTGAAATATAATATTAAATAAAAAATGTTTGTGATATAACAATCTAATTTGAAAACTAAAGCGATGACAAAATAAACTTGATATTGTGTGTTAGTCAGTGATGATTTGAAATACATGTTACGTTGTCAAAAACATTGTTTTATACATCTCAAGAGTAGCTTAAATGATGCAAGTAAGGTGAGATTAATAGTCAGTGAAGGAAGGTAAGAAATGAAACTGTATAGGTCATGTGCTCAGAAGAGTTTCTAATAAACCCACAACAAATGTGGATGTGGGAGAAAGATAGGCAGAGCAAGTGCAGTCTAGCGGACTGTACATCAGTACGACAACAAATGTAAGAGACACTGTACTTTCTTTCTTCCTGGAAGACAGTGCATAAAATATTTGAACAATGTGAGCCAGATTTGGGGTACCCTGCTATAGATAGCCACGATCCACACGAAGCAGAATAACATTATTGTCTTAAAAGAGCCACACGTTATGTTGGACACCAATTGCTTTGTCGATGTGTATGAATAAGCTCGCGTGCACGATTTAGTAAACCCAGAGTGAAAAATTATTCGAATAAAAATACATACTCGAATAATGTTTTTCGGTATACCATCTCACCACAGAAATAAAAAAGCAGACTAGCTGAAGCCAAAATAGCATTTCAGAAAATCACAAAATATCTTATACAACAAATCAATGTCAATAGAAATGAGAATGATAGTTCATCAGTGCTATATAGAACCAATTCTGACCTATGGAAGCGAATCATGAACAGTAGACAAAGCAGATGAAAAGACGATTAGAGGCCACAGAGATGGGACTTCTCAGAAGAATGTTGAAAGTTCCCTGGACAGCTAAAAGAAGACCAATGAGGAAGCTCTCAAAGAGGTCAACACACAAAGGGAGCGCCTAAAAACATCAGAAAGAAAAAAATCAACATTTTTCTGGCACATCATGAGAAGAGGAAAATTGGAATACTTGGTTACAAATGGAAAAATAAAAGAAAAGAGATCGCGGACGACAAAGAGAGAAAATACTGGATAGCTCGGTATCATGGTATGGAAAACGGTCAACAACAGAACTGATAGATGCACTGTAGATAGAAGATTATTGAAGAACATAATCACCTACGCCAACCGGTATGGCACACATGATGATGATGATAACATCTAAACAGTTGTGGCAATACTTTCCATTGTATTTTGGGTTTCCTCCTGAGAAACTCGGGGCTTCAGTTAATATCCATGGGATTATAAACGTTTAACATTTGTAGGTTAGAATCATTGTAGACGACATCTTCTCAAACATTGTTGTCGTCCTAACAGTCCGGCTAGAAATATGGTTATTGGTCATATCAATTATTCCAGGACTAATCAACGCTTAGTTGTCCTAACTGGCACATAACGTGACCCGAGGGCATTTAGTATTGAGTTCCGGGGTGAGCCAAGGTGAATTATGTACGTCGGTGGTATTTAGAACAGGGTAGGAAAAATAACAATGAGGAGGAAATAAGAGGAGAAATTTACTATATGGGCACTTCTTGCTACCAGACTGTTGGAGTGCCAGAGAAATAGGTCAGGAGGTGTCTGGTAGACAACTGATTAAATATGTTTTGTTGGAGAGGTCAAATACGTTCCATTGAATTAGTCTCAAGAATGCGTGCTTATACTACTATGTTATGCAATACTTACGTGAATATATATATATATAAAGTGAAGAGCCCCCGTCACGCCAAGCGGCGTATAGGGAATAAGGTGTTAGTGACCATAAATTTTACAGACTTTCAGCACATGATTTTTGGGGTAATGTGGTCGGTATTACGCAAGTGCCGCTTTACTTTCCCAGAAAAATCCGGTACCCATAAAAGGCTGGGTGAACCCGGAAGACGTCGGATGGGATCGAACCCTACCTCTTGTCCTTTGTAGTCCAGTTCACTAACCACTGAGCTATCGCGGCTCCCATATATATATATATATACATTTTTATATAGTGAAGGCAATTATTTCAACAGGATTGTCCTGCATTTGTCTGTGGTGACGCATATCTTTTTATTCGAATTGCAATATTTATTTTCTCTTTTCAATATTTTTATTTCACAACACCTGCTATTCCGTTGCATAATTTATTATTCTGTTTTTCCCAACTTCTTTTGCTCTAAATTATGTCCGCTGTCGCCAGATATTCCATGCATCCCTCTTCTTCTTCATCTTTTTTCTTTTACTTGTTCTCCTCCTCCTCATTCTTAATCTCCTCTTTCTCCTTCTTATTCTCCTCCTCCTTATTATTCTTCTTCTCCTTTCTTCTTCTTCTTCCTGTTCTTCTTCTTCTCCTCTTTCTTCTCCTCCTCTTCATTCTTCTTCTCCTCCTCTTCCTTCTCCTCCTCATTATTTTTTCTTCTCCCCTTTCTCCTTCTTCTTCTCCTCCTCTTCCTCCTCCTACTCATTCTTCTTCTTCTCCTCTTCCTCCTCCTCCTCATTCTTCTTCTCCTCCTCTTCCTCCTCCTCCTCATTTTTCTTCTCCTCCTCTTCCTCCTCCTCCTCATTCTTCTTCTTCTCCTCTTCCTCCTCCTCCTCATTCTTCTTCTTCTCCTCCTCCTCCTCCTCCTCATTCTTCTTCTTCACATCTTTCTCCTTCTTCTACTCCTCTTTCTCCTTCTTCTTCTCCTCCTCTTTCTCCTCCTCCTCCTCATTATTCTTCTTCTCCTCTTTCTCCTTCTTCTTCTCCTTCCCCTCCTCATTATTCTTCTTCTCCTCTTTCTCCTTCTTCTTCTCCTTTCCCTTCTCATTATTCGTCTTCTCCTCTTTCTCCTTCTTCTTCTCCTTCCTCTCCTCATTATTTTTCTTCTCCTCTTTCTCCTTCTTCTTCTCCTTCCCCTCCTCATTATTCATCTTCTCCTCTTTCTCCTTCTTCTTCTCCTCCTCTTCTTCCTCCTCCTCATTATTCATCTTCTCCTCTTTCTCCTTCTTCTTCTCCACCTCCTCCTCTTTCTCCTTCTTCTTCTTCTCCTTTTTCTCCTTCCTCTTCTCCTCATCTTCCTCCTTCTCTCCTACTCCTTTTTCTTTTTATTCTCCTCCTCTACCTTTCTGTTCTTATTTTTCTCCTCCTCCATTTTCTTCTTCTCCTCCTCCTCCTCTTTCTTCTTCTTCATCCCATAACCCCGAAGGGCACCACTGTCAGACTTAGTCATCATTCTCCATCTATATCTATCGTCAGTCTTTCTTTTGGACTCTACAAAGTCAATACGAGTCCATTGTTGATGCCATCTTCTCATCTCTCTCACTGCCCACCTCTCGCTCCCTTCACATCTCCCCGTCGAACAATGTTTCTAAGTTCACGTTCTCTCCTGTCTTTTCCCCCTGCCTTTTCATATTCTCTTTCTATCTATCTATTGGTCTTTCAAGCGGTAGCCGGCCCATAGGGCGTAGACCAAGATACTCCTTCATATGAATTTTTATTCTAGCAGTTGAAAATAGAGAAAATAGAGTGGAGGCCATACACTCACCCCTCGATAACCATAAACTATAGGGATACCTTTACCTTTATCACAGGATTCAGTTGATCAATACTCATATAGAACCCATATTGGACGAAATTACAATTTGCAAACATCAACATGAAATACAACTCATTAAAACTATATCCTGAATAAATTGGAAAACTATGAAAGAACATGTCTGTATGGGAGCATTAATAACATATTATATGGTACGTATTTCACAAATATTGACTCTTACAAACGAAGCCTAAACACCGATCTGGAAATTAAAGTATAATATGGCAGAAACATTAACATTGTGAAAGGAGCTCTTTAACATTATACAAAATCAAATTTAACAGAATGATGCCAGCCATACACACACAAAAACAGTCGGCAAATTAGAAAACTCTGGAGAGATATGAGATTTCAAAGAAAAATGTCGAATTTATGACAGCCAAAAATATTTCTGCAATATGTTATAAAATTAAGTAAACGTGCGGATAACTGTATATTTAAGGGATGTATAAGAATTTATTTTAAAAAATATACCAGACGACCAGGGGATCGATATTCATAGCCCTACCAAAGAAATTGGGTGTGATTGAATGCGATGATCAGCGCACAATAAGCCTTGTGGGTCATATGACTAAGATATTACTAAGAATCATCATGCGAAGAGTGCGAAACAAAATCAGCCCATAAATTAGCGATGAACAGTGTGGTTTTGTTTGAGATAAAGGATCAAGCAATGCCATTTATATCATAAGATCTTTAGTAGAAAGAGCCATAGAGGCGAAAACAGATCTATACCTATGTTTTATAGATTATACCAAGGCATTTGATAAAGTAAAGCACCAAAAAATAATCAACATTTTAGAAAGCATAAACGTAGACAGCAAAGATCTAAGAATAATAAAGAACATGTACTGGCAACAAACAGCGGCCATAAGAACTGGAAACCAATTGGGAATGTTTCAACAAATAAAACAGGGTGTTAGACAAGGTTGTGTGCTGTCACCAGATTTGTTTAATATTTATAGTGAGATTATTTTAAGATCCATATGGGACATGCCTGGAATAACAATTGCAGGTCATAATATAAATAATCTAAGGTATGCTGATGATACAGTCTTAATCGCTAAGAGTGAAAATGAGTTACAAGAAATGTTGGACATTATAGTGAAAGAAAGCACAAATAAAGGACTAAGCCTTATTAGCAAAAAGACATAGGTAATGGTAACAACAAAGAAAAAGACATCATCTCAGTGCAAAATAAAGACAAGTGGAACAATATTAAAACAGGTAAATGAATGTAAATATTTGGGAACTTTGTTAACCTCAGACGGAAGATGTACAAAAGAGGTGAGATGCAGAATGGCTCAAGCAAAAGCAGCTTTCCAAAAAATGAGGAAGACACTATGCAATCCATTTTTGACAATAAAAACAAGAAAAAGAGTTCTTAAATGATATGTAGAGCCAGTGGTAGCCGCGATAGCTCAGTGGTTAGTGAACTGGACACCACGGACAAGGGGTAGGGTTCGATCCCAACCGACGGCTTCCGGTTTCACCCAGCCTTAAATGGGTACCGGATTTTTTTCTGGGAAAGTAAAGCAGCACGGGCGTAATACTGACCACATTACCCCAAAAATCATGTGCTGAAGGTCTGTAAAATATAGGGTCACTAACACCATATTTCCCTATACGCCACTTGGTGTGACGGGGGTACTTTACTTTACTATGTAGAGCCAGTCTTAACATATGGATGCGAATCATGGACAATAGGATAACAGACAAGAAAATCACTGGAGTCTGTAGAAATGTGATTTTACAGACGAATGTTGAGAGTACCATGGACAGCTAAGAAGAGTAATGAAGATGTTCTGAGAGAGGTCAAAGCAAAAAGATAGCTAATTTCCAATATTAGGAAGAAACAATCATCATTTTTTGGCCATGTAATGAGAAGAGAACAGCTGGAATATATTGTAACAACTGGAAAAATTGAGGGACGAAGAGAAAGAGGGAAGCAAAGAGAAAAAATAACAGACAGCTTAAGAGAATGGCTTGGCAGAAGGTCAACAACAAAAATGATAAATAGCTGCCGAGATCGAAAGCTGTGGAGAGACATGATCACCTACGCCAGCAGGCCCTGTACTTGATGATGATGATGATGATAAGAATTTCGATGGAAACATGAGAAGAATGTGTAGAAAAATCTGTCGGCTAAAAAAAAACAAGGTTACTTTGACAGTATAATATCGTGGCAGGGACAAATGTCATGGTGAGAACTATTGACAACACTAGCAACAATTAATTGGAAACATCAATCATCGTCTGCCAAAGTCAGATGATAAATCTACCAATAATGAAAAGGGCGATAATAACGATTATATCCAAGGATGTAACATTAGTGTTTGAGTAGCGGGCAGGAATGTCCAGCTTCGTTTGCTTTTCTTTTAAGGAAAAAAAAAGTATCTGCTGAATGTTGCAAAAAGGGAAGCGGAAAAGAAATGTCTGCCGAATGTTGTAAAAAGGGGAGTTGAAAAAAAAAATATCTCCCGAATGTTATAAAAATGGAAGTTTAAAAAAAAATATCTGCCGAATGTTATAAAAAGGGAAGTTATAAAAAAATATCTGCCGAATGTTATAAAAAGGGAAGTTATAAAAAAAATATCTGCCGAATGTTATAAAAAGGGAAGCTATAAAAAAAAAATATCTGCCGAATGTTATAAAAAGGGAAGTTGAAAAAAAATATATCAGTGCACGCAATGCTTACATTATGTTATCTATTTTCACCTTTGTTTGATACAATAAAACCATGAGTGCAGAAAGAAATAGAACGAAAACATTATCGACAATTGTCCAGTCTAATCATCGTGGCCCCTTACTTTCTCTGGAACTAACTAAGACATACAGAAATGTACATTAAACAAATTACACAATTATTATTTTTTTTAAAAGATAGTTTTTATTTTTTTCCTTGCTGTTTTACGAAAGATTCAATATAGTTAAATGGTAAAATTCGTAATTAAAAAATATAAATATTTTCTTAATTCTTCCTTTATGTTCTGTGACCTATGATCATAAGATTATTTAGAGATATCTTGTCCTCAGTAAATATATTGAAGTGTTTGTCCTATATTTTTAGTCATTAGCAGGGGAGGTCATCAGAAGAAAGAAAGAGCCTCATGACATCATGTGAAAGCTTATATGGAATATAATTTAATAGTTCTCCAATACAAGATTTGTTGGGCAATGTGGCCAGTACTATGACAGTACCGTGTTTCCTTCTCACAAAAACTTTGGACACGTTCAAAGCTGGGTGATCCCGGTCGACCAGTCTTGAACCAGACCTCTTGTTCTCAATAGTCCAGTTCACTATCCAATGAGCAGCCGCGGCTCGGATCATCAAGAGTACCCAGTAAAGTGCCTGCCATTTGTCTTTCTTGTAGTCAGAATGACGCTCTAAAATATTTTAAATTCTGTAATTCTCGACCAACGCTCACAACGATACGAGTACAACAGAGAGTACTGTGTCTAGATGTTCCATAACCAGTATATTCATGTAGAGTAACACATTCCTTGATATATCAACATATATGATATATTAACAGTTTATTCATGTAGAGTAACATTCCTTGCAGTATCCGTGTAAACTTTGGCCATTTTAAATGTAAACAAAACTAAAAACTAATGCTTACAAGACGTTCAATCTGATGATGTTTGGAAGGTTCCAGTTTGAAGTTAGGTAAAAGAGTAAAGTACCCCCGTCACGCCAAGTGGCGTATAAGAAATATGGTGTTAGTGACCATACATTTTTACACACCTTCAGCACATTATTTTTGGGGTAATGTGGTCAGTATTACGCCCGCGCCGCTTTACTTTCCCAGAATAAATCCGGTACCCATTTAAGGCTGGGTGAACCCGGAAGCCGTCTGTTATATGGAACCCTACCTCTTGTCCTTCGTAGTCCAGTTCACTAACCACTGAGCGGCTCCCAAGGTTACAGTCTGAAGGAAAATAATTCTTCTTTTTCCCTCCCTTTCTCGTTTACCTTTCAGCTTTGACGATAGATAGTGTATACTATGCTTGTGTTCCTCTTTTGACTTCTGTTATATTTCTGCTGTTCATAAAATTCGATAAGAGTATTTTTTTCGTGATTGGCCGTTTTAGTTTGTATTCGCGTGAGATTTGTTACTGACTCGTTGTGCCACATTTAGTTTCGTATTCCGAGGTCAACCCACTTTATTCGTTGATGCACTCGATAGTGGATATTGTTTATAATATTTGATTCATCAATTCTTTACTTCTGATCGTGTCTGTGAGGCTGTATCTTGTCATAAGTCTACTGAATACAATCAAAGTATTGCAACACTGATCTCTAGCATAGAAGCTTGGCAATTAAACAGATTAAGGACTTCAAGAAAATGAACATAACATGGTATAGAGCAAGTAGACTAACAGAGAGACAAGACACTACAATGTTTCGACTAAGGCCTTCATCAGGTATATCAAACAAACAAACAATACGCGTTAAACACAAAATTCATATTCTGTGTTGTTGTGCACTCGGAATTGTGTGTTTAATGTATATAGTTTGTTTGATATACCCCATGAAGACTTTTGCCGAAACGTTGAAATTTGCCTCATCTTTCTGTTAGTCTGGCTGATTAATACACATTTATGTTTATTTTCTTTGTTTTCTGCAACAATACACGCATCACCGAATAGTATTTAACATATGTTATACTTGATTCCCGTGCTTATCTCAGATTAAGAACATTTGAAGTGTGATAAACATACCACCAGGACACCCCTCGTGTAAATATAATCAGGCACTCATATCATACAAGAAACGCATAGCAATGCGACAGGAATTGTTTTATGATCACAAGAACGATACATATAGTCTGAACATGCAAAACATATGATACCGGACAGGAGATAATGCCAAGGAATGGGATGAAGGTAAGTTAGTATGAGATGACTACTCTATAGAAACTAGATGGTTTAAAGAGGAATAAGTGAAGATATACCAATAACGTAGTATTCAATACACGGCATAGATTCATAATAGTCAATCTTCGGTACGAAAAAAGCAACGGTAGAATTATAGATAATGAACGAATCTATGAAGACAATGGGTCATGTTACTTTCCTGCACCCGCGTGCTACTTCAATGTATACCCAGCTTTAAATGTGTACAAAGCTGGGAATAATTTCCACCACAAAATACATAAAGAATCAATAGCTAAAATGTGTACAAAGCTGGGAATAATTTCCACCACAAAATACATAAAGAAATAACAGCTAAAATGTGTACAAAGCTGGGAATAATTTCCACCACAGAATACATAAAGAAACAGCAGCTAAAATGTGTACAAAGCTGGGAATAATTTCCACTACAGAATACATAAAGAAACAACAGCTAAGGTGTGTACAAAGCTGGGAATAATTTCCACCACAGAATACATAAAGAAACAACAGCTAAAGTGTGTACAAAGCTGGGAATAATTTCCACCACAGAATACATAAAGAAACAACAGCTAAAGTGTGTACAAAGCTGGGAATAATTTCCACCACAGAATACATAAAGAAACAACAGCTAAAATGTGTACAAAGCTGGGAATAATTTCCACCACAGAATACATAAAGAAACAGCAGCTAAAATGTGTACAAAGCTGGGAATAATGTCCACCACATCATACATAAAGAAACAGCAGCTAAAATGTGTACTAAGAAGGGAATAATTCCCACTACAGAACACATACAGAAACAACAGCAAAAATGTGAAAAAAGCTGGACATAATTCCCACCACAGAAACAACAGCTAAAATGTTTTTTTTTTTTTTGGGCACGTGATAAAACAGACAGACATAAACACAACATAATGGGCCTTCTATAAACGTTGCAAGAACACCGGACTCAAGGGTCGACCATCAAAGAGATAGATTAATGATATATCAGGGATATTGGGAAACATAAAATCAGGAGAGGCCAAGAGAACAGCAAAACACCACAAACTATATCTCCCCTCGAGGAAGGAAGAAGAAATGTGGAATTGTTTATTTTGGGTAAAATGGACGTCATTGTAACGATTACATTACCAGATCAAAATATACAAGTTATTATGGTTATGGTTATGGAAAGCTCCGTTATCACTGCAAACGAATTAAAATCCATAATTGCTCAACCGCCCGTGCCAGTGGAATGATCTGAATTAATATCTCATCTCCCGAACAAAGAAAGGTAACTGCAGTCCCCATCATAGCAATCTCAGCACACGCCAAAAGACATAAGGTGAACACAGCCATCTGTTCCCCGTCATACGATATCATCATCGCAAGCAATTCAGAATATCGAAACACTATCAAAACGGATGAAACGCACAGCTCACGGTGTGCACAGATCACTTAACTCAGTAGCTCCTGCAGCAAGTAAGCGATCATGATCTTCTACAACAATGCTCTGTCCTCGGTGTATCATATAAATGATGTTGTTGAATATTTACCGTGTCTGGGTCAGGCTATCCAGCAAGCAACGTGCACCAGACAAATGTGGACGATAACATCGTACTGGACAGCAATCCTAGTATCATTTAAACAAACGATAATGACTCTCAAGACAAGATGTGTGTATCACTTATCAACGGTTATCACTGATATCACGTTCTCTAACATTTCTGGCTTTTCAATTTCTTTTTTCTTCTGTAGACGTGATATTTTCATTTCCCTGTCAGTGATATTGTCGTGAAATAAAAACATTGCCGCAGCTTGGTTATCACAATATATATTCACAGGGCGATGGCTAACACAATTTTCTCGCGTGCTTTTGCACAAGAACTATTATTTTATGAGATTTAATTCATTATACAAAAAAAATAGTTGAAGCCGGTGTTGCTGTACTTAATGGATAGGGATATTTCTCTTCTCAACATTTATATCGATTCTTTGAAATGGGTTTTTGCAGATCCGCAACACTAGGATTTCTGACAAGTGTTTTCTGTTAAATATGTCTTCCCCAGTTTTGTGTGTTTGTGTGTTTTTATTAGTTGCTGTAGCATGTCTAAGAGAAGAGGGCCACTTGAGGCCAAATTCGATTCAAGACACACGATGATGATTGCAACTAGGGAATCTAGGAAGCTGGTTGTAGCTATCTTGGCTAGTGCTACTCGGAGTTTAAATGCATTTTACTTTATTTTAGTTGAGGCACGTTCCATTTAGGCGTTGTTTATTTCTTCTGTGCAAAAAATAGACTGCATGAGCCATAAATAATAAATTGTAGAGAACACTACATTTTGGATGCTGCCTAACTGCTCTGAGGAAAGCGCGACAAGAAAAGAAAGAAATATGGCTGTTATGATCAACCTCACTTTTACCATTTCTTCTCAATATTCCATCCTCACTTTTATAATTTATCCTCACAATTGCCTCGTCACTTTTACCATTTATCCTCACTATCGCTTGCTCACTTTTACAATTTCTCCTCACTATTGCTTCCTCACTTTTACCATTTCTCCTCACTATTGTTTCCTCACTTTTACCATTTCTCCTCAATTTTACCATTTCTCCTCACTATTGCTTCCTCACTTTTACCATTTTTCCTCACTATTGCTTCCTCACTTTTACCATTTCTCTTCACTATTGCTTCCTCACTTTTACCATTTATCCTCACTATCGCTTGCTCACTTTTACAATTTCTCCTCACTATTACTTCCTCACTTTTACCATTTCTCCTCCTTATTGCTTCCTCACTTTTACCATTTATCCTCACTATCGCTTGCTCACTTTTACAATTTCTCCTCACTATTACTTCCTCACTTTTACCATTTCTCCTCACTATTGCTTCCTCACTTTTACCATTTATCCTCACTATCGCTTGCTTACTTTTACAATTTCTCCTCACTATTACTTCCTCACTTTTACCATTTCTCCTCCTTATTGCTTCCTCACTTTTACCATTTATCCTCACTATCGCTTCCTCACTTTTACCATTTCTCCTCACTATTGCTTCCTCACTGTTACCATTTCTCCACACTATTGCTTCCTCACTTTTACCATTTCTCCTCATTATTGCTTCCTCACTGTTACAATTTCTCCTCACTATTACTTCCTCACTTTTACCATTTCTCCTCACTATTGCTTCCTCACTTTTACCATTTCTCCTCACTATTGCTTCCTCACCTTTACCATTTTCGTCACTATTGCTTCCTCACTTTTACCATTTCTCCTCACTATTGCTTCCTCACCTTTACCATTTTCCTCACTAATGCTTCCTCACTTTTACCATTTCTCCTCACTATTGCTTCCTCACCTTTACCATTTTCCTCACTATTGCTTCCTCATTTTTACGATATCTCCTCACTATTGCTTCCTCACTTTTACCATTTCTCCTCACTATTGCTTCCTCACTTTTACCATTTCTCCTCCTTATTGCTTCCTCACTTTTACCATTTATCCTCACTATCGCTTGCTCACTTTTACAATTTCTCCTCACTATTGCTTCCTCACTTTTACCATTTATTTTCACTATCGCTTGCTCACTTTTACAATTTCTCCTCACTATTTCTTCATCAATTTTACCATTTCTCTTCACTATTGCCTCCTCACTTTTACCATTTATTTTCACTATCGCTTGCTCACTTTTACAATTTCTCCTCACTATTGCCTCCTCACTTTTACCATTTATTTTCACTATCGCTTGCTCACTTTTACCATTTTCCTCACTATTGCTTCCTCACTTTTACCATTTCTCCTCACTGTTGCTTCCTCACTTTTACCATTTCTCCTCACTATTGCTTCCTCACTTTTACCATTTCTCCTAACTATTGCTTCCTCACCTTTATCATTTCTCCTCACTATTGCTTCCTCACCTTTACCATTTCTCCTCACTATTGCTTACTCACTTTTACAATTTCTCCTCACTATTGCTTCCTCACATTTACCATTTCTCCTCACTATTGCTTCCTCACTTTTACCATTTCTCCTCACTATTGCTTCCTCACCTTTACCATTTCTTCTCACTATTGCTTCCTCACCTTTACCATTTCTCCTCACTATTGCTTCTTCACTTCAAAAACCGTGTTAATTAAGTGAAGATGAAACAGGTCGAGGTCTGTACATCTCGATTCCCAATGACGTGCTTTCAAATTACAATAATTGTTACAGAAAATTTCATGAGGAATGTTTCCAAATAATGACATGTACAATAATTTAAATGGTCATAATGAAAAGGGGTCACTGGTAGGTTGAAGTTATAAACGGGGGACACATAACCGTTGACTATCTAAAAATTGGGGATGCCAAACTGGATGGTGACTGCCAGTATTAAATGATGCACTGAAACTACCAAGATAATGACAATGCAATAAACATAAGTACTAGGGAACAGGCAAATAATGACAGTCATCATCATCATCATCGAGTCCCTTCTCCGCAACGAAGGTTGGCTACCATGGATCGCCATTCTACTCTGTTTATTGCTTTGATGGTGCAGGCTGTCATTTATTGACTTGTCCATATTTTGATGTTACTCGTCCACATTAGTATTGGTCTGCTTCTGCCTCTTTTATCTTGTATTTTCCCTGTCAATATTACTTTTAGTAGGCTGTTGTGTCTTTTAACATGCCCCAAAAATTTCATTTGTCTTGTCTTAATTGTATTTAGTAGTTCCCTTTTTATTTTCAGTTGTTTTAAAACTTCATCGTTTGTTTTCTTTTGTTTCCATCCAATTCTACCTATTCTTCTATAAATCCACATTTCAAAGGCTGCGATTTTCTGTTCTGTTTGCTTGTCTAATGTCCATGTTTCTACACCATACAGGAATACTGAGAAGATGTAATATTTTGCCATTCTTAGTTTCAGCCCTGCTGATATTTGTTTTGTTATTAGTATATTTTTCATGGTATTAAAATTACTTTTTACCATACCTATTCTTTTGTTTATTTAAATTTTACATTTTCCATCATTGGTTATAATGACAGTGCCGCGGTAAATGTTTCTATCTCCATCTTCTGTGTATTTCTAATGTGTTAGACGAATGACAGAAAACAGTCTGAGAGATAAGATCAGAAATGAAGAACTGAGAAAAAAGCTAGGAATAGCCCGCGTCATAGAATATATAAGGAAACAACAGATCAGATAAAATGGTTTGGCCACGTGACAAGGCAGAAAGATCAAAATACAACTCAACGAGCCTTCAACAAACGTTGTGAGAACACCAGACCCAAGGGTCGATTACGAAAAAGATGGATTGATTGAATATTAGAAGCACTAGGAAACATAACAGCAGCAGAGGCGAACAGAAGAACAAAAGACTGCAACTTATATCTCCCCTCGACGCTGAAAGGAAGAAAAGAAGAAGTAGAAGAAGCTGCGGTAAAGCTGGTAGCAAGGACTAATAGTTGTTGTGTTCCTTTTTTGTGAAGCTGTTACCTTACCTTGTAGGAGCGTACGTCACATCCCTCTATTGGCTACTTGCTACCAACTTTACAGCAGCACTGTGATTATTTGCTTGTTCCCTACTTATTTTGTACTACTGCTACTTTATGTTTGTCTAATGTCATCCATTTTTCTGTGTTCTAGTTAGCTACTTACCTGTCCCAATCATCCTAGATGTGCTATAATTTTTCTGTGTTTAACCGTTTGTTGTTGTTCTCGCATTCTGAAGAAGGTCTCGTGTAGGCCGAAACGTCAGTGTTTTGCTGTATTCCTTTTTTTATAAAGCTGTCAACACAGGTACTAAATGCAATTTCTCTACTCCTGACAAATATATGTCAGTGCAGCAATTGTTATCACTGTTGTTGTTCCTATTTTATTGTCGTTACATTACCTCATGCCAGAATTTTATATTATTTCTGGTTTATTGTTTTGATGATTATGGTGTTATTTTTTAAATCTCACCCTGTAGCTTTTTTTAAACTTTAAAATGACTTTTTACTTCTCTCTGCTAATTTATATTCCAATCGTTTTCCTTGGAGTAGACTGTGGCGTTGCACTCACTTGGAGTAGACTGTGACATTGCACTCGCTTGGAGTAGAATGTGGCATTGCACTCGCTTGGAGTAGACTGTGGCATTGCACTCGCTTGGAGTAGAATGTGACATTGCACTCGCTTGGAGTAGACTGTGGCATTGCACTCGCTTGGAGTAGACTGTGGCATTGCACTCACTTGGAGTAGACTGTGGCATTGCACTCGCTTGGAGTAGAATGTGACATTGCACTCGCTTGGAGTAGACTGTGGCGTTGCACTCGCTTGGAGTAGACTGTGACATTGCACTCGCTTGGAGTAGACTGTGACATTGCACTCGCTTGGAGTAGACTGTGACATTGCACTCGCTTGGAGTAGACTGTGACATTGCACTCGCTTGGAGTAGACTGTGACATTGCACTCGCTTGGAGTAGACTGTGGCATTTCACTCGCTTGAAGTAGGCTGTGGCGTTTCACTCGCTTGGAGTAGACTGTGGCGTTGCACTCGCTTGGAGTAGACTGTGACATTGCACTCGCTTGGAGTAGAATGTGACATTGCACTCGGTAGGAGTAGACTGGGGCGTTGCACTCGCACTCGTCACAAATTCAAAGATACACCGAGGTCTAGAGAGGTCCCGCCAATAACGCTGATCTTGTTGTAGGCAAGAAAAAGTTGACAGACCTCTGGGAAGCGGACTATAATCCTAAGTCCTCTGTTAAGGTTTAGCATAAAAATGTATCATTTGTATTTGCCAAGTGAACAAGTCTAATAATAGTGCTCTGCTGTTTTTCACAGCTTAAACACAATAAACATTACAAATCCTAACATACAAAAAGGAAAAGCCAACCAGCTTTCTCGAACTGACTTCAAAACCTCTACCATGCTACGGATTTGGTGTAACGTACTGAGATCCTCCTGTGTAATCAAGCACGACATTGGGATACTGTTGGGCACTGTACGATTATCATGATGACTGTTATATATTCAATATATTTGCCTACATTAAGTTAAATGAAGTTGTCGATGTAAATAAAGATTTCTTATGTTGATAGCATAATCAGAGTGCATCAACATACTTGCGATATTATGATGAACTATTTGCAGAAAGGTTTTTCTTTTAGAATAGTCCACAACTATCTACACAATAGTATTTCATTAGAATATTCGACTGGGAAACAGATCTTGAAATTGACCAGCGGAAAAACGTAGACTAGATATCAAAACAAGTCCGCTACTGATCACAAATTCTTCACAAAGGTTCAGCCCTAAATTTAACAATATCTTCCGAATCTACATTGTTTCTGGAGGGCGACCTGGTGTAAAACCGGCCCTATCATTCATAGAAAGTAGGTAGGTCATTTGAAAAATATGGATATCGTTATCCTATTCCCTATATATCTTTAAGGGGTGGAGGACCCTCCTTACTTCACTTTAATTTCTCCTTCTACCTTTCAGCTCCATGTGGAGCATAGGTCTTCAACAAACACTTTCTAGGCCATTTTGTTTCTTGCCATTCTTTTAAGATCATTCTATATCTTTCCAGTCATCTTCATCTCTGCTTCCACTTATTTTCTCCAAGAATAGTTTGGTCTTCCTCTTTGTCTTTTCACCTTGGGATTCCAAAAAAGGGCCTGTCGTGCTATTCTCTCAGTTGGTTTCCGCAGTTGTATGTCCTATCCAGAGCCATCGTCTTTGTCGTTTCTCTCTAACCACTGGTATTTGACTGGTACATTTCCATAATTCTATGTTAGTGATTTTGTCCTGCCATTTCCATCCTTTTATTCTGTGCAAACATTCATTAATGAAGGTATATATATTTATTATTATCAGTTTTGTTGTTCTCTGTGTTTCACAGCCATATAATAGGACTGATTTAACATTAGAGTTAACAACTGTTATTTTTGTATTTAACATGATTTCTTTGGATTTCCGTATGTTTCCTAGTGCAACGAAGGCCCCACTTGCTTTTTTGTATCCTTAATTTGGTATCATTCTCTGTGCCTCCGTTGTCTATATTACTGCCCAGATATATGTCAGATTTTATGTCTAGTAGAGACATTCTTCCTATTGTTATTTACTTTACTTTACTTTTTTACTTCACTTTACATTATATCTAAACTGAACCCTATTTCTTTGAAGACAAAAATGAGATATTGTGTTGGGCAGTATCAGGACGGACGACATTTAAAATATTCTTTATTTATGAGTAAGTAGCACCACCATCATCATCATCATCATAATCTTGTGCCATATCGGTTGGGGTTGATAATCATGTCCTTCCACAATCATCTATCCACAGTGTATCGTATCATTTCTGTTGTTGACTGTTTTCCCATGCCATGACACTAAGCTATCTGGTATTTTCTCTCTTTGTCGTTCGCGATCTCTATCTATTTGTATTTTACCAGTTGTAACCAAATATTCCAATTTTTTTTTCCTCTCATGATGTGCGCAAAAAATGTTGATAGTTTCTTTCTGATTTTTAAGAGCTCTCTTTTTGTGCTGGTCTCTTCGCAAATTTCCTCGTTGGTCTTCTAAGCTGTCCAGGGAGCTTTCAACATTCTTCTGAGAAATCCCATCTCTGTGGCGTCAAATTGTTTTTTCATTGGTTTGTTTACTGTCCATGATTCGCTTTCGTAGGTCAGAATTGGTTCTATACATCAAGTTCTCTTTCTTACTTCTATTGACATAGATTTGTTGCGTAAAGTGTTTTTCATTTTCTTAAATGATATTTTGGCCTGAGCTATTCTGAATTTTATTTCTATGGTGTATCTTCCATCTCATGTTATTCTTGTCCCCTAGTATTTGATACGTTGCACACGTTTCAGATTTATCCTCTTTATTTGTATGCTATATGATGGTGATTGTTTCTTCGATATGACCATTACTTCTGTTTTCTTACTATTCAGACTGAGACCTTTCTTGTTGCTTTCTTTTACTATTGTCTATCATTTCTTGTAGTTCATTCTCTATCTCTGCTATTAAGACTCTGTTATCCGCAGATCGCAAATTGTTTATGCTGTGACCTTTAACTTTAATTTCTTTTATATCTACTATTGATCACATAATATTTTCTCTGTAAAGTGAGAAGAACAAATCCGGCGATAGAACACAGCCTTGTCTGACTCCTTGTTTTATATATTAGAACTGTCCTGTTTGGTTGCTAATTTTTATGGCTGCTGTTTGTTGCCAGTACATGTTTTTTGTGATTCGCAGATCCCTGTCAACAATGTTTAATTACTCCAGCATATTGATTATTTCCGTATGATTTACTTTGTTAAATGAAGTTGTGTAGCACTATAAAGCACATATGTAGATCTTTCTTTACCTCTATAGCTCTTCCTATCAATGTTCTCAGGATGTATATCAGCATTATTGGTGCCCTTTCCTTCCACAAATCCACATTGTTCCTCATTTATTTCTAGTTTTATTTTGTTTCTTACACGTCTCATGATGATTCTTAGTAATATTTTCGTCATATGGTTCATGAGACTATTAGTGCGTTGGTCTTCACAATCAGTGGCGCCTGACTTCTTCGGTATGGCTACAAAGATAGATTTTAGCAGATCTTCGGGTATGTGTCCAGTGTTATATCAGGGTGTTTTTAAAGTTGCAGTGCAGTGAATATTTCTAATATTCAGTAAATGACGTAATCATCATCTACGTACCACAATTTTGTAAACCACATTTATGAACAAACCGCTGCTTCCTTTAAGGTTTTATTTACGTAAAGGACGGGCACTACGCTACTTTCACTGTCTCATTGCTTGAAGGAAATGGTGTTGACGATTGAAAACAGGGTATTTCTGGTTGAGCATGTCTTTCGTAATGGCGGTAAATATACGGATGAGGTCATTAGACAATTCGTGAGGAAATTTCCAGACTCACAAGTCCCTCACCGAAATTCTGTTACAAAAATGATCAAAAAGTTTCGTGTAACCAGTAGTGTGGTAGATTCATACCGATCTGGAAGACCTTCAATTTCACAAGACCAAATTATGGAACTCCTAGACAGAATTACAATGAGTCCAAATGCATCTTTATACCACTTGTCTCAACAGGTGCAAATATCTAAGAGTTCTGTTCACAAGGTTTTAAGAAGTGAACTATACTATCGTCCATAAAAATTAACTGAAGTGTCTCAACTCCAAGAAAGAGATTATGAATCCCGTTTAAACTACTGCATGTGGTTTCAGAATTTTATTTATGAACATGGCGCTGCCATCCTTGACGTCATTTTTTTCACTGATGAGGCCTGGTTTCATTTATCCGGTTATGTGAACAGTCAGAACAATCGGCTGTGGAGCAGTGAAAACCCCCATGAATTTCATCAAGTGCCGCTTTACGATCAAAAAGTCGGAGTGTGGTGCGCTATAAGTCGTATGCAGATAATAGGACCTATATTTTTTTATGAAACAATAAATGCAGAACGTTACCGTACTTTAATTCTGGAACCGTTCATAGCACACCTTACAGAACGGGAAATTATGGAATCCTGGTTTCAGCAGGATGGGGCAACAGCACACACAGCCACAACAACACTCAATTATTTAGAAAGTATATTTGCAAATCGCATTATTTCACGTGGAATCTGGCCTGCTCGTTCACCAGATCTAACACCCCCAGATTATTATCTGTGGGGGGCATTGAAGGGGAAAGTTTATGAAAATAATCCGCAGACAATTAATGACCTAAAGACTGAAATAGTAGACAAGATTAAACAAATATCACCAGACATTATTCTGAAGGTTTTCGCAAATATGGAAAGACGAATCACGACATGTCGTGAGGCCCGTGGTGGACATTTTCAACATATGCTTTAGGCACAACGTTATTGTGTTAATACCAACATTACCCATTATAAGCTCGCCGATAGCAGTCAAGTATATTTGAATAATACCATTTATTTTACAATTTGTGTGACGCATTAGTTAACCGCATTTCTGGTGACGTTTTTTCTTCCGAGAGTAGAAATTCACTGCACTGCAACTTTAAAAACACCCTGTAGTTTTGTTATGACGTGTACTTCCAGCTCTCCTAATGCATTTATCTCTCCGATTGTTAAATTGTCGAGACTTGGAGCATCTTTTCATGCGTTAAATTGCCTTCTCCACTTCATTCTGCATTATTGGTGGTCATATATCTTTATTTACATTGTTTAACTCTGGTCTTTCATCATTATAGAGTTGACTGATATATTCTGTTCATCTTTCCACTATCTTCTTCTGTCCCATTATTATATTTTCTTCCTCTGATTTCACTTATTCTGAAACTTTGACTTTTTTTTTTTTACCACCATCACGCCAAGTGGCGTATAGAGAATATGGTGTTAGTGACCATACATTGTACAGAACCTCGGCACATGATTTTTGGGGTAATGTGGTCGGTATTGCGCCCGCGCCGCTTTACTTTCGCAGAAAAAAATCCGGTACCCATTAAAGGCTGGGTGAACTGGAGCCGTCGGTTGTGATCGAACCCTACCTCAAGTCCTTTGTAGTTCAGTTCACTAACCACTGAACTATTGCGGTTCCCAATTCATTTAACTGATTGTACATACATTTTGGGCTTAATTGTTTCTTGTTGTTTTTCCATTTCTCCACATTTCTGCTTTAACCAACCTACCTTTGCTTCTCTACATTTGTTTTGGATCTCTTTGTGCAATACGTTGCATGTCCGTTCTTCTTTCTGATAATTTCGTCATTCGTCCCTTAGTTCTAGTATTTCTTCTGTCATTCATTTCTTTTCGTTGAATCTTTTTGTCACTGGTATTATTTCTTTTAATGTTTGTTGAATGGATTAAGTAACACCATTTTTTAATAAAGTTTGATTACATACAATTATTTAGCTTAATTTTATTTTCAGTGTCCGAACCCATACACAATTTTATATCGACGTAGAGATTGATTGTGTTTCACCGCGAAAATACCAGGATTATTTCTCCGATAAAATAATTTTATGTAGCAATTTTCTATTTCTCAACACCTGATCATAAAAACCTCTCACACTCCACATCACATCCATGATTATACAAGCGATTGGTATCAATGATATTGATACAAGATTATGTAAATCATTTATAATTGATCAATATTAAAGTATATTTATAGTTTTAATTTAAAACGGGACAGAATTTACCCTTACAATGAACCGACTGGGAAATCTGAAAAAAAAGTATTTTCGAGTTAAAACAGTACATAAGGTTAACATATTTACTAGACAGATTAAAACAGTGTCAGTGATTGTTGTTCTTCAATTGTCAAATGTTTTCCGAGTGTGTTTTATTGTGTCACACTTTCTATCGAAGATTTAAACATATAATACGATTTTGGGAGTGACATGATAACTGATGAAATTGTGAGTGTGATTTGATGACTGATGAGAGTATGGGAGTGACATGATAATTGATGAAATTGTGAGAGTGATTTGATGACTGATGAGAGTATGGGAGTGACATGATAACTGATGAAATTGTGAGAGTGATTTGATGACTGATGAGAGTATGGGAGTGACATGATAACTGATGAAATTGTGAGAGTGATTTGATGACTGATGAGAGTATGGGAGTGACATGATAATTGATGAAATTGTGAGAGTGATTTGATGACTGATGAGAGTATGGGAGTGACATGATAACTGATGAAATTGTGAGAGTGATTTGATGACTGATGAGAGTATGGGAGTGACATGATAACTGATGAAATTGTGAGAGTGATTTGATGACTGATGAGAGTATGGGAGTGACATGATAACTGATGAAATTGTGAGAGTGATTTGATGACTGATGAGAGTATGGGAGTGACATGATAATTGATGAGTTTGTAAGAGTGACATGACAGGTGATGATAGTATGGGAGTGACATGACGATTGATGATATTGCAAGAGTGACATGACGACTGATGCGACTTGTTATAGTGACATAACTAATGATATTGCGAAAGTTACATGACTGTGCACCTTGGGATGGCTGAATAAGTTGTGACGTATTCTAACTCTAGTCTGGAATTAATAGAGAAATCTCTCTCTTCACTGGGTTGGACATTACAGATGATTTACTTATTAGCAACTGGACATCAGTCAAGTTCTTTGAGTTGATCTTTACTTTGCTTGACCACTTTTAGCCAGATGTATACAGTAAAGATCAATATGACCACATAACATGAATATCAATTCAGAAAGCAACTCATGGTGGTAAAACCATCGTAGAGTCAGTGTGAAATAAATGACCAACATCAGCTAACTCGGTATTTCTTACATTAAAAGTAAAATCTATGTACAAATCTATAGTAGAACAAAGCATTCCCATGTATGACAATGATGAGCCTTGTGGCAGCCCTGGGCAAATGGATGTTGGCTCGGAAGACCAACTTCCACATCTGAGTATCACCTTCCTCTGAAACAGTGCCGCGGCGATCCATCTAATGAGGAAGGGGTGTACCGCCAGTTTGAGGAGCATATGCATGAGATATTCAAATGGTACATTTTTGATGACATACCTTGGAGTTAAGTTTGATCGCAGCCTGTGTTTTCGGGACCACGTTGACCATGTGATAACAAAATCCCGCAAAGGATTAGCCGCCTTGAAGGTCATGGCAGCTGCCAACATCGAGCAGAGGCTACTTACTCTTCTGTTCCAGGGATTAGTCCTCGCACCTCTCGAATATGCCCTGGCAATTCTTACTGTCAGTACGACTCAAATTGATAGGCTGGAGAAAATACAAAATGAAGCCATGCGCATTATCCTGGGATGTACGAGGGACACTCCCTGTGTAGCAATGAGGTATCTTCTTGACTTTCCAACCATGGATGACAGAATCAAGATCTGGAGAGCACGAGCATACCTGAAGATTGGTACAGATAAAGAGCATCCATTGCACCACGTGCTCAACACAGAGAAAGGTGCCAGGCTAAAAAGAGGCAAATCATGGGTGGGTCGAGCAGAAGATGTCATCAAACAGGTCTGTGGGCTTACCAATATCAGCGTTGGTGAGGAGTGGATACCGGTGCCTACGTCATTCAAGGGGACTTTCTCGTGTATTGTCACACTCGACAGGAAAAGTAGGGAACAGAACCCGGTCGTGGTTAATGCTGAGGTCAACGGTTTCATCTCCGGTAACACCGATGAGAAAGATGCAGTCATCTATACAGACGGATCTGGTAAGACGACATCAAAGAAGTGCATGGGCATTTACAGCACGCTCGGCAGGCAGAATAGTCTACGAAGATAGTGGTGCATACGTCGAGACAACGAGTAGTATGACAATGGAGGCGATGGCAGTGACCAAGGCATTCAAATGGTTAGAGTCACAAGACTACACCCACGCATGTATACTAAGTGATTCGATGAGCATGATAAAAAAAGTGGAGGCGGTGCAGAAATCCAAAATACGTAAGGTCACCTTTGTCTATGTCCCTGGACAAGCGGGAGTAGGGGGAAATGAAAGAGCGGACAGGTCGGCTAGCTGCGCTGTCGTTGAGGACGAGCAACCAATGGATCGGGCGGACATCATCAATGCCCTCCGAGATGTGGAAAGAACACAGGACTTCGACAAACACAGATCCACGTCACTTCTTCGGATGATGGAAATGGGAGTTAAGTTGGGCACAGCCAGAAATGAGACACTTAGTGGCCGTGTAAAAAGACTTATCAACCAACATAGAACTGGAGTCGTCAGTCGCTGGACACTGAGGGAATTGCTGAGGAGGGGATCTGAGCACCTAAGGACATGTTCGGAGTGCAATGATGATGACCCGCAAATAACTCAATAACTCAATAATTCCCATGTATGAATCATAATGTTCAATTTTTCTAATCACTTGCACCTTATCTCTCTGACTACGTCGAAGCTTTATCAAATACAATTTATAAAGGTCCATTGAGGGACTTCTCCTTAACTCTAACTTTATCTGCAAGTCATGACGTTCACTATTCTATCTCTGAACTCACCATGTACATCTTTACCATGTGCTCTATGTCCCTCTCTCTACAATCTCATATTTCCACCTTGATATCCAGAGCTGAAACCAAACCAGTTTATCCCCGTCCCCCACAATTTTCCTCTTTTCTGGTTACCAAAACACTCCAAGTTCATAAGCTTCTCCTGTAAACCATGTTACCTTAACCTACAGTCTGATTCAATGCTTGTTTATCACTTGTTTTTAATATATTTATACAGTCCGCACTGTGATCTGTGGTATGTTTCTTTACCAATTAATTAAAGTTGTAATCCTAGGTTTCTACCATCTGAATGGTAGATGTACAGCAGATGTGAGATGCAGAATGGCTCAAGAAAAAAACAGTTTTCCATCAATATGAAGAAGATACTGTGCAATCCATTTTTGACAACAGAAACAAGAAAAAGAGTTCTTAAATGTTATGTAGAGCCAGTCTTAACATATGGATGTAAATCACGGACAATGGGACAACAGACAAGAAATCACTGAAGACTGTAGAAATGTGGTTTTACAGAAGAATGTTGAGAATACCATGACCAGTCAAGAAGAGTAATGAAAACAGTCTGAAAGAGGCCAAAGCAAAGAGACAGCTAATTTCCAATATTATAAAGAAACAATCATCATTTTTGGTCATGTAATAAGAAGAGAACAGCTGGAATATATTGTAACAACTGGGAACATTGAGGGACGAAGAGATAGAGGGAAGGAAAGAGAAAAGATACCAGAAAACTGATTCAGGAATGGCTAGGCAGAAGATCAACAACAGAATTGATAAATAACTGTCGAGATCGAAACAGGACATTACCTCTGTCTTTTTGCTATTAAGGCTGAGTCCTTTATTTTTGCTTTCTTTCACTATAATGTCCACCATTTCTTGTAATTCATTTTCATTCTTGGCGATTAAGACAGTATCATCAGCATACATTAGATTTTTTTATATTATGAACTCCAATTGTTATTCCAGGCATGTCCCTTATGGATCTTAAAACAATCTCACTATAAATATATTAAACAAATCCGGTGACAGCACACAACCTTGTCTAACACCCTGTTTTATTTGTTAACACATTCCCAATTGGTTTCCAGTTTCCAACAAATACGCACATCTAATCAGTGCCCATTTAAAAGTAGCTGTAGAAGGTAATAGCAGAAGTAATGATCAATGGCACCTGGGCTCCTATGTTCTGCGTCTCAGTTATGATTACTTTATGTTGTTCACGTTTTAACGTTGCTCTATATCAGTGTTTTCTAAACTTCTGGGAGTTGCCGTCTCCTTTATAGTAACCAAGTAATTCAAGGTGATCGTTTATTATAACTAAGTAATTGACTGTGATCATTTTCAAAATTGTTTAATGATTAAGTAATTTGCAGTAATCGTTTATAATAGGCCTGTAATTCGCGGGCATAATTAACAATTTCCAGTAATTCGTTGTTATAATTTGCAGTTAAGTAATTCCCAGGGATTTTTTCATCATTATCATCATCACCATCACCATCATCATCATCATCGTGTGCAGCCTCCACATCGAAAGCTATCATGGTCGTTCTGTCTCTTGTTTTGATTTTCAATTCCGTAAGTTTCTCAGTTCTTCATTTTAGATTGCCCATTTGTAAAAATGTGCATGCTCTTCACAAGTAATAAGATAAGGAAGTAATATTTTAAAATGCTCATCACACAACGATGAGGGAAGGTAATCTCTTCCTTAAAACATGCAAGTGCCGGTGTCGGATATTTGGATCGAAAGACCAAGATTGTGTAGCTTCTTGTAAATAAGAACTGCAATGCAGCTAAACCCATTTAACGTTTCTTTAAGAGCGAATGACGACGGGAAGTAATTGTCGTAACGGCAGCAGCAGAAGGAAATGTCGAGGTAAAGTAAGTAAAGTAAAGTACCCCCGTCACGCTAAGTGGCGGCGTATAGGGAATATGGTGTTAGTGACCATACATTTTACAGACCTTCAGCACATGATTTTTGGGGTAATGTGGTCGGTATTACGCCCGTGTTGCTTTACTTTACCAGAAAAAAATCCGGTACCCATTTAAGGCTGGGTGAACCCAGAAGCCGTCGGTTGGGATCGAACCCTGCCCCTTGTCCTTTGTAGTCCAGTTCACTAACCACTGAGCTATCGCGGCCCCCAAGATGTCGAGGTAATTCAGCAAAATGAAAGTTGTTTTAATTTTAAACGGTCGAACTGGTTGAAGGATTTCCATGCTTGTTTTATCCGTTACCTGAAAGCCAATATCTGGCACCTGTGGTTTTCAAACGGAACATGAAACAGTACGGTGATATTTGTTTTTGCTATCTAAAGGAAATAATCAAATCCTGTGTCCAATGACTGGACGACGCAATTCAATCCTTATTGTGTTAGCCCTTTTTTAATTCACGGCTAAATTGAGTAATGAACGCAATCTTTCATCTCTAGACTCTAACTTTAAGGTGATATCCTGTAGTAATAGTATTATTTGTGATATTAAAGAAATCCCTTAAGTATTGACGCTACACAAATGAGTTGCTCAGACATTGTGACACTGTTTCATTAATAACATCAAATGTAAAAACCCATTCAAGTCGCACAATTTTGTTTTTATTGTAGCAGTCATTCGATTAAAGTAAATGCTTTATAATAATTTATAATAAATAATTTATGTAAAACATCTTTCTCAACATATATATTTACAACAGAATAATGATTAAAATGTTTAATAATATCATAAAAAGTATCACAAAAGGTCTGTGTGCAACATTATATTGGAATATAATACATTGGATAACTGAACAAATGATAACTCTGATTTTCGTGAAAGTGTCACGAAAGAAAGATAACAACTAAAGTAAGTGTAACACCTCAGGGAAATAAATGAAATCTTCATCTCGCTCCATGCATGTCAACTTTGGGCTATCTTCTCTGCTTGACAGCGCCTTCTCATCGAACCAATGACACACTGGATCCGTTGTTGGAGCCTGTTATTCCATTCCTCTTTCAGCGCTTGTGCTAACTGCTTGTTTTAAGGATGATTTTGTCTTCTTTGTAGCCTATGCTCTAGTTCGTCCAACACATGTTCAATGGAGGAAAGGTCTAGGAAAACGGCAGGTCATGGTAATACATTAATCTCTTGTTTGTGAAGGTAGTCTATGTCCAAACGTGCCATATGTGGACGAGCATTGCTTTGCTGTATTATATCCCGCTTGATCAATTTGCACTGAGGAAAGACTCAACGTGTGGTCTCATTATTTCAACTCTGTACCCAATATCCGTCAGGTTGTTAACGAAGCTCGTTCTGGCTGTATAAGAAGTTCCGTCCCAAACCATTACTCCTGCATCTGTCGTTTTATTTCCCTGTGGCAGGCAATTGTCAACAAAATATTCTCTTTAGCGCATCTACACCAAACAAAGCCCATAAATGACTTGCAAACAGAATCTTGACTCATCAAAAAAAGCTATGCGTATCCACTAATGATAAGGACATACCATATGCTGTCTGACACTGGTCAAGTGCGCTATTCTGTGGTCATCTGATAGTACTGATCTAATTACGTACGTTTGTCTATGGCCATCTGACAGTACTGATCTAATTACGTACGTTTGTCTATGGCCATCTGACAGTACTGATCTAATTACGTACGTTTGTCTATGGCCATCTGATAGTACTGATCTAATTACGTACGTTTGTCTATGGCCATCTGATAGTACTGATCTAATTACGTACGTTTGTCTATGGCCCTCTGACAGTACTGATCTAATTACGTACGTTTGTCTATGGCCATCTGATAGTACTGATCTAATTACGTACGTTTGTCTATGGCCATCTGATAGTACTGATCTAATTACGTACGTTTGTCTATGGCCATCTGATAGTACTGATCTAATTACGTACGTTTGTCTATGGCCCTCTGACAGTACTGATCTAATTACGTACGTTTGTCTATGGCCATCTGATAGTACTGATCTAATTACGTACGTTTGTCTATGGCCCTCTGACAGTACTGATAAAATTTCAGATCTTTGATGTAACAGATTTCCCTAACTAAAACTGTTCTGCACTGATCACGCTTCTTAAACCTGCAATTCTCTTTGATAATCAATATTGCCTGGATACATCTATTATGAAGATGTTTAAGGCGTATGAAACGATCTTGTGGAGAGATGTTAACTCGGGGTCGATCACTTCTGTGGCGACAGTTTTATTATAACGATCTTAAATGCGTGATATAGTATTCCGGTGAGCATTGAAATGTTGGGATACAGGGGATATAGTCATTCCAGCAGCTAACATCCTTTTAGATATAGCTCGCTGCAGCTAGTTTAATGTTAACATTGTTGAAATAAACGTTTCTATTGGACTCTTGGTGAGCTCTATTTCAAAGATTATGCTTTCCAATGTCTTTCATTATATTTATACATTTACTTTCCATTTAAGTGTGATAAATTCTCCCCTAAGTCTGTTTTCATGTAATTGAGCTTTTGCAATGATTCTCTACCCGCGAATAGTGCGAGACACGTTTAATTACACGTGTAAGTGTCACCCCTAACACTGAAACGTGCACTAAGTTCTATTTCGTGTATCCAATAAATCAAGCACAGTGATCTGTCTAGTGTTACAAACTAACTTTTCTCGTGAGCATGATTTTATATCTTTTCATCATAAAGCTCTAAATGTTAACGAACAGCTTATAAGTCTTAAAATAAGATGTTTTCTTATTAGATAAAACTGACACATAACTGTATAAATATAACAAGAATAATAAATAAAATACGACCATTATTTTTAAACATGGAAACTAGTATTTCTGAGCTTGAATAATTCAACATTTTCTCTTTTCGAGAATTAATTTCATCTCATTTACCTTCTGTTCTTGGTTAGGACATATTTATCGACTATAACTTTCTCATGGTCAACAGCTCCTGCGATGAGTCACATATGTTATTATTTAGTTACTATAAAAGGATAAAAACCACGATGGATTAGAGGATATTGCAGGTCTTTCGTTCAAATGTTCATAGATTAAACACTATTTACAACTTTCCTTTCAATGGACCCTCATGCACATTCAAACATTCAGACTTCGACAATCAATGTTTTCTAATGCAACTAGTCTAAACTTTGGCAACACATCTTTTCTAGCGTAACCAATCTAAACTTTGGCAACACATCTTTTCTAGCGTAACCAATCTAAACTTTGGCAACACATCTTTTCTAACGTAACCAATCTAAACGTTGGCAACACATCTTTTCTAATGTAAACAATCTAAACTTTGGCAACACATCTTTTCTAATATATATATATTAGCCAATCTAAACTATGACAACACATCTTTTCTAACGTAACCAATCTAAACTTTGGCAACACATCTTTTCTAATGTAACCAATCTAAACTTTGGCAACACATCTTTTCTAATGTAAACAATCTAAACTTTAGCAACACATCTTTTCTAATGTAACCAATCTAAACTTTGGCAACACATCTTTTCTAATGTAAACAATCTAAACTTTGGCAACACATCTTTTCTAATATATATATATATATTAGCCAATCTAAACTATGACAACACATCTTTTCTAACGTAACCAATCTAAACGTTGGCAACACATCTTTTCTAATGTAAACAATCTAAACTTTAGCAACGCATCTTTTCTAATGTAAACAATCTAAACTTTGGCAACACATCTGTTCTAATATATATATATTAGCCAATGTAAACTATGACAACACATCTTTTCTAATATATATATATTAGCCAATCTAAACTATGACAACACATCTTTTCTAATATATATATATATTAGCCAATCTAAACTTTGGCAACACATCTTTTCTAATATATATATATTAGCCAATCTAAACTATGACAACACATCTTTTCTAATATATATATATTAGCCAATCTAAACTATGACAACACATCTTTTCTAATATATATATATTAGCCAATCTAAACTTTGGCAACACATCTTTTCTAATATATATATATTAACCAATCTAATCTTTGGCAACACATCTTTTGTAATGTAACCAATGTAAACTTTGGCAACACATCTTTTGTAATGTAACCAATGTAAACTTTGGTAACACATCTTTTCTAACGTAACCAATCTAAACTTTGGCAACACATCTTTTCTAATGTAACCAATCTAAACTTTGGCAACACATCTTTTGTAATGTAACCAATCTAAACTTTGGCAACACATCTTTTCTAATGTAACCAATCTAAACTTTGGCAACACATCTTTTCTAATATATATATTAACCAATCTAAACTATGGTAACACATCTTTTCTAACGTAACCAATCTAATCTTTGGCAACACATCTTTTCTAATGTAACCAATCTAAACTTTGACAACTCATATTTTCTATCGTAACCAATCTAAACTTTAGCAACACATCTTTTCTATTTTTTTCTAGGGTTTTATATTTTTCGGTTCTTATCTTTAGCCTTCCTTATGACTACTTCTATATTGTTTTGATAATGCACAGATCACTCATAAAACAGCACAACGTTTTAACAGTCTTGATGTATTCAACAATCACAGAGTAAGCAAATCAGGTTCATTCACGTTTTTTGAATTAATCTCTTGGCCGGTGATGATTAGTGGTAGTACTTAAATTATCAATCACATTCTTTATCCGAGACCAATTCAGAGGCTAACGCCGTTGTTTATTAAGGTTGTCCCCTAGTACTTATTTTTCTGTGATAATATATATATATATATATATATATATATATATATATATATATAGGGAAGCAAAGAGAACAAATACCAGACAGCTTAAGAGATGGCTTGGCAGAAGGTCAACAACAGAAATGATAAATAACTGTCGAAAGTTGTGGATACACATGATCACCTAGGTCAGCAGGCCCGGTATTTGATGATGATGATGATGATGATGATTATATATATCTCACAACTATCTTACGTTACACTTCGATTGTAATTAGCCTACTTACTATTTATTCTGTGGAGTACACGTCTTCTAAATTCCACCGGAGCACTTCACTAATAAACTATGTTATTACTGACTGACTTACCTATATTGGACTTGTTCGTTTTGTTTCTAGTTCTACATGATCTGTTCTTGTTCTATCTACTTCTCAACTTTACTTCGTAACTTACTTTCTTTGACTTGCTACTCTGATCTTGTCTCTAACTGCTCCTCTTTTTCCCAAGTTAACTATGAAAATCTTCTTGTGCATGAGGTTAAATACTCCAGTCTGATTTCAATAATATATTGGCTTGCTCTTTGCGCAGGCCATACGCAACCAATCAAAATCCGCGAGGTCTAGATTATATATATATATATATATATATATATATATATATATATATATATATATATATATATATATATATATATGAACTTTGTGTTAAATTTGTCAAAATAAGCTTGCTATTTTGACACCTAGTTGACCGTACTAACTTGTTCCAAAACAACGCTTCTATGACTATTACGAGTAAGATCTCTCTGATCAACTTGACCTGCTCCGTAGTTTGATTATTAACCTAATTCCTGGACAAGTTGCCGGGTCAAGTCAATTGAAAAGTAAAACTAAAAATTAAAAGTAAAATACCAGTGAATAAAAAGATACAGCGAAGACGATGGCGCTGGAAAGGACACACACAGCGGAAGCCAACTGAGAGTATTACACAAAAGACATTTTTTGGAATCCCCAAAGAAAAAGACAAGGAAGACCAAACTATTCTTGAAGGAGTCAGATGAAGCAGAGATGAAGATGATGGGGAGGACACGGAGTGATCTTAAAAGAATTGCAAAAAACTGAAAGGCTTTTGAAGTGTTTGTTGAATATCTATGCTCCACAGGGGGTTGAAATAAAGAGGAAGAATACATCTTTCTTTAATAAAAAAAACTATCTTTACGACACATAGTACCATTGCTGGTGTATGTCGGGGAGGCTGACGATAGAACCAGAGGGATAAAGGCCGCTTGGTCAAGCAGTCGCCACGACGCGTGAGACTCAGGACATTTTATTTCACCCCCGATAGAAAAAAAACCTTTCTGTCTACCGCGGGTTTCGGACACTGGACGCTGTCTGCCGGGTTTTCAGCCAACGAAACAGCGGTTTTAGCTGCAAGTAACAAATAATAATACATAAATATTATTATATGGGGAACTTCCGAGGCGATAATAGGGAATAATAGAACAAATAAGTATGTGTTAGCACTCGGAAAAATTAACAGACAAACAACAACAGAAAAAAACGAAGAACAATATATGGTCCGAAGTGGGATCGAACCCGTACTCCCTGGCACCGCGCCTTGCCACGAGAGGCCGAACGCTTGGCACACTGCAACAGTTGGCTGAGTGGCAGTGTGCCAAGCGTTCGGCCTCTCGTGGCAAGGCGCGGTGCCAGGGAGTACGGGTTCGATCCCACTTCGGACCATATATTGTTCTTCGTTTTTTTCTGTTGTTGTTTGTCTGTTAATTTTTCCGAGTGCTAACACATACTTATTTGTTCTATTATTCCCTTTTAGCTGCAAGGCCACGCGCATCTCTTACATCTTTTTTAATGTAAGCAATCCACACTTCAGCAACATATCTTTTCTAATGTGTCAAATATAGACTCGGTGTAGACAAAAGTGACTGAATAAATGCAACACATTCATCAGATTTGCAACCTGTACAATTCAACAAGAAACTGCTCCTAGCCGCTCTGAATGACAAAGATCGATAAGTGAAATGTAAAATATTAATTTAAATCACAACTGTTTGTTTCCATCTCAAAGTACCATTGTGTTATAACTTTGACAAATTTTGCAGCGTTCATGTTTGACGATGTCCTGAGTCTGGTACATTCCATTCATTCTTAAAACTGATATTTTATGGAAGTGCTTTCAATTTGTGACATCTCAACAACACAACAAATGTTTAACCAAAGGCAATATGTATCCATGAATGATATTTTAGTAGTTACTGCCCGTAATAGACAGATCAAAGATATGGCAAATTTGAGAGTTTCTGGGGATACAATATACATTTTTTAGGCACAAACGTTTTTATATTTTAAGAAAAAGTTTCTTATAATTACTTTGAATGTATAACAGAATAAGTTTGTGTATTTCATCTTTCTGGTAAAACACTAATGAGCAAATCAACTAAAGTATCTGTGACAAGCAACTGTGAAAAATAATCAACATATTTTAACGTAAATGTATCAACATATTTACACCTCTTTCTTCTCTTGGGAACGACAGACAAAATGCTAATTCAGAGATAACCTGCAGTTGGATTTTCAGCTCCTTCCATGAGCTGTCTCTTGGTCAACCAGAATTGGCTGGTTCGTACAAGTTGAAAGGTCGAACTATAGGGCGGGATATAAATAATCTGGGAGGTGAATCGATGCACTGGGTGGATGAAAAGGCAGAGCTAAAAGATGATTTCTTGGAATATTAGAGACATGGGCAAACATACCAGCAGAATAGCTCAACAAAAACATTTGAAGACAATAGACTACATCTCTTTGGAGCCGCGATAGCTCAGTGGTTAGTGCACTGGACTACAAAGGGCAAGAGGTAGGGTTCGATTCCAACCGACGGCTTCCGGGTTCACCCAGCCTTTTAAAGGGTACCGGATTTTTTCAGGGAAAGTGAAGCGGCACGGGCGTAATACCAACCACATTACCCCAAAAATCATGTGCCGAAGGTCTGTAAAATAATTGGTCACTAACACCATATTCCCTATACGCCACTTGGCGTGACGGGGGTACTTTACTTTACTTAGACTACATCTCTGTTGAACTCAAAAAAGGAAATGAGGAAGAGAAGAAGAAACAGAAAAGAAGAAGCAAGACAAATAATATCGAGCATAATTTATTGTTAAAGCCACTAAGTTAGATTAGTGTCAGCTTCATCATCTTCTTCTTCATCGAATAACTTCAGGAGGTCGCTGGAGTACGACCGATAGAGACTTCGTCAATCTTTCCCATTTCTCTCTATCTAAGCGACAACGATAATAGCCTTCAGTTAGAATCCTATATATTTCGATAGAACTGATACGATGCACTGTAGATAGAAGATTGTGGAGGGACATGATCACCTACGCCAACCGGTAAGACACATGATGATGATATTTCGATAACAAATACAATATTAAATCATTTACGGTGAACACCAATTTGGCTGTGTCACTTATTGTCTCCCACAACATATTATTTGTACTTTAATTTCATTGTCGTATTTTATTGTAATTATTTTAATAGCTGCTAACTATCAAACATGGAATTAATTTTTCCAATTATATTTCTTAAATAGGGGCAATCATACTGGATATTTCATATATCATTTCAGATTCGATGGGATTTAATGAAAGATAAATAATTTACAAAGAACACTAATTTGCTTGTCTCCCTTGTTCCTTGTATTCTGAATATATTGGGTTTTTTTCCCCCCAAACAGATGCAGCTGTGACTATCACTGCAGTACCCAATTCTACGCGCATTATGTAGACATTTGTTTCTTGGTAAACTGACTTTTTAACAGTCTGGTTGTTTTGACACATCAACAGACGATGTTTATACCCATCTCTGCATCACCCGTCCAAACATAACAGTCGCCTTAGGTCTGGAGCTGCTCAGTGATAAAGAGCCAAGGGTTTACATTCTGTCACAGTCCAATATGGAGGCAAAGCAACTTACCGGCAGATGGACGTTTGTGATTATCTTTGTTTGCATCGAATTTGTTGGTAAGTTCATTTAAGTGTGTTATAATTGTTCAATACTTTTGCTGTTCCAAGTTTATAATGTAATGTTTTCTGCTTCAGATTCTTCATAATTAGTTTTGAAATTGTTTCTCAGGGTCTACAAGTGACATTCTACGAGAAGTTTGATTTAAAGCAATTTGTAGAAACACAGTTGATCAAATTATGAAAGTATGTATATGGTTTTCAGCAAAAAATATTATAATATCGAAACGCATTTCTCGAGAACTATCTACGGATTATACGAATATGAAGTTTCAACATTCAATTTTACAAGAAAGGGAGAAAGAAAGAAAGAAAGAAAGAAAGAAAGAAAGAAAGATAGGTAAAAAAAGAGAGAAACAAAGAAACAAAGAAATAAAGAAAGAAACAAATAAATAAATAAAGGAAGAAGGAAAGAAAGAAATAAAGATAAAAAAGAGAGAAACAAAGAAATAAAGAAAAAAATAAATAAAGAAAGAAATAAATAAATAAAGAAAGAAAGAAAGAAAGAAAGAAAGAAAGAAAGAAAGAAAAAAGAAAGAAAGTCGTCAAGCATCGGGCGACCTCCATATAAGGAAAATGTTATCCATATTATTTTATTTTACCATCGACACAATTTTGGGTAATGTGATCAACGCTATGCCAGGCTGTCTTTCCCAGAATAGAAAGCACAGTGCGTGTTTAACACTGGGCTACTCCTAGAAGATTGTCGATCTAGAGAATGTAAAGGGACCCCTTGGCCACAGTAGACCAGTTCGCCGTCATCTGCGCTATCGCGGCTTCACTATTTTTCAAGAAGTGCTTAATTATGTTCACGAGAACACAACTTCTCTTAATAGCTATCATATCAAATAGTTTTTACTTTTTTGGGCCATTCTGTGCAATTCCTAACTTATTTTCAAAATACAATAATCCACATTAATTGAATTAACACAATTGATACAGCAATATAACATTGGCCGACAAAATATTGTTCGTGTTAATTGTTTGTTAATCCACCAGAAGGGGATCTCTTTCTGATTTTATTGTTACGAGAATCATTGCGTTGGGCTATTTGCTTATAATAGTTCACAGCAATTCATTGATTATTTCTTGATATAAGTCAACTTTGGTGTATCATTTGTATGTATGGCCTTTAGCGTCTTGACATACGGTTAATAGTAAGCAATTATGATAGATCAGTAGTTTGGTAAAATATTAGTATTTTATGCTGGATGCTATTTTGCTGAAGTTTCCCTCTCGGCCGAATCTGACAATATTGGATGGACAGATGTGACAACAAATGAACAAGATGTATTCGTGGTGCCTGGCTCGTCGCCTTTCTTCTGAGCCTTTTTGTCTTCTGAATTTGATATCGCCGCGGCATCGATTGTTGCTGCGGCGTTTTTTATCTTTGTTCTCCATGAGCTACGATCTGCAGCCACAACTTCTTAGCTTCTTTCACAGATAGAGAATCCACTCAAGGAAGCCATGCAAACATCCTTTTATCTCAGCACTGGTCTGCCCCTTGGCCTCATACCGTCCCTTAGTTCACCATATAATTTTTGTTTAGGAATGCGACTGGTTGCCATTCATCTTACATGACCCAGCCACCTTAGTCTACGAATCCTAAGTGTTCCCATGATTGATGGAAGTTTGGCTCGTTGTAAGACATTAGAGTTGGTTACTTTGTCCTGCCATTTGATGTTCATTATCTTTGGAAGTAAAGCACTTCAAAGCAGCTTAACCTTTTCTCCTGCCCTGCATAGATAGTTCAAGTTTCTGATCCGTATAGAAGTGTACTAAACACATTTACGCATATAATTTACGCTTCTGTTATCTTATTTCTCGAATTGTGTGTTTTTATCCTGCTCAAGGCCTTTGCTAAAGTTTCATGCTGAAGTTTCACAATGTTTAAGATAATTATTAACATTTAATTTATCATTGTTCTTTTTACAGCGCATTTTTTGGGTTTTAATATCAACAAGATGTGCTCAGATGATTATCATTCACTACAGTCTCGAAGTTTTCAATTAAAATAATTAAATCATTTTCGAAAAAGAGTGACTTTGTCATTGACTAAAACAGTTATTAGAACTTGAATTTGAAAGTCGTGTTTTATTGCCACACTTTTAATAGTTGCTGCTTTTAAATATTGGATTAATTCTTCCAATTACATTTCTTAAAGAGGGGTGGGGTGGTGGGGGAATCATATTGGACATTTTCACAAATCATTTCCAATTGGGTGGGATTTAATTAAAGTAAAATAGAAAAGAAAACACTAAAGATTCACAATTTTCAAAGATTAATGGAACGCATAAAACTCTCTTTAGGAAAAGCATTACATAAAGATTTGATGGTCAAAGAAGACACTAAAATAAATAAAATGCTGTTATGTCGGAGAGGAAGTGTTAGTGGTGAAGTAGGACAGGAAATGTGAGTAGTGAAATAGAACATGAAATCTTTAGTAGTGAAATGGGACATTAAATCTTTAGTAGTCAAATGGGACATTAAATCTTTAGTAGTGAAATGGGACATTAAATCTTTAGTAGTGAAATGGGACATTAAATCTTTAGTAGTGAAATGGGACATTAAATCTTTAGTAGTGAAATGGGACAGGAAATCTTTAGTAGTGAAATGGGACAGGAAATCTTTAGTAGTGAAATAGGACATGAAATCTTTAGTAGTCAAATCGGACAAAGCATCTTTATTAGTCAAATAGTACATGAAATCTTTAGTAGTCAAATGGAACATGAAATCTTTAGTAGTCAAATGGGACCTGAAATATTTAGTAGTGAAGTGGGACTAGAAACGTTGAGTGGTGAAGTGGGACTACAAACGTTGGGTAGTGAAGTGGGAATAGAAACGTTGAGTAGTGAATTGGGACTAGAAACGTTGAGTGGTGAAGTGGGACTAGAAACGTTGAGTGGTGAAGTGGGACTACAAACGTTGGGTAGTGAAGTGGGACTAGAAACGTTGAGTAGTGAAGTGGGACTAGAAACGTTGAGTGGTGAAGTGGGACTAGAAACGTTGAGTAGTGAAGTGGGACTAGAAACGTTGAGTGGTGAAGTGGGACTAGAAACGTTGAGTAGTGAAGTGGGACTAGAAACGTTGAGTGGGGAAGTGGGACTAGAAACGTTGAGTAGTGAAGTGGGACTAGAAACGTTGAGTGGTGAAGTGGGACTAGAAACGTTGAGTAGTGAAGTGGGACTAGAAACGTTGAATGGTGAAGTGGGACTACAAACGTTGAGTAGTGAAGTGGAACTAAAAACGTTGAGTGGTCAAGTGGGACTAGAAACATTGAGTGGTGAAGTGGGACTAGAAACGTTGAGTGGTGAAGTGGGACTACAAACGTTGAGTAGTGAAGTGGGACTAGAAACGTTGAGTAGTGAAGGAGGACTACAAACGTTGACTAGTGAAGTGGGACTACAAACGTTGAGTAGTGAAGTGGGACTACAAACGTTGAGTAGTGAAGTGGGAATACAAACGTTGAGTAGTGAAGTGGGACTACAAACGTTGAGTAGTGAAGGGACTAGAAACGTTGAGTAGTGAAGGAGGACTACAAACGTTGAGTAGTGAAGTGGGACTACAAACGTTGAGTAGTGAAAGAGGACTAGAAACGTTGAGTAGTGAAGTGGGACTGCAAACGTTGCGTATTGAAGTGGGACTAGAAACGTTGAGTAGTGAAGGAGGACTAGAAACGTTGAGTAGTGAAGTGGGACTAGAAACGTTGAGTAGTGAAGGAGGACTACAAACGTTGAGTAGTGAAGTGGGACTAGAAACGGTGAGTGGTGAAGTGGGACTACAAACGTTGAGTAGTGAAGGAGGACTAGAAACGTTGAGTAGTGAAGTGGAACTACAAACGTTGAGTAGTGAAGTGGGACTACAAACGTTGAGTAGTGAAGTGGGACTACAAACGTTGACTAGTGAAGTGGGACTACAAACGTTGAGTAGTGAAGGAGGACTAGAAACGTTGAGTAGTGAAGTGGGACTACAAACGTTGAGTATTGAAGTGGGACTAGAAACGTTGAGTAGTGAAGGAGGACTAGAAACGTTGAGTAGTGAAGTGGGACTACAAAGGTTGAGTAGTGAAGTGGGAATACAAACGTTGAGTAGTGAAGTGGGACTACAAACGTTGAGTAGTGAAGTGGGACTAGAAACGGTGAGTAGTGAAGTGGGACTAGAAACGTTGGGAAGTTAAGTGAGACTAGAAAGGTTGAGTAGTGAAATGGGACTAGAAACGTTGAGTAGTGAAGTGGGACTAGCAACGTTGAGTAGTGAAGTGGGACTAGAAACGTTGAGTAATGATGTGGGACTAGAAACGTTGAGTATTGAAGTGAGGCTATAAACTTTGAGTAGTGAAGGAGGACTAGAAACGTTGAGTAGTGAAGGAGGACTAGAGGTGTTGAGTAGTGAAGTGGGACTAGAAACGTTGAGTAGTGAAGTGGGACTAGAAACGTTGAGTAGAGAAGTGGGACTAGAAACGTTGAGTAATGATGTGGGACTATAAACGTTGAGTATTGAAGTGAGGCTATAAACTTTGAGTAGTGAAGGAGGACTAGAAACGTTGAGTAGTGAAGGAGGACTAGAGGTGTTGAGTAGTGAAGTGGGACTAGAAACGTTGAGTAGTGAAGGGGAACCAGAAACGTTGAGTAGTGAAGTGGGACTACAAACGTTGAGTATTGAAGTGGGACTAGAAATGTTGAGTAGTGAAGGAGGACTGGAAACGTTGAGTTGTGAAGTGGGACTGGTAACGGTAAGTAGTGAAGTGGGACTACAAACGTTGAGTAGTGAAGTGGGACTACAAACGTTGAGTAGTGAAGTGGGACTAGAAACGGTGAGTAGTGAAGTGGGACTACAAACGTTGAGTAGTGAAGGAGGGCTAGAAACGTTGAGTAGTGAAGTGGGACTACAAACGTTGAGTAGTGAAGTGGGACTACAAACGTTGGGTAGTGAAGTGGGACTACAAACGTTGAGTAGTGAAGTGGGACTACAAACGTTGAGTAGTGAAGGAGGACTAGAAAGGTTGAGTAGTGAAGTGGGACTAGAAACGTTGAGTAGTGAAGTGGGACTAGAAACGTTGAGTAGTGAAGTGGGACTAGAACCGTTGGGTAGTGAAGGGACTAGAAACGATGAGTAGTGAAATGGGACTAGAAACGTTGAGTGGTGAAGTGGGACTAGAAACGTTGAATAGTGAAGTGGGACTAGAAACGTTGGGTAGTGAAGTGGGACTAGAAACGTTGAATAGTGAATGCACTAGAAACGATGAGTAGTGATGTGGGACTAGAAACGTTGAGTAGTGAAGTGAGACTAGAAACATTGAGTAGTGAAGTGGGACTAGAAACGGTGAGTAGTGAAGTGAGACTAGAAACGTTGAGTAGTGAAGTGGGACTAGAAACGTTGAGTAGTGAAGTGGGACTAGAAACGTTGAGTAGTGAAGTTAGACTAGAAACGTTGAGTAGTGAAGTGGGACTAGAAACGTTGAGTAGTGAAGTGAGACTAGAAACGTTGGGTAGTTAAGTGAGACTAGAAACGTTGAGTAGTGAAGTGAAACTAGAAACGTTGAGAAGTGAAGTGAAACTAGTAACGTTGAGTAGTGAAGTGGGACTAGAAACAGTGAGTTGTGAAGTGGGATTAGAAACGTTTAGTACTGAAATGGGACTAGAAACGTTGATTAGTGAAGTAGGACTAGAAACGGTGAGTTGTGAAGTGGGACTAGAAACGTTGGGTAGTGAAGGGACTAGAAACGTTGAGTAGTGAAGTGGGACTAGAAACGTTGGGTAGTGAAGGGACTAGAAACGATAAGTAGTGAAGTGAGACTAGAAACGTTGGGTAGTGAAGGGACTAGATACGATGAGTAGTGAAGTGAGACTAGAAACGTTGGGTAGTGAAGGGACTAGAAACGATGAGTAGTGAAGTGTGACTAGAAACGTTGAGTAGTGAAGTGAGACTAGAAACGTTGAGTAGTGAAGTGGGACTAGAAACGGTGAGTAGTGAAGTGAGACTAGAAACGTTGAGTAGTGAAGTGGGACTAGAAACGTTGAGTAGTGAAGTGGGACTAGAAACGTTGAGTAGTGAAGTGAGACTAGAAACGTTGAGTAGTGAAGTGCGACTAGAAACGTTGGGAAGTTAAGTGAGACTACAAACGTTGAGTAGTGAAGTGAGACTAGAAACGTTGAGAAGTGAAGTGAAACTAGAAACGTTGAGTAGTGAAGTGGTACTTAAAACGGTGAGTTGTGAAGTGGGACTAGAAACGTTTAGTAGTGAAATGGGACTAGAAACGTTGATTAGTGAAGTGGGACTAGAAACGGTGAGTTGTGAAGTGGGACTAGAAACGTTGAGTAGTGAAGTGGGACTAGAAACGTTAAGTAGTGAAGTGGGACTAGAAACGTTGAGTAGTGAAGTGGGACTAGAAACGTTGAGTAGTGAAGTGGGACTAGAAACGTTGAGTAGTGAAGTGGGACTACAAACGTTGAGTAGTGAAGTGAGACTAGAAACGTTGAGTATTGAAGTGGGACTAGTAACGGTATGTAGTGAAGGGACTAGAAACGTTGAGTAGTGAAGTGGGACTAGAAACGTTGAGTAGTGAAGTGGGACTAGAAACGTTGAGTAGTGAAGTGGGACTAGAAACGTTGAGTAGTGAAGTGGGACTAGTAACGGTAAGTAGTTAAGGGACTAGAAACGTTGAGTAGTGAAGTGGGACTAGAAACGTTGAGTATTGAAGTGGGATTAGTAACGGTAAGTAGTGAAGGAACTAGAAACGTTGAGTAGTGAAGTGGGATTAGAAACGTTGAGTAGTGAAGGGACTAGAAACGTTGAGTAGTGAAGTGGGACTAGAAACGTTGAGTAGTGAAGTTTGACTAGAAACGTTGAGTAGTGAAGTGGGACTAGAAACATTGAGTATTGAAGTGGGACTAGTAACGGTAAGTAGTGAAGGGACTAGAAACGTTGAGTTGTGAAGTGGGACTACAAACGTTGAGTAGTGAAGTGGGACTAGTAACGGTAAGTAGTGAAGTGGGACTAGAAACGTTGAGTAGTGAAGGGACTAGAAACGTTGAGTAGTGAAGGGACTAGAAACGTTGAGTAGTGAAGTGGGACTAGTAACGGTAAGTATTGAAGTGGGACTAGAAACTTTGAGTAGTGAAGGGACTAGAAACGTTTAGTAGTGAAGTGGGACTAGAAACGTTGAGTAGTGAAGTGGGACTAGAAACGTTGAGTATTGAAGTGGGACTAGTAACGGTATGTAGTGAAGTGGGACTAGAAACGGTGAGTAGTGAAGTGGGACTAGAAACGCTGAGTATTGAAGTGGGACTAGAGGCGTTGATTAGTGAAGTGGGACTAGAAACGCTGAGTATTGAAGTGGGACTAGAGGCGTTGAGTAGTGACGTGGGACTAGAAACGCTGAGTATTGAAGTGGGACTAGAGGCGTTGATTAGTGAAGTGGGACTAGAAACGATGAGTTGTGAAGTCGGACTAGAAACGTTGAGTAGGGAACTCGGAATATGAGTGTGAGCACTGAAGCTAGATTAAGGTACCCAAATAATACAGTTTTAACGAAAGCATTAAAGAGGGTGTGCATCATGTCGAGTATGTTAGAGTGAGAGAAAGATTGAGAGAGAGAGTGAGAGAGAGAGAAAGAGAGAGCGCGAGATAGAAAGCACTGTAGAGAAACAGTGGTTAGAAATAGATTGCCCCAAACATGTTTTTGTCATCTCAGAAATTTATAGTTCACTCTTTCCGCACGGAAGCTTTTTTTCAGTACAACGGAAGAGATGTCAGAGACAAAATTGTTCATGGTTTGAAGAATTAATCTACAAACTTTTATTATCTAACATAAAACATATTATATATGAATGTTTAGATAATTGAACAAGGTATTAAAATTCACAAGTTTCAGGATTATACGAGACATGTAAATAGAATATGATTTAATGATGGTTTACACTAATCAAATTGAGAGTGACGCACTATGTGGCGAAACGTACGTTGTCGAAATCAGCATGGCGCACAGTGCGTCGAAAGGTACGGAAAGAGCTAATTGAGCTTCAAGCCATTTGCCACATAATTGTAAAACACGATTGCTTCAGCTCAACATTTCTTAACATGTCCTTAAACGCTGACATGACCTGTTGTTTTTTTTTTTTTATTATTCAACCTATGTTCTCTAAATTATGAAACAACTTAGTCGTTAAAGATGTGAGGACAATTGCCAATTTTCGACGACTCTCGATATGCGCCGTTCTAGTACAAATTTTGCTTGATAGCTTACCATAGGAAATAAAGAATAAAAATGGAATTACATCCTGTTACGTATAGGAAACATTGTATAGATCATAAATCTGTTAGCAACATTCTTTCTGCAAACAGCAAACCAGTTTTTGTAAACCACCTGGTTTTTTTTTTTTAATTCAATAAATTATAATCCTGAGATGCAGCCCTGAACATGTGCCTGGTGATGACAAATGTATTGGAGCGAAAGGTGAAAAGTACAGAGCAACGCATTCTATTTCTTTTTTTTTCTTCTTCAATCTATAACCCTGGAAGTCGTTTTGATACCACTGACAGACCTTGTCAACTTTTTCCTCTATATTCAAGGAAGTCGTTTTGATACCATTGACAAACCTCGTCAACTTTTTACTCTATAACCCTGTAAATCGTTTTGATACCACTGACAAACCTCGTCAACTTTTTACTCTATAACCCTGGAAGTCGTTTGGATACCACTGACAGACCTTGTCAACTTTTTCCTCTATATTCAAGGAAGTCGTTTTGATACCATTGACAAACCTCGTCAACTTTTTACTCTATAACCCAGGAAATCGTTTTGATAACAGACAAACCTCGTCAACTTTTTACTCTATAACCCTGTAAATCGTTTTGATACCACTGACAGACCTCGTCAACTTTTTCATCTATATCTTCAGTCATTCTTTGGGACTATGAAAAGTCCAGGCATGTTCATTTTTTGATGTTATCTTCCAATATCTTTCTCTACCTTCGTCTACCTTTTCGCTACTTTCACAGTTCCTTGCAGAATGGTCTTTGCTAGGCCAGACGATCGTGATATATGACCAAACCATTTTATTTTGTGATCAAACTAATAAATGAATACAGAAGATGAAGATGTTTAATGTTCATGGGAACCACAAGTTTTACAATAAGATGAACAAACATTAATTTTCTAAAACCCCACATGTTCCGTAAGAACATGAACTTTCCATGCTTTCTAAAAATAAAGAAGACATTCTATTTACGGGAACCCAGTGTTCACAACAAAGTGAAGTTGTCTTTTCCGTTCTCATGTTTCATTTGTCATGAAGGAAAGGTGAAGCTAAGACAATCCCTTCAACAAGAGAAAGACCACTACTGATGCAGACAAGAGCAGAGCAGATCTAAATAATTCAATTCTTAACGTATTTCCCTAGCGTTGTCCTTATCCTATCCACTTATAATAGATTAAACCTACTGTGGCTATTAATTGCTCATATATTCCTTAACTGTTATGAACTTTACAGCTGTTTTTTCTCAGTACAAAGTTGGTATTTTAATTCGTTCAATGTACGAGGGTGTGTGAATGAAGATGTCTCTGATCCATTCCTTTCATTGATGAAGCTATTCGTATTTACTGTGGGCTTGGCTCCTTTACAATACGTTCAGAGAAGTTTTCATGTAAAGTTAAATTTAGTTCTCACGTTAAAAAAACGTCATGCCAGAGTATGTCACTAGAGAATTCTGTAAATGCTTTACGTCTTTAGTAAACTTTCTATGTTATTTTAATATGTGGATAAATTATATCTACAACTGTAATATAAGTAAAAAGAACCAAAAAAAAATAGTTCTTTTCTTTTGTAGAAAATTATCTGGTTATTTCAGATCACGTTTTCTGTACTCCTGTAGAAAGCATATGTCAGATCTCAATGGCTCGTATGTGTGTGTGTATGCATGTATGTAAGTATGTATGTATGTATCTATGTATGTATATATTTATGTATGTATGTATGAATGTATGTATGTATGTATGTATGTATGAATGTATCTATGTATGTATGCGTGTGTTCGTGCGCGCGTGTGTGTGTATGTATGTATGTATATTTGTGTATGTGTGTATGTATGTGTGTATGTATGTATGTGCGTGTTTGTGTATACATGTATTTATGTATATATTTGTTGCATGTGTACACTCTTCATCATCAACTAAACAGTTTCGGTGATATTCATGTTTGACACTAAATTTTAATTATAATTTAGGCTCCTAAATGCAGAACATATAGTATCTTGTACTTAACCAGACCGCTGTTCTGTCTAGTTTATAGCTTAGTTCAATGTTTTTATTTAATATCTGCTATAAACATTACGAATATTTAAAAAGTGAACAAAAAAGGCTTAACCCTCAACATCAAAATGACAGAAACTATGATAATATCAAAGAAAGCAAGCACACAAGAAATTAGAGTAACACTAAATCGAATAATCCATATTCAAATACCTTGGATCAATAATAACATCAGATGGTGGAGTAATGAAGAAATTAAAAGCAGAGTAAGACAAGCATATTTAAAAAGTGCTGATGAAACTGGAAATATTATCAAAATCATAAGGAAGAGATAATCTCCATATTTTGGGCATGAGATACTAAAATAAGGCATTCAGAATATTATAACAATAGGCAGACTGTATGGAAAGAAGTGCAGAGAAAAACCAAGAGAGAAAATATTGAACATCTTATCCAAAGAGCATAATAAAAGATCAACGGCTGAAATTATAACATGCCTGAAGACATGTGGATGAGATAATCGCCAACGCCAGCCAGCATGGCACCTGATGATGATGAACGTTACTCCTTTGTGCGACACCCACGCACCATCATTTAATACACACAGCACATATTATGTATTCTTTCGCTATTCACATTACCGTAGATTGTTTGAATTCTCATATTTATCACACGTCTTTATTACATTTATGTTTATTGCCATAAAAACGACTTTGATGATTCTTTATGTCATTGATCAAGATATCGATGTTGTTTTTCTGTGCAATTAGATTAGTGTTGTACGTATGTAAATAATCAGATTCTAATGTGCTTTCTTTACCTTTTTCTGTCTCTTGATGCTTTCAGCTTTGAGGAAAATGGAGTGTTCGGATTACTGTTCAGTAGTTTGTCCCTCCAAGGTGCTATCACCAAACATGATGTCTGTTAAATGTTTAATCCACCGTTCTCTACATCAACGTTTTCACCTCTTTCCCTTATTCCTGATGCGTTTGGTACACTATGGTTTTGTATTCAGTTCAGCTTCTATCTACAATTTTGTTTCCAGGTTGAACGAGATTGTGCTTGATTTCAAATACATTGTTGCTGTTTCTCAACTGTCGCTCTGATCACACTGTTTCAGTCTTCTTATATAACTACACGACTATAACGTTCTGTTCCTATAAACTGTTTCAAGAGTCACTATGTGACTGCACTAAGATAATCTTTCCGTTGTATCATTCAGTTAGTCATTGTTTCACTGCACTAAGATAATTTTTCCGTTGTATCATTCAGTTAGTCATTGTTTCACTGCACTAAGATAATTTTTCCGTTGTATCATTCAGTTAGTCATTGTTTCACTGCACTAAGATAATTTTTCCGTTGTATCATTCAGTTAGTCATTGTTTCACTGCACTAAGATAATTTTTCCGTTGTATCATTCAGTTAGTCATTGTTTCACTGCACTAAGATAATCTTTACGTTGTATCATTCAGTTAGTCATTGTTTCACTGCACTAAGATAATCTTTACGTTGTATCATTCAGTTAGTCATTGTTTCACTGCACTAAGATAATCTTTCCGTTGTATCATTCAGTTAGTCATTATTTCACTGCATGAAGATGTTTTTTCCATTGTCATTCAGTTAGTCATTATATGACTGTACTACGATATTTTTTCCATTGTGTCATTCAGTTAATCATTATATGACTGTACTACGATATTTTTTCCATTGTGTCATTCAGTTAGTCATTATATGACTGTACTACGATATTTTTTCCATTGTGTCATTCAGTTAGTCATTATATGACTGTACTACGATATTTTTTCCATTGTGTCATTCAGTTAATCATTATGTGACTGTACTACGATATTTTTTTCCGTTGTGCCATTCAGTTAGACATTATGTGACTGTTCTAGCATATTCTTACCGTTGTGTTATTCAGTTATATAGTCACCATCTGCCTGTACTCGGATTTTTTTTTTTTACGTTGTACCATTCAGGTATTCACTGATTGATTGTATTCGGATGCTCTATCCTTTTTCTTTTAGTTAGTCACTATTTGACAGTTAATTTCGCCAGTCATATTTTACTGTACTTGAATATTCTCTACGTTGTATCTTTCAATTAACCTCTATCTGACTGTACATTGGTGTCATTTACGTTGTATCATTCAGTCAATCATTATCTGTCTGCACTCAAACGTCTTTTAAATTGCGTTATACCATTTGTTCAGTTAGTCACACGTAGGCTGGTACCAACTAACTTCATACAGAGCGGCTTAGAATTTAAAATGACTTCACACCAATAATCACTGACCCCGGTGCACTTCCTGTGTTTGTCCAACTCTCTGTGTAGAAACAAATGCTACTATTCTTCTACCAAGTGCTAATAACCAGAAGTGTTGTTAACCTTTAACCTTTCCCTGTCAACTAACCATCAGCCCTCACTAAATATAATAACATGTTGTGTCTAATTCTCCATGGTGGTCGACCAGTGTGGGACGCATATTCTAACTTGTGATTGGCGCACAGTTGTACTCAATGACTGCAAAAAGTCAGAGAATATTAAACGAATATTTATAAGTGTTATTTATAACAAAAGAAAGAAAGAAAAAAAACGAAAGAAGAAAATGGAAAGAATGAAAAATGGAAAGAAAGAAAGACAAAAGTGGAAGGTAAGAAAGAAAGAAAGAAAGAAAGAAAGAAAGAAAAAAAGAAAGAGAGAAAGAAAGAGAAAGAATGAAATAAAGAAAGAAAGAAAATAAGAAAGAAATAAGTAAAACAAACTGGCACTTATATAACAGGTCGTTGGCATCTTGGCACAGTTTCACACAAAAAATTGTTGACAGTTTTGATAATCAAAACGTCCAAAAAGTTGATTAATGATTTATGTGATTTACTCTTATAACATTTTGCATTTTTATATTACAATGGATACACATTCTATACATAGATATTCTCTCTTCGCTCATCACATGTGCAATTGAAACATTTTAAAAATACATAATACGTGAAGTAAACAACAGTAAACAATGAAACAATATCTTTTGAAAACTGAAGAAGAGCTATGGCTAAAACAAAGTCTTTAAAAAACATATTTGTTACTCTACGCTGATTGCGCTGTACTGTGCCTTGCACTTTGCGATCCAGTGCATTCATCGTCAGCACTATTAGTATCTAGATCAATCAATAATTTGATTTTAATAGAACTGCATTATTAATAACATATTTTTATTTATCAATTAAATTTGATGACTTCAATTAATTTTTTTGTATGTAAATAAGTGTGGTCATATTTAGATCTCTCTTGTACTTATAGATGATCAACTTTTAGATAATTTGTTATATGCTCTAATATTACGCCCATATATCTCACGTTGCTTGCTGATATTACAACATCCAAAGGTGAATACAGATGACCTTTTGTAAGGAGAAAGCTTGTAACATCTGAAGTCCAACCATCAAACAGCTTATCGACGATAAATCCCTTACTTCTAGCGCGTCCCGTCTCATCATCCCAGACAGTGCTCTAGGCAAACCTTCCTTCTACATGCTTCCTAAAATCCACAAGCCCAATAACCCTGGTCGTCCCATTGTTTCAGCATGTAGTTGTCCCACAGAACATATATCCGGCTATTTTGACAGCATTTTCCAACCCATAGTGACATCCCTTCCCACCTATGTCAAGGACACTAATCATGCTCTCACAATCTTCTCTTCTCTTTCCCTTACCCCTGAACGCTCGTACCGACTTTTCGTCCTGGACGTATGCTCTCTGTATACCTCTATCCCCGTCCTCGACGTATGCTCTCTGTATACCTCTATCCCCGTCCTGGACGTATGCTCTCTGTATACCTCTATCCCTCATGCCGATGGCCTAATAGCTCTTCAACAATTTTTTCTTGTCCAAAGAAAACACCCATCTGTGGATACTTCTACTCTCCTCCGTCTCACTGAACTTGTTCTCAACCTTAATACTTTCGAATTCAATGGTCAGTTCTATGACCAAGTGAGTTGTGTAGCTATGGGAACCAAAATGGGTCCTAGTTATGCTTGCCTGTTCATGGATTACCTTGAACATCAAATATGGAATTCGTACTGTGGCCCCCTTCCCCTTAAATACCTCCGGTACATCGATGACGGTTTTGGACTGACTGACTTGCTAGAAGATGACATCTCTAGGTTCATCGACTACATTGGCAACTTTTATAAATACATCAAGATTATATCTCATATAGCCGCACTAGGTTGCTATTCCTTTTGTTTTGACAGGATAGTTTATTTTGTTTTCTTTAACACATTTCGATTGTTTTTGTTTTGGTTGTTTCGTTATTAGTTTTGTGTGTGTTTGTTCCTGATGATGCCTATTGGGCCGAAACGTTGTTTAGTCTGTGTCGTCCACTTATCACGTATAGCTTCTTACATACTATTTTTTAAATATTTTTTAATGTTTCCTCACATTCAGCTTTACTGCAGCTTCGCATTTTTATGCCTTAACCCTTTATATCTCATATCTCTACCTCGTCCGACACTTTTCTTGATCTGGTCGTCTCCCTTGGTACCTCCAGCCTCCACACTTCCGTCTTCTATAAACCCACGGACACCCACTGTTATCTTCTCTACACCTCGTCTCATCCATCTCACTGCAGAGATTCAATTCCATATTCTCAATTATTACGACTTCGTCGTATCTGCCAGGATGATCAAGATTTTCTCCAACAGGCCCACCTGATGTTAAGTTTCTTTAGGCGTCGTCTCTATCCTGATTCGGTTCTCCAATCTGCCTTCCAGCGAGCTCTATATTTCCAGTCCTGTGGCACTCAACCCATCCACCCGCCGTTCCTCTGATAGGACAATATTCACCCTCACCTACCACCCTCACAACTTGGCTGCGGTGAGGATCCTTAACCGGTATCGCTCCATTCTCCACTCAGATCCCACTACCAGCCCACTTTTCAGTGATCCTCCATTGGTAGCCTTCAAACGTGACAGGAGTCTGAGAGACATTCTTGTCACGAGTCGCCTCCCCCGCTCAAACCACAAACTCCTTGGTACTGTTCGTTGTGGACGTCGAGTTTGCAGAACTTGTGACTACGTGCTCTGCACCGATTCGGTCTTGTTCCCTAATAAGTGATTCGACATCAAGAAGGGGGTTTACTTGTGTGACACGGAATATCATATACGCCATAATATGTAAGCATTGCCAGATGACATATGTGGGTGAGTCTGGACGACGCTTGAGTGACAGATTTTGTGAGCATCTTCGTGATGTTGAGCAAAAGGCTGGAAGCCAGGTGTCTGCCCGTTTCAACTCCCCTGGCCATAGTGGTAAACCTGACATGTAAGTTACTGGCATTGTCTCCTGTCACTCCAGCAATCGCAGCCGGTTCGCCCTTGAGAATCGCCTTATTGCCCAGTTGGGTTCGCTGTCCCCCCAAGGTATGAACATATCACTCTCAAACACATAGGACACCTACTACATATTTCTTACCCCCATGCGCTACCGAACCTATACATGTAGATATATTTGTCTGCATATGTATTGGTACATTTGGGCTCCTTTTGGTTTTTCTTTTGTGGGCTTTGTGGCAATATATATGCGGATTTATGCTTGTACGCATGTATTGTTATATACACATGTTTCTTTTTACACATCGGTTCGGGGTGCACACACAGAGTTAGATTTGCATAGTTTATACATATCCTGTACCCTCCCCATATTTTTAGAACCCTTCCGTTCCGTCTTCTCGCTTGACTGCCTGGTCAGTGAGATTTATAGTTGATCATCCTGCCTTATCATTTTAGTTCATTCGGAGACTGACCACGCTCTGGAACACATGGAAGTGACCCTTTTTTTAAATTTCCTTTCTTGCGTATCTAGCATATTATCGCCATATAGTTAGATTTGTTTACATATCCTTATATATATATATATATATATATATATATATATATATTTATATATATAATATATACAAATATCTTATAATATATCTTATAAATATATACAATATATATATATTTGTGTTTGTTGTTTGTTCCAGCTGAAGGCCTACTTGGCCAAAACGTCGACCTTTGTTTTGTCCATTACCACGTAAAGCTGTCACCATACCACTTTTTCTTCTTCTTTTTTAGTATTTCTATTATCATCAGCTTTACAGCAGCTTCGCATCTCTATGCATCTTGGTGCATCTTGATGCCTTTACTTCTATTTGTAACATCTGACATGGTAGTGGTTCTCTCAATGCTTTATAGAATGCATCATGTCACCACGTCACATATAGTAGATTTACATTGTTGCTCGATCAATAATGGAGTAATTACGAGCAGATTTAATAGGAACTAAAAGAATGGACTCGGCTACGATATGAAGCACCTGGTGAGGTGGGGGCTAACTAAAGTCCACCTAAGGATCGCGAGGTGATGTGCTCTTAATTAATCAAAGTAGAACTTTATGCAACCGTGGTTGTGTGTTCAATGATGTCATGTTGCACTAACGCAGGCCTGCAGCCACAACGTTTATATTATGTTCTGTCTTCCTTTTAGTTAAGCAGCTACATACAATTTTATGAATATTTTCTGACATTCTCTCAGCTACAATATATATATTTCTACATCACAGGTGTGTTATTAATAATTCATCTTTCACGATTTAAATTGTATTCCATAAAGATTGTACTTGCTCAACAAGCAACATAGCATGACAACTAAAACATCATAAGTAAACATCAGTGAACATTGCTCGACATAACAGCTACCTCTAGTTTTATTATCTCACAACTCTACAAACAGGCCTGAATCTTTTTGTTTTTATTGATTGTGTTTCATTCACTTGTTTAACATCATAGACATGAATTCGTGCTTACCTTAGATCATGTTTTATTTTTCTGAGTTCCCGGTATTATAGTCTCTCTTTGAATGCAAGAATCACTTCTTTTCAGGTGAGTTGATTCACCAAAATGCATAGATTTAGGAGCGACAGGAGTGAAAGAAGCCAAATAAAGGATATAAAAGTGATATGTTTATTCTAAAAGCAATGTGGACAACCAACATTCATAAACGTCGACATCTGCTGAAAGAGTGTGAGCATCACCGAGACCGCCCGGAAGTGCTCTGTAGTCGATTCTCGTAACTAATCTATCGTTGGTTATTTTACAGCTTTAAAAAATTGGAAAAGAGAACTACTGATATTTTGTTGTGCCTGCAATTATGAGCTACGATTATTGGCGATGCGATAAGACCTAGAACAAATACAGAAGGTTAGATTGTGGGTACCATGTCGTAAAATCTATGACAGCAGATAAATCGGAAACCGGAAAAAAAATGTGTACGTCAAATAGTACGTACCATTGCTGGTGTATGTCCGGGGGTTCACGATACTGAGTGGCAGTGTTCCCTAGCGTTTGGCTTTTCGTGGCGAAGCGCTGTGCCACTGAGTACGGGTTCGATCCTGCCTTGGTCCATATTTTTTTCTGTTGTTAATTATTTGTCATTTTTTCCGAGTGCTGTAAACATACCTCTTCCTCTGAATTGATTCACTGATTATCGCCTCGGAAGTTTCCCTCTATAATAATATTCATTTATTATTATTTGTCTCCAGTTCACGATAAAACCAGAGGGACAAAGGCCGCTTGGTCAAAGCAGTCACCACGACGTGTGAGACTCAGAATTTTTATTTCACCCCCCCCCCCCCCCCCCACCCCCCGATAGAAAAAATCATTTCTGACTACGGTGGGTCTGGAACACCAAAAAATGTTGTTTTAGCCGCACGGCCACGCGCACCTCCCATAGGAAACTAAGTTTCAACTAAAGTTTAATTTTCGAAGCAGTGAGTCGGATAGTAGAGAAAAAGAAAAATTTGGGGCAAAAAGATTTGGTATTTGTTCCCATGGTAATGTTAACCAAGATTAGTGTGAAATGTTAATTTTGATATTATCTTTGTGTCTTCTGGATGTAGTAGTACTTCTGATCCTTAAGTTATTAAAAGCAAAAGTCTAAAATTAGGTTAAGAGAGATAAACACAAAATTAATTTTACACGTTTCATAATTTATCTTCTTTGCTAATGAAAATATTTTTTGTTGAAAAAGTCTAGCGGCGTCGGTTAATATCAACAAAGGTAAAGGTAAAGTACGAGACTTGAACCGGCGTCTTAGCACGCGAGTTTACACCCATATGTGCTCGGCCGCCTGTCTTAGCACGCGAGTTTACACCCATATGTGCTCGGCCGCCTATCTTAGCACGCGAGTTTACACCCATATGTGCTCGGCCGCCTATCCAGAAATGTTCGGATATTTCTGTATAGTGTCGCCTCACGCATCGAAACTCACGATGCGAAGCAACATTCCTCACCTTCCCAGGATAATACCCTGGTACCCATTTCTGCCAACGGCTGGGTCGACCGTGGGGGTATTATTTTTTTTCCAATCACGAGTACAATTCACACTGCTCCCAGCGGGAATCGAACACGGGTTGTCCGAACGTCGGTAGTCAAGTCGGGTGGTTTTCCCAACTAGGCTACCGAGGCCCCCTATGTCAACAATATCAACAAAACGTGAGATAGATATGGTCATTGTGTCTTAACTTTGAAAACTGGTCCATTGTTTAGGATAACTAAACCTTGTAACATAAATCCTTGATTAAACCTAGCTTTTAGTTATCTTGAACCTTATTTATCAGAACAAATATCAAACTATTACAGAGATTAACATATCCGATAATTTTTAAAGGAAAATATGTTACCCTGGTTTGTAAATTATAACTTGAATTCCTGATCATGAGAAATATCATTTCATACTAATACAGTTTAACACCCTCCGTTAACGTTAAAGGAACGATAATCATGCATGTCCCTGTGATATTTAACAAAATATGGACACCAAAGCAAAATATTTGTTATACCCCCCACTCGAGGTGTGACACGGATCGTCCTTTCTTCAATAAAACGTACACGAGCTGTTATTACATACATTTAGCGAGAAAGTTTCTGCGATATACCTTCTAATCATGAAAATGGTTCATGTAGACAATGTTTTGTTTACCTGGCCCTAGACGCGCAGCTACTGGTTGTCCATTTGGATTTGCTATGTTGACAAAAAATAAGACTTAGGTTAAAAGTAAACAAACTGTGCGTTAACGCGCGCAGTCTCCTGTTTGTTTCCTTCAATCTCAAGAAATAAAGAAAGACCTGTGTAATCAATGAGCAGTTTGAGGCTTTGTTATCTTTCATAATTTGTATTTACAAAATGCATCGACGTGCAGGGAAATGTCATTCAGCGTGGTTTAAAATCAGGCAGCGTGTGTTGACATTTGAACTCATTGTGTCATTTTTAATTAAATCTATTCAAAAAATAATTAGAAAACTCATCCAAAGATTAAGTGGACACCAACTTCATTGCAGTTTATTAACTGAAAGCAACAGAATAATCGATAGGCAGCAACAGTTGCTCCCTGTTCTATAGCGGACAACAAATATTATTGACATTGCACACTATACATCCTAGATACACATTAGTTCAAACAATTAGACTATCTTTTGTTCGAAAACTATTTTGTAATATTTCATTAATATTAAAAATACATATTTTAAGTGTAATTAGTTTATCATTATGTGGCATAAATAGAGTATTTATTTAGATGTTGATTTTGTCCTGAATTGCTACCTGTAATATTAGTTTGCAACAAAACTAATAATTCTTAAGAGCACATTTCTTTAAAGGTGTTTCTATTTTAAGAATACAACACTGACTCATGTTTCAATAAGGTTCATTCAAAAGCATAAAAAAACAGAAACTATAGAAACGAAAAATAATCAGAAGGGAGTGATATCTTCCCACCGACATTGATATACTATCACAGAGTTCATTGCAAGTTTGCCATTTGTTTGGGGCTTTTCAGTTACCCTTCTAGATATTTGTATTAAAGGGAAACGACAGCAACGCAACGTAATATTGAAACACATGCAAGTCATACCTGAGATATTTTTTCCAATTGTGAAAGAGAGTGGTAAAAGCTGGCGGAGGATAGTAGACTATGGAGGAAAACAGAAGATTACTAGAACATGGGGTGCAAACAAATTAGTAGAACATGGAGGGCAAGCTGAAGATTTGAAAAATATGGAGGAAAAATAGAAGATTTGTGAACATGGAGGACAAAAAGAAGATTAGTAGAACATGGAGGGAAAACAGAAGATTACTAGAACATGGGGTACAAACATATAAGTAGAACATGGAGGGAAAACTGAAGATTTGAAGAATATGGAGGAAAAATAGAAGATTAGTGAACATGGAGGACAAAAAGAAGATTAGTAGAGCATGGAGCAAAACAGAAGATTAGTAGAGCTTGGAGGGAAAACAGAAGATTAGTAGAATATGGAGGGAAAACAGAAGATTAGTTGAACATGGAGGGAAAACAGAAGATTAGTAGAACATGGAAGCCAAAAAGAAGATTAGTAGAATATGCAAGGAAAAAAGAAGATTAGTAGAATATGGAGGGAAACAGAAGATTAGAAGAACATGGAGGGAAAACAGAAGATTAGTAGAACATGGAGAGAAAACAGAAGATTAATAGAACATGGTGGGAAAACAGAAGATTGGTAGAACATGAGGGAAAACAAGATTGGTAGAACATGAGGGAAAACAGAAAATTAGTAGCACATGGAGGACAAAGAAAAGATTACTGGAACATGGAAATCAAACAGAAGATTGGTAGAACATGGGATACAAACTTATGAAATGACATAACATTCAGAAATTGAAAAAGAATAAAAGAAAAGAAAATACATGAGAGGAAAGCGATAAAACGGTTTACTTACCTCACTGTTAGCTTTAATTAGATCTGAAAGGTGTAGACTAACGTTTTAACAGTTATTATATGAAACAAGGAAATTAATCTAGTTTTTTTAAATTTTTATATTTTTTTGTAAAATTGATTTCTAAAGATAAATATATATCTCATTGAATGGACAAGTCAGGAGTACTAAGTTTACTTGTGTTTTTATCCTTAACTCGAAGAAGGTAATTAACATAAGCGATGTTGTCCCACTTTCATCGATACTATCTACAATCATCGACTGTGCTACATGTTTCATTTATTTATTTGATCTGGTAAACACGAAGATATCTTACACTCCAGCATTGATTCCAGAATACCTTCATTGCTTCTTCCTAGTCCACAATCCCCTGTCTTAAGTCGACAACTTCTTTCCCCCACATAATTGTTCAAGAGCGTCCCTAAAAAAGGGACTGATATTTCTGTTAAAACCACTTCGTTTCCCATGTCCTTACAATGTTACAGTTGAAAAGATGAATGTTGAGAAGTTAAAAGAAAAATACCACGAATTAGGTAAAATTCTGTTCGTTGATTCAAGATGTCCATTTGATGTCACTTCAGCGCTCGCCCTTGGAATCTGTTGCATCGAGTTAATTGGAAAATTGTATGAAAAGATTTCTCGGAAATGTCTTTACATTTAGCAAAGGACTGCCTGACGTTTTCTGCACTTGGGTTATTCTGTTTATGAATGAAGCTGATTGCTAGCTTGGAAATAAAATGGTGGTAATTTCAGTTGAAGTTGGATGTTTCCAAATAAAGTAATAGACGACATCATAGATATATTTATTATATTAAGGCACGGTATTGATTGCGTCATGAAATGAATTGGTTGTTATGAAAGTTAAAAATGAAACTAACACAAGCGAAAGATCAATGTGAGAGCAAGCGGCTGAAATAATGTAATATAAATGATCTATTTAATACAAATGTAAACACAGGGTTCGTATATGGCTCAAAGACATGGTTGTTAAATGATAAAACATTTGTAACAATTGTTTGAGAAAAATTGAATATATCCATTTTTATACCAGATAATATCAAAAGAACGAATATTGGGATATCAGGAAAAGTGCAAAAGAAGAGTCAATCGAGCTACAGATTATGAACAGAAGATGAAGATGGACTGGATACCCCCTACGAAAATATAATACAATCATAGCTAGACATGCAATGTCATGGAACCTACAGGGGGAAAGAAAGCCAGGAAGGCCAACCGCTTTGGAGCTTCAAAATGATTTGTGAGCGTGTTGTTTTCGTTTGTAAAGATCTTGATTTAGACAGGAATTATGGTGAGAATAAGAGAGTTGTGTTACTAGCAAGCTAAAGAACTGTCAGCATATTGACTTTATCTTCGACATATACAGACTGAACTCTATAGGATTGACATAAGTACTATTGGGTTTAGTACAATAATCAATCCACATGCTCTTGATAAACATCATATTGTCTCTATGTTACCTTTACCAATCTCTATGTTACCTTTACCAATCTCTATGTTACCTTTATCAATCTCTGTTACCTTTACCAATCTCTATGTTACCTTTATCAATCTCTATGTTACCTTTATCAATCTCTATGTTACCTTTACCAATCTCTATGTTACCTTTATCAATCTCTATGTTACCTTTACCAATCTCTATGTTACCTTTATCAATCTCTATGTTACCTTTATTAATCTCTATGTTACCTTTATCAATCTCTATGTTACCTTTATCAATCTCTATGTTGCCTTTACCAATCTCTATGTTACCTTTACCAATCTCTATGTTACCTTTATCAATCCTGCGTGTATATATTATATGAGAGATTGGACGGGAATGTCTGTTGTTGCTTAGAGAGCTGCTCTAAATCTGGACGATTGGAAGCGAATTGTGAAAATGTCATTTATGGTGCCCCAGCGATCGTTACGGCATAAGTGATTGTTTGACTGATTGATTATTTATAATAATGTTCCTGCATACTTTATTTGTTTGTATCAGTTGGAGAGGTTTACAGTGAACAACACCACTGATTCCTGCATTGGGCATGCGCGATAATTACCTATCAACTCGTTTATCGTAATTCCGTAATGACGTCTTTTTAAAATATACTGCTCAATGTTACTCAAAGCTTGTCAAATCATTGGACAGTTATCCCCACTATTGTCCAATAAGGAAATAACTCTGGAAGCAAAACGAGCACTATACAATACAATCTTCATCCCAACGTTGTGCTACCAATGCCAGACCTGGACCATATATGCAAGAACAATAAGAAAAAACCTCTACTGAGATGAAATGTCTTTAGACGAATGACAGGAAACAGTCTGAGAGATAAGGTCAAAATGAAGAACTGAGAAAAAAAACTAGGAATAGCCCTGTCATAGAATATATAAGGAAACAATAGATAAAATGGTTTGGCCATGTGACAAGGCAGAAAGATCAAAACATAACACAGCGAGCCTTCAGAAAACGTTGTGAGAAAACCAGATCAAAGGGTCGACCACGAAAAAGATGGATCGATGGGATATTAGAAGCACTAGGAAACATAATAGCAGCAGAGGCGAACTGAAGAGCAAAAGACAGCAAATTATATCTCCCCTCGACGCTGAAAGGCAAACGAGGAAGGAAAGAAGAAGAAGAAATGTTGCTAATAATTTTAATTAACATCATTTAAAGTATTTATATTCATGAAGGGAAAAGAAGGAATATTTTTTTGTATTAGGATAAATGTATTAGTTTCGTATAAAATAAACATAAAATGGAATGAATCAGCTAATCTAGTAGGGAGACAAAACAAACTACGACGTTTCGTAAAAAAGCCTTCGTCGGTTACAAAATGACAAATATTAAAGCAAAGACAAACGCGAAAAGTGAATACTGATCTGAAAGAAGATTTTAGAACGCTTTGCTTAGAGTGGAAACACTGTTTTCTAACATGTCAAACTCTGTGTACGCTGACCGTGAAGTAGCTCCGCCGTTGTCGTATTTTTAGAGCAACATATCTGACCCGAAGGTCAGCCCCCGAAACATCAGCAAAAATGTAACCAACATTTAGTTAGCCCAAATACGTTGTACACTAACGGTCTGGGTTTAATATAACTGGACTCATTATACTTTGTGTCAGTAATTGGATTTGCTTGTATCTCACGTTGTGTGATCACATTAGAGCAAGTACAGAGAGTTTGACCTCTTCGTAGCTGGTCTATTCCGAATCCGGCTACCATCAGCGGCAGTGAAAACATTTTAGTCACAGTTTGTGACCTGGGCTGTACTCAACTGAAATGAGATTCGAATCCAGTCTGACTGTGTAGCGATATTGTACTGTGATACTAACGTTATGGATATTACAAGAACATTTATGATTAGCTCCATCTACTGTCATCTTTTGTTGTAATAATTATCATTTTTCTTCGCTGTTTACGTTTTTGTTGTGAGAACTTTTTTTTTCATTTTGTTCTGCTTATCAATGAAAATATCGCTATTACATTTCAATATTAGTATTAGATTTTACCTCAAGAACTGTTAGTGTTATTATTTTCATTTACTATTACTTCATACTGCGAGAACTGCTATTTGTGTTTTCATTTGTTTACATTTGCTTGTCTCGAGAATCACTGTTATTTGTGTGTGCGTGTATGTATTATATATATATATATATATATATATATATATATATATATATATATATATCTATTGACCTTTCGAGCCGTAACCGGCCCATAGGGCGTAGACCAAGATACACCTTCTCCTATATGAATTTTTGTTCTAGCAGTTTTCTTTTAAAGATATTTTATCAAATCTCGCCATCTGTCTCTGTTCTGTGCAAGCAGTTCTATCTCATTGAGGGAGCCGATTCCTGCTGCTCTTGCCTCTCTCATCAATGTTCTTCTCAGTGTCTCCCTGGGTCTTCCTCTTTTTCTTTTACCTGTTGTTTCCCATATGAGGGCTTGCTTTGCTATTCGATTATTATCTCTTCTCATCACATGTCCAACGTATGACCATCGTCTTTTCTTTATTACTGAAGATATTAGTGGTTGATTGGCGATTTCTCTAATTTCCTCGTTTGTTTTGAATTCGTTCCATTCTATACCAAGTATTTTCCTTAGACATTTATTTTCGAATGCGTTCAACTTTGTTTCTATATCTCTTGTTGTTTTCCAGCTTTCACACGCATACGTAAGGGTTGATAGTACATTTGATTTGAATAGCCTAAGTTTTGTGTTTGTGCTAATGAGTTTTGATTTCCACAACTTTTCAAGGCTTCTGAAAGACATTGCTGCTTTAGCCAGTCTGATTCTAATTTCTTTGCTCGTATCCCCTTCTCGATCAATGTGACTTCCAAGATAGATAAAGTGATCGATCTCTTCTACTGGTTTGTTTTCCATGTATATTTTGTCACTTGTTGGAATTAAACTTTTCATGACTTTAGTCTTTTCATGATTGACCTCAAGCCCAATTTTGCTGGCTATTGATGATAGTTCATTTGTGTTTTCCTGCATCGTTTTTATCTGACTGCTGATGAGAACTATGTCATCAGCAAAGTCGAGGTCCTCCAAATGGTCTCCTTGTATCCATTCGATGCCTTTATTACCAGTGCATCATTTCTTCATTATGAAGTCCATAACAATTCCAAATAACAAGGGCGATAAAATACATATATATATCATTACATGGTATATGATGGTAAAAAATACATTAAAAGACTGAAACATTAAAAAAACGGGCTTATAAATACCAACCAGCAGAGGAAATTAAAATACTATCATTATCATGTCCCATACCGGTTGGCGTAGGCGATCATGTCCTTCCACAGTCTTATATCTACCGTGCATCGTATCAATTCTGTTGTTGGCTATTTACCATGCCATGACACCAAGCTATCTAGTTCAAAACACTATGGGCACGTCAAAAAGCACAGCAGACTGGAAAGAACAATAATGGAAGGATAGTTCCAGGACAGCCTTTAATGGGTACCGGATTTTTTCTGGGAAAGTAAAGCGGCGCGGGCGTAATACTGACCGCATTACCCCAAAAATCATGTGTCGAAGGTCTGTAATATTTATGGTCACTAACACCATATTTCATATACGCCACTTGGCGTGACGGGGGTACTTTACTTATTTTTTGAACGCAACAACAGAGGAAGAGGGGGAGATCTGGATAGAGACAGAGATTCTTTTAGACGGGCTTTGGTGAATGCAACGTTCTGTAAAGGACATGTGACCTAATGAGGATGATGATGATAATATATACATATATATAAATTCAACATACATATACGGTATTGTATATATATATATATATATATATATATATATATATATATATATATATATATATATACATATATATATATATATGAGGTTATTGTTTTATGCAATTAAACGTCAATATAGAAAGATAATAAAAATATGACTCTCTTCTTCAAGGACACAATGATAGGATATCTTCTTACATTCAGTGATTTTTTTTTCAAACGCAAAAACGCTTACTGCAAGGTTGTCATATAATTCCATAAATTCAAATAAATTAAAAATATGCCATGCCTCTGAGGTAGCTAGAGTACTCAACATTGATCACACTGATGTTACATTTATTATATCATATTGCATTTTTATATTTATCTAATGGTAGTTAAAATGCGATGTTTATCGTTCTTTATGATTGGCTAAAATAATAATAATATTAATAATAATAATAATAATAATAGTAATAATAGTAATGAAAAACATCTTGTGCAAGAAATCTATGTCAATAGAAATGAGAAAGACAGTGCATCATCACTATATAGAGCCAATTCACATTTATGGAAGCGTGTCATGGACAAGCGACAAACAAATGAAAAGACGATTAGTGGCCACAGAAATAGAATTTCTCAGAAGAATGTTGAGAGTTTTCCGGACAGCTAAAAAGGCAAACGATGAAATTTCTAACGCCAACATAAAAAGGTAACTACTAAAAATCATCAGAGAGAAGAAATCAACAATGTTTCGGGAACAGCACGAGAAGAGAAAAATTTAAATGCTTGGTTACAACCTGCAAAATACAGAAAAAGAGAGATCATGGACATCAAAGCGAGAAGATACTAGATAGTCTGGTGTCGTGTCACGGAAAACACTCAACAGAACTGAAACAATGCTTTGCGGATAGAAAATTTGGGAAGGACATGTTCGCCTACGCCAGCCGGTATGGCACATAATCACGATAATAATAACTCCAGAAACCCTCATACATTCAAAGTCGTCTAGGTCGACATTTCCACTTTCCTTCTCATGTTGGTACTGGGTGTTAAATGTAATCTGAGGATACTGTCTAGTGAGAATGTCTTTACTCACCCGTGACCAGTACCGTCCCATGCTGTATAGAGGTACTAGCTCTGAGTTGAGCAATGCTCTCTTTCAACTATTAAAATTAACGTCTAAGGTTGTTCATGGAAAAAAAAAGTAATGTCGCAACCATTTCATTCCTTGCTTTAATGTAGTCGAGCTCTTGTAAATGATCATCTCTTTCTCCTAACTCATTGTTCGGGTTTCTGTCTCTTCTCGCCACGGTCAGTATTCTTATCAGACATTCCGTTAGCGCTGTGGTAGTTTTTATTTTATTTTTCCACTTTGGACTGATACAATGATATAGTGTCAGGGAAATATAAAATAGAAGCTAATTATTCAGATAGAATAATTGAATAAAAAGAGCAGATTAACTTTCCCTTTCATGAACACGTTACTTGTCCTCATCATTGTCGTTATGAATTACTTTAAATATTAAGAAAACAGTAATTGCCTAATTTTATCGTCATCAACTCATTGTAGTGTTGACTATCAATACAAAAGTAGAATTCTGAGTTTAACTAATTTTAAGTCAATTAACGTAATTTGCTGACAGAGAAAAAAATACTTGAAGTATTTTATAAAAGCTATCGCTCGTTGTTGTTGCGACAAGACATAATTTAGTGCTCTTTAATATGCAGAGATGATGTTATTGCACCCCAGTCTGTTCCAAAAATACGCTGGACCAGATATTTAATCGCAGTCGATTACCATTCCAGTTGCTAAAAATAATTAATGAAGCTAATGGGACGACAGTTGATAGACACTACATTCTCGTCTTTGTCTTGTTAACAATGCCAACTATGGTATGTAGATGTATTCATTCGCGACAATCCTGTCAGAGGTTCAACTAATGAATTTGACAACATGATCGTCTTATTTTTGTCATGAAGAAATTTCAACAGAAATACTGAAGTCACGTGTTCTCTTCTCAGGGACGACTGAAACATGATTATAGTGCATTGTGGGAGGACAAAAGAAAGGCAGATGAAAGATGAGGTGAGAAGACAAGATGAAAGATGAGATGAGAAGACAAGATGAAAGATGAGATGAGAAGACAACATGAAAGATGTAATAAGAAGACAACATGAAAGATGAGGTGAGAAGACAACATGAAAGATGAGATGAGAAGACAACATGAAAGATGAGATGAGATGACAATATGAAAGATGAGATGAGAAGACAACACGAAAGATGAGATGAGAAGACAACATGAAAGATGAGATGAGATTACAACATGAAAGATGAGATGAGAAGACAACATGAAAGATGAGATGAGATTACAACATGAAAGATGAGATGAGAAGACAACATGAAAGATGAGATGAGATTACAACATGAAAGATGAGATGAGAAGACAACATGAAAGATGAGATGAGATTACAACATGAAAGATGAGATGAGAAGACAACATGAAAGATGAGATGAGATTACAACATGAAAGATGAGATGAGAAGACAACATGAAAGATGAGATGAGATTACAACATGAAAGATGAGATGAGAAGACAACATGAAAGATGAGATGAGATTACAACATGAAAGATGAGATGAGAAGACAACATGAAAGATGAGAAGACAACATGAAAGATGAGGTGAGAAGACAACATGAAAGATGAGGTGAGAAGACAACATGAAAGATGAGGTGAGAAGACAAGATGAAAGATGAGGTGAGAAGACAACATGAAAGATGAGGTGAGAAGACAACATGAAAGATGAGATGAGAAGACTAGATGAAAGATGTAATAAGAAGACAACATGAAAGATAAGATGAGAAGACAACATGAAAGATGAGATGAGATGAGAAGGCAACATGAAAGATGAGATGACATGACAATATGAATGATGAGAGGATATGACAACATGAAAGATGAGATTAGAAGACAACATGAAAGATAAGATGAGAAGACAATATGAAAGATAAGATGAGATGAGATGACAACATGAAAGATGAGATGACAACATGAAAGATGAGAAGACACCATGAAAGATGAGATGACAACATGAAAGATGAGAGGAGATTACAACATGAAAGATGAGATTAGAATGCAACATGAAAGATTAGATGAGAAGACAACAAGAAAGAGTGGAGAGGTTTTGAATTCTTCGACCTTCATTTACGATGAAGATTCATTGCAGACAACCGTGCTTGAAAGGTTGAAAGGATGATTTTGATGATGACAATGATTATTATAACGATGACGTTGGTAATAGACAATAATGGGAAGGTTGAGAAAAGCTATTAATTTCAATAAATTAGACACAATTTTAAATGAAGGGATTAGAAACAAATGTTGAAGCCAGTCATTGACAAAACAGACGGAGAAATGCGCAAATAAAAGTGGTTCTGAGATCTCAACAGAATTAAACCTGACGAGCTATGTATCTGGCTGTCAGGTTCAGGTTAGGAGAAGACAAAGGGATCGTTGAAGGTGACACTGCACAACCGAATATCTACAGTGCTACACACTGCAATGATGATAATCTGGTATGTGTCCATGATTCACGAAAATTTCGTGGATTTGATAACACAAAAAATGTGTACCATAAAACAACTTCTGTGTGTTACCGGGGCCTCATTATGAGGGAAGTAAAGAATAATGACACTGTGACCTTCCAGGCATGTCGTAAGAGGCGACTAAGGAAGTTGATCGATGGCTTGACAAGCTGTCATTGTAAAAAAGTATTGTTATGGAAACAGAGCCATAGGTTTTGGAAGCAGGGATCTCTGCAATATGTGCCATTTTGGCCCGCAAGGTTTCTGTTTTTTGAGATTGTGGTTCTGCCCTATGTGCCGTCTTCGGCTCGAAAGGATGATAGATAGATAGATAGATAGATAGATAGATAGATAGATAGATAGATAGATAGATAGATAGCTAGATAGATAGATAGATAGATAGATAGATAGATAGATAGATAGATAGATAGATAGATAGATAGATAGATAGATAGATAGATAGATAGATAGATAGATAGATAGATAGATAGATAGATAGATAGCTAGATAGATAGATAGATAGATAGATAGATAGATAGATAGATAGATAGATAGATAGATAGATAGATAGATAGATAGATAGATAGATAGATAGATAGATAGATAGATAGATAGATAGATAGATAGATAGATAGATAAAACAAGGTCAATGAGGAAACGTCATTCTTAACAACTACCAGTGCAACAAGTCCATACATGACATAAAAAATGACATCTATTTGTGGTCACTGCTCAAGAGAATCCCAATTTCAAAATGTGCTTATCTATTCATAATTTTGTATTACAACTGCTGTCTACCCGTAGTTGAAAGTTTTGCCCATTATACAGTTTGTGTGAGTCTGGGGACGCAAGAACTACCTGACGAGACAGGAATATGGCTTGGGTTAATTTCTCCAGTGTCTGTTGCAGATTACTGTAGGTTCAACGATATCCCAACGGCTGCTCTATAATCGTTTAAAACTGCATCGTTGATTCCAAGTGATTTGGTTATTTGATTATGAAAGGCCTCGTTTATTTCAAGTGATTTAGTTATTTGGTTATGGAAGGCCTCGTTTATTTCAAGTGATTTTGGTTATTTGGTTATGGAAGGCTTCGTTTATTTCAAGTGATTTGGTTATTTGGTTATGGAAGGCCTCGTTTATTTCAAGTGATTTGGTTATTTGGTTATGGAAGGCTTCGTTTATTTCAAGTAATTTGGTTATTTGCTTATGGAAGGCTTCGTTTATTTCAAGTGATTTGGTTATTTGGTTGTGGAAGGTCCCTGTATCACTGCAAAGGAATTAAAATCCATAATTGCTCAACCGCCCGTGCCAGCGTAATCATCCGAATTAATATCTCATCTCCCAAACAAAGAAAGGTAACTGTAGTCCCCATCGTAGCAGTCTCAGCTATCAAAAATGGATTGCACAGTATCTTCCTTATTTTTCGGAAAGCTGCTTTTGCCAGTGCCATTCTGCATCTCACCTCTGTTTCACATCTACCATCTGAGGTTAACGGTACAGGTAAGTGATTGTTCAACAGTACAGCCTACTATAATGTTGATTTCTTGAGCTAAAATATTCAATGTTCACTTCCGTGTACGGGACCCCAGACGCACCACTACAACCACCACCACCACAACCAATTAATCTAAAGATATTGATAATCTTAACCTGCTGCAAAAAATTAAAGTTTGTCAAACGATAACTGACTACCTCCCTTCATATTATAATTCTAGATGTAACATTAGCTACCTCCAGTAATATTATAATTCTAAATGTAACATTAGCTACCTCCCTTCATATTATAATTCTAAATGTAACATTGGCTACTTGCTTTAATATTATAATTCTAAATGTAACATTGGCTACTTGCTTTAATATTATAATTCTAAACGTAGCATTGGCTACCTGCTTAAATATTATAATTGTAAATGTAACACTAACTACCTGCCTTAATGTTTTAATTCCAAAAGAAACAATGGATGGAATTAACGTTTGCATTATTAAATTAAACCGAAATCGCGGTTTGTAGCTGTTCAATAATAGTTTAGCTAAACATTTTAATGAAAGCCATTTCATAGGACGAACATTAACTTTTGTGTTCAGAAATATTTTGGAGAAACTTAACACTAAATGAAACTGTAAGAGAGGATATGGTCTAAGAATACGTGTCAAGCTACATAAGAGGAAGACGTTGAAAAAACACCGATTAAAGGTCCAGAATAAACGAAAGATTTCCACGTCAAGGCTTCATTGGTACTGAGTGGTAGCCAGGAATAATGAGAGCTTAAAAGCAAATCAAGATCTAGCAATGAATAGTTAGACATAGAATATTATAATTTCTGCCTATCTGTTTCATCTTCGCCCCAAGAAGAACCAATAAAATATTTTCATTTAGTTCAGAATCACCCTCTTTAATGTGATTTATATGTTGATAAACGTTACATATATATATATATATATATATATATATATATATATATATATATATATATATAGTTTATTGAGAAATTTTAACGTGACAGAACTTAACATTAGATATGACACAGTCTTGTGGCAGACAATTCCAATAAAAGGAGTAAAGGCATCAAGATGCACCAAGATGCACCAAGATGCATCATTATGCATCAAGATGCACCAAGATGCACCAAGATACACCAAGATGCACCAAGATACACCAAGATGCATAGAGATGCGAAGATGCTGTAAAGCTGATTATAATGGCAATTTTTTTTTTTAAAGAATAAAAACGTGGTATGGTTTCTTGTATACATTTCCTTTCATATATATTTTTGTGTTATTGTTTGTTGTTCTAGATGAAGGCCTACTTGGCTTGGGCGAAACGTCGACTTTTGTTTTCCTAATTACCACGTAATTTGTATTTTCCTCAAACAAAAAGAGCAATATATGTTTATACTTAGAGACGTTGATCATGTAGCAAACATTACTACTTTATATGAAACTACAGCAAGAAGGGTGATACTTTCATCTACAAAATTAGTGTGTCTCCTAAAAGTAGTCCAGCCTATTGGAGTATCAGGGTATATTTAATTTTTACGAAATCTGTAACGGGATTTGAGATAGGACAATCAGGAATGGTCTGTGTACTGGTCAATTTGGGCAAGAGGACTGGGTCCCATCCCTAATATGGTCTATATTTTAAATTATATTTGTAATAGGTACCAGAGATTTTTTCTGGAGGAAAAACAAAGCATGTCAATGTGTTGATAACATCGCTTACAACAGCTGTGCTGTTGGTTGAAATTCACTATCGCCACACTTAAAGTGCAAGTGGGTTCTGTCTTTTCTCTCTCTCTCTCTCTTTCTCTCTCTCTCTTAATTTCTTTCTCTCTCTCTCTATCTTTCTTTCTCTCTCTCTCTCTCTCTCTCTCTCTCTCTCTATATATATATATATATATATATATATATATATATATATATATATATATATATACTTTATATTTACAGGAGTCTTATATAATTAAGTTTTCAAGAAAACCAAAACTGTATAACAAGTGAGAGAAATTTTTTTTTAATGTTGAAGGTTTCAAGTATGGCGTTTGCATTCAACACACTTTCTGGCTAGGGTTGACGAGCAATCAACAACCTTACACCAACAATTATTTCTCTTTCTTTTATTTTTAGATCGCACACGCCTTGGCCAGAATCTAGTTTATCAGCGGCAGACTACTCTTGTTTAACCTCTTCCTCTCGTGGGAAGCAACCAGGCTCACTTATAACCAATTTAACAGTGTTTCTCAGCTTTGTCTAGGGCAAGACCCTTTTAAGTAACAACCAAGTAACCTGTGGCCCCATTCTTTAATAGCCAAGTTACCTCTGAAGATTTTTATAACAGCCCAGTTAGCTGTTAACTCCACTTGTTAACTCCACTTGTTAACTGCAGTTGAAATAAAATAGCGTTAAAGCATTCATGATGGCTTTTTTGGAGAAAGTAGTTATAATTAAAAGTCACCCCTGAGACCTCCAGAGAAAAATATCTTGGCAGCCTCCATCCAAAAGGATGCGTGGTCCACAAGTTGGGAACCGTTGATCTGTAGGAATAATTTAATGACGTATAAATCTACGATTGACGGCGTCATCAGGAATAACTTGTCGAGTAGAAGAACTTGAAGCAATGAATTGGTTCCACAACTAGAGAACAACATATCGTTCCTTCTCTTCCCGTTTTCTAAACACAGTTCAGACAGATATTGACACTAGAAATTTGACGGTCGCCCAATCGCCTTAATCAAAAGTGAGACGTCAAAAGCCACAACTAACATACGGGTCCGGATTTAAACGGCTTGCCCTGCGCTGCAAGGGGCAGATGACAAATCGAATTTTGGACAACCGAATTAAGAGAGTTGGCCGCTAACTGGATTTTCTTTTCCAACGTCTTTGAGGAATGGATACTCGGTCTGGTCTTGGTTTGTCTGGATAAAAGTGGACAAAACGACTCTACTTTCGAGTCGTCTTCTTCATTGTGTTATTGTGACCAAACGGGACTGCTTTTCGTAAATACAGCAGGCCGAACGCTAGACTGAGAGTCGAACTAAATTCGATTAATGCCTCGGTTGCTATTTATCTGCGGCCCAGCTGCTTTGAAATTACGTTAGAAAAGGGTGCTTGTAAATTAATGTAAATTTACGTTACAAAATGGAATTTGTAAATTTTTTTAAAATTTTCAATAGGACAAAATTCAAACTAACTACTTTCCATCAAGTTTGAGATAAAACGTATTAATGTGTCTTATTTAAACAAACTATTGAAGGCATGTAACCGAAATGTTTCGATGGAAGAAAAAACACAAGAGGAAGCCTCAGGTAGGTTATGGATCAAGTAGGAAGCGATGAAAGAAGTGAGCATTCGGTACACAATTATTTGGAGTACACAACGAGCTAGGACACAATGCTGATACCATAATAGATAACAAAGAACAAGACAAAGAAGCATATGGACGATAGCAGTAACGATTGGAGAAGAATATGACAAGAAGGATTAAATATAATCTGTCAGACTATACAAACAATGCAACAGACAGGGTCTAATTAAATTGTATCAGTCAATCGTCAGTTCGAAAATGAAACCCAACATTGTGACATCACTATCTATCTATCTATCTATCTATCTATCTATCTATCTATCTATCTATCTATCTATCTATCTATCTATCTATCTATCTATCTATCTATCTATCTATCTATCTATCTATCTATCTATCTATCTATCTATCTATCTATCTATCTATCTATCTATCTATCTATCTATCTATCTATCTACCTACCTACCTATCCATCCGTCCGTCCGTCCGTCCGTCCGTCCGTCTGTCTGTCTGTCCGTCCGCCAGTCCGTCCGTCTGTCCGTCCGTCCGTCGATCTGTCTGTCTGACTGTAATCGTTTTTGGTCATGCTATTGCTTGTCCCCTGTAAGCAGGTCGAAGTTCGCAGTCCCCTGAAGTTCCTTGTATTGTTCCCACAGTATTTGTCCTATGTCTGCCATTGCGCCAGATTTGTCGTCGAAGTTCTGCATATTTGCTGCACAGCTGGAGAAGATATTCAATGAGTCTGGGCTCCCCTTCCACTGTAGTGGCGTTGATGGTATGGGCGTGCCGTGGAAACAGATCTGATGGATCCTGCGTGTAGTCTATTTGCATATACTGTTTCATATATCTTCTGCATTCGTTTCCTATGACAGATTGCCTTTCTATAGCTCACTGAACACGTGAATTTGAATTTTCTGCTGCCAGTATGAAAGATATCTACCTCAATTCCAGCAATCCCTTAATGGGAGAGCACCCATTACTAATCCACCTTTGTGGCCTGTGACAGCTCCTTTAGTTCTGAGTTGATGTCCTGATAGATTTATTGGAGATTTTTGTGAGCTGCCAAGGAGTCCAGAAGTGACCTGTAGTCTGTTTTCTTTTGCTGAAATGGCATACCTCCAGTAAAACACTGTCGGTTCTTGTTGTTTACTTGTCATCTTTCATCATCACTCGTCTTGTACCTGATGAAAGCTTTTGCCGAAATGTCGGTGTTTGCCTCGTCTCTCTAATATTGTATCTGCTGGGTACAATTTACTGTTTATGTTACACATTCTCTGCAGTTCTACCCGCGTCCACGCATCGTATTTAATATTTTATAGTTATGCTTATCTCGATCGTTATTTTATATTATTTGTTTTTTTGTGTTGTAATGTTTTAAAGTTGTAGTTTTGACTCTGCTCTGTAATGTTTTAGGTATCTACCTGTTTTAAAAAGCCTTTTTGATTTTTCTGCCATTTCAGGATGTTATGTAGACATCTCCCCTTTTCATTTTTGACAGCTTCTGGGAACTTGTCTGTGTAGACGTGGAAGAATTGTTGCCATTGTCTATCATTTCTAGAGTCAGGATGTTAATTCCAGGTGGACTCTTGTGCTATTTTTACTTTTATGTTTTTGTACTATGTACTTCATTTTTTTAATAGAGATGTCTTTTCTACCGTTTGATAAAAAAATGTTTACATTTCTCATTGGTCACTGGGGAAGGTGTCTATGAGTTGATTTTGCAACTTTCTGTACAAGAGATTTAAGCTGGATCTCTTAAATCTATTTTTTGGAGGTTCTTATGTTCGCTTGTATGGTTCTTAATGCAGATTATTTGTTTGCTTTTGTATCATCGATATTGTAGGAGGTTGAGTGGTTATTGTGCTTGCTTCCTGACACTCCGTGCTGTTCTTGAAGCCAGTCAATTGTCATTTCATTTCTCTCTCTCTCTCTCTCTCTCTCTCTCTCTCTCTGCGATCAGGACTCAATCAGAGTAGGATTCCAGACTCTCACATGAAGTCAGCTGTCAGGTTAAGTGTGTTGATCGCCATCACAGACAGAACATCACAATTAGAGTCTGCCAGTTCCACTCTGATTGAACACTCGTTAAAACGTTGCGCTGTGTTCTGCGCCAGTGGCCCAGTGCATCCTATTTCAGCCAGCATTTTATTCAGGTTTGCTTTCCTTAGCCTTTGATTGTCCTCAATCTTCCTGCAAGACAGTAGATGATCTTTTCTGTATGGGGGATTCTGCCCTTAGATGGTCGGCCCTCCCAGGTTTACGATCACCATCTGCCGAGTCACTAGAGGTGACTAACACAGACATGCACACACAAAGATAGGAGATGTGACCAACACAGACATGCACACAGCGATACGAGACATGACTAACACTGACACACTTCAATATATATGACACATGACTAACACAAACATGCACATAAAGATATGAGATATGACTGACATAGACATGCACACACAAAGATATGACACATGCATAACATAGACATGCACACAAAGATATGATATATGACCAACATAGACATGCAGACACAAAAATATGAGATATGACTAACATAGCCATGCACACACAAGGATATGAGATGTGACATAAACAGACATGCACACACAAAGATATGAGATATGACCAACACAAACATGCACACAAAGATATGAGATATCACTAACCCAGACATACAAACACAAAGACATGACACATGACTAACACAGATACACACTAAGATATGAGATATGACTAAACACAGACACACATAAAGATATGAGACATGATTAACACGGACACACCAAGATATGCGACATGACCAACATGACACACACCAAGATATGAGCCATGGTCAGCATACATACACACACACACACAAGCTAAGATATGAGCCATGGCTAGCACAGAAACTGGTGTCGTTGTTATCAAACAGGAAAGTAGGTTCAGATTTTTGGGCGTATTTGTAAACAAGATCCAAGTACTGACACTGGGGTCCGAAATATTCGTGCTGACAACTGTCATTGTTTGGGCATGTCCCTGTAGTTTTGTCACAAACTGAGTCATTATAGCATCATCATTATCATGTACCCTGCCGGTTGGCGTAGGCGATCATGTCCCTCCACAATCGTCTATCTACAGTGCATCGTATCAGTTCTGTTGTTGACTGTTTTCCATGTCATGATACCAAGCTATCCAGTATTTTCTCTCTTTGTCGTCCGCGATGTCTCTTTCCTGTTATTTTGCCAGTTGTAACCAAGTATTCCAACTTTCCTCTTCTCATGATGTGCCCGAAAAATGTTGATTGCTTTTTTCTGATGTTTTTTAAGAGTTTTTTTTGTGTTGGCCTCTTTGAGAACTTCCTCATTGGTCTTTTTATCTGTCCAGGGAACTTTCAACATTCTTCTGAGAAATCCCATCTCTGTGGCCTCTAATCGTCTTTTCATTTGTTTGTCTACTGTCCATGATTCGCTTCCATAGGTCAGAATTGGTTCTATATAGCACCGATGAACTCTCTTTCTCATTTTTATTGACATAGATTTGTTGCATAAGATATTTTTCTTTTTCTGAAATGCTATTTTGGCCTGAGCTATTCTGCTTTTTATTTCTGTGGTGCATCTCCCATCTGATGTAATTATTGTGCCCAGGTATTTGAAACGTTGTACTTGTTTCAGATTTATCTCGTTTATTTTTATGCTGTTTATGTCATTATAGCAGTGACATTGTAACGTACAATTCGCCCCAAACCAACCGTCTGCACAAATTAGATCATTAACTTCAAAGGTCGCGAACGAAGCCCGCAGAATAAAGACTTGATCTACGGCGGAGGTTAACGAACTGTGTACAAACATTTATTATCAGACCCGTGGTTACATTTCTAAAAATCAACCAACTCGCTGTGATAACAGATAGCGTGATGTTCAAAGTCAACATTGTTTAAACCATGGCTCGAACGCAAACAAGCTTCCATCTTGGTGTGTCCCATGATGTCTTATCATTTTTTTTATTTTTGCACTTGTTTCTCGCTACACTCCGTGCTGTACTTGGAGCCAGTCAGTGATCAGTTTATTCTTGCGAGCTTCCACCAATTCCTCCACATCTACACCTTCAACATCCAGACCTACTGACGTCAAACTGATAATTACGGCGTAACTGTGAAACGCAATTATTGATTTACGTTGGGTAATTGAATATTTTATAGCAGAAAATTTTTAATTTAAAAAAATGGTTCACTCATAAAAAAATACATGTACTAAAACTGTGATAGAAAATTGTATTAAGCCAGAAAGTTCACGTTTTTAAAATTAAATTAAATGTTACCTTTATTATTAGAATATTTTTGGAAAAGGGGGGGGGGGTGTGGATATACAAATTGTGTTCAGACCTATATAATATAAATTATGGCCATACCTATATTATATACATCATGGCCAGACCTACATATTATAAATTAGGGCTAGACCTATACATTATAAATTATGGCTAGGCCTATATAATACAAATTATGGCCAGAACTACATAATATAAATTATGGCCAGACTTTTATAATACAAACTGTAACCAGACCTATATAATACAGATTATGGTCAGACCTATATAATATAAATTGTGATCAGACCTATATAATACATATTGGGGTTAGACCTATATAAAGTAGTTTGCGGCGAGAGCTATGTAATACAAATTATGCCAGACCTATATATTACACATACTGGCCAGATCTATATAATATAAATTATGGCTAGACCTATATGAATAGAATAGGACATAAATATCGCAAAAGAGAAATATAACATCAATTTAACTCTAGATGGCAGACAACTAAAACAAGTAGAGGAATTTAAATAACTAGGATGTCTAGTGACAAACGACAATTCACAAACAGCAGAAGTAGACTCAAGATGCAACAAAAGTAAAGGTAAAGTACGAGACTTGAACCGGCGTCTTAGCACGCGAGTTTCCACCCATATGTGCTCGGCCGCCTATCCAGAAATGTTCGGATATTTCTGTATAGTGTGGCCTCAAGCATCTAAACTCAGATGCGAAGCGACATTCCTCACCTTCCCAGGATAATACCCTGGTACCCATTTCTGCCAACGGCTGGGTCGACCGTGGGGGTATTTTTTTTCCAACCACGAGCACAACTCACACTGCTCCCAGCGGGAATCGAACACGGGTTGTCCGAACGTCGGTAGTCCAGTCGGGTGGTTTTCCCAACTAGGCTACCGAGGCCCCCAACAAGATGCAATAAAGTTTGTCAAATCATTAAACAGCTTTCACCACTTTTGTTAAACAAGGAAATAAATCTAGAGGCAAGACGGTCGCTTAATAATATAATCTTTATCCCAAATGTTGTGCTACCAATACCACTCCTGGACCTTAGATGTAAGAAAAATAAGAAAAAACAACCTGACCGAGATGACATGTGTTAGACGAATGACCGGAAACAGCATGAGAGATAATTTAAGAAATGAAGAACTGTGAAAACAAGCTAGGAATAATCTCCGCCATAGAGTATATAAAGAAACAAGATATGAAATTGTTTGGCCACGTGATAAGGCAAAACACAACACAACGAGCCTTTAATAAACTTTGAGAGAACACCAGACTCAAGGGCCGGCCACGAAAAAGATGCATTGACGGAGTATTAGAAAGACTAGGAAACATAACAGCAGTAGAGGCGAACAAAAGATTTCAAATTATATCTCCCCTCGACGCTGAAAGGTAAATGAGGAAGGAAAGAAGAAAAATGACTAGAATGTTTGAGTCTGAGGTCATCTTGATCTATAAATATTGCGTAATGATTACGATTATAATAGAAATGCGACATTAATAATCAAAACAAAAAATCTGCGACAAGTTTACACACAAGTGTGTGCTTGTGTATACCAAATGCGTACTAATGTGTTTTGGGGACTTTTTAATGGATTCCTGCTTTTTCACTTGACATATTAAAAGTATAGAACAATTATGTTGCGTTTCGTTGTATTCTTTAATGTATTTATTTAATTGTTTTCAATATCAGAATGTAAAATTGCAACTTAAATGAGCATTACAGAAATATAGAAAGTTTACAGCCGATGCTGGTCGTTTTAAACCCCAGCGGAATTGTGTTCGTGATTTGGCTTAAATTGAAACGTGTTGCCAGAAGGTGCTGTTTGCTTCAACAACTCGCTTAAGTTAAACGCTAAACACTGCATTTATTTTTTTCCCCCTTTAACTGCCAAAACTATTTTTTTTTATATAACCAGCACAAAATAACCCCAGGATTTGCACACATTTTCGTTGGAACTGATTTGTATCCAACATGCCGAGTAATACAGCACTAAATGTTGGCTTTACAGGGTAAAAAAATCTGACCTGCGGGTTCTCACATAATTTCAAGTTTGTGAACGACTTGGAGTATTGTTTCAAGGCCATTTTATTTACTACTCTTAAATAAAACCATGGAGGTCAAGCTCACATTATAAAAGCTGAATATTAGCACGTCGTCCCAGAAATGTATGTTTGTGTTTAATGTGCGTGTGTTGGTGTGTGTGTGTGTGTGTGTGTGTGTCACTGGCTTGGTGATGATAAATTGGGAATGTGTTTAACTCACTGGCTAGGTGACAATAAAGTGGGAATGTGTTTAACTCACTGGCTAGGTGATAATAGAGTGGGAATGTGTTTAACTCACTGGCTAGGTGATAATAAAGTGGGAATGTGTTTAACTCACTGGCTAGGTGATAATAAAGTGGGAATGTGTTTAACTCACTGGCTAGGGGATAATAAAGTGGGAATGTGTTTAACTCACTGGCTAGGTGATAATAAAGTGGGAATGTGTTTAACTCACTGGCTAGGTGATAATAAAGTGGGAATGTGTTTAACTCACTGGCTAGGTGATAATAAAGTGGGAACGTGTTTAACTCACTGGCTATGTGATAATAAAGTGGGAATGTGTTTAACTCACTGGCTAGGTGATAATAAAGCGGGAATGTGTTTAACTCGCTTGTTTGGTAATAATAAAGTAAGCATGTGTTTGATTTACTCGCTTGGTAATAATAAAGTAAGCATGTGTTTGACTCACCAGCTTGGCAATAACAAAGAAAGCATGCGTTAGACTCAATGGCTTGACAATAATAAAGTAAGCATCTATTTGACTCACTAGCTTAGTAAATAAAAAAGTAATTACTGACCAATTGGTTCGATTTCATTTCTCTAATATGGAAACACTATTTTACGAACGACACGTTCTTTATGATTCGCCCAGCCTCTAAGAATTGATACTATAGTATTTTCAATGGACATTAAGGCGACCTGACGTGATACTGACAGCATCACCTTATACTGTGCAAATGGTAGAATAATACATAATGGGCAGAAAGATGAACACCAAGAAGAGAAGAACTACAAAAGCAAGAAGTCAACGCCATAGATTACCAAGTGTTTCAAGAAACGCGACCTCCCAATAAAAACATCGCAGAGAATGGTGCTACTCCTTTATGCAATTATATATCACCCATGAACAAAACTTAGACATAAATAAGGCTGCCTGAGGAAATGAAAGAGCGGATAGGTTGACTATCTGCGCTATTGTTGAGGATGGTCAACCAATGGATCAGGCGGACATCACCAATGTCCTCCGGGAAGTGGGAAAGACACATGACTTCGACAACCATGAGTCCACGTCACTCCTTCAGATGAAAGAGATGGGAGTTACGATGGGCACAGCCAGAAACGAGAAACTTAGTGGGCGTGTAAGAAGACTAATCAACCAACACAGAAATAGAGTCGTCAGTCGCTGGACACTTCGAGACTTGCTGAGGAGGGGATCTGAGCATCTATGGACATGTTATGAGTGCAATGATGATGACCCGCAAATAACTCAATAACTCAAAACTGTCTGGCGATAATTGTACTCATAGGAGAGTTATGGCTACTAAAAGAGTTCAAGAGATATTAACATCGCTATAGGTTGTCAAGGTATAAAACATATAGCAGATTCGAAGTGTCTAAAATAATATAAAACCAATAAAGAAATAGACATTAAACACTGTAACACGAACAAAGTATTGGAACAACTAGCCCCTATCCTACATTACAAAACAGTGCTCCTGCGTAGAAAGAACTATTTTATACCAAACAGTTATACTCTCGTACTATGCAATCAATGGTCACTCTCAAACGTGATAAAAATAGTCTCCACAAAAATAACATTTTTAACAAGAGCGGCTAGAGTGGCCAGAAGAGAAAACTAGAAATAGTCTACAAGAACATAATTTGATACAAAAAAAATAATAATTTTAATCTACTTACTGGAACAACCAGTAAAAGTGTTTGCCAAACTGCATAGACTGTTTTTTTTCTTTTTTTTTTCCTCTTGTTGATTATTTGTGAGTTTTTTTCCGAATGTTGCTAATCTGCTTCTTCCCCTGAAATGATTTGCTAATCTATTGCCACGGAAATTTCCCTAATTTAAAATATATTATTTGTCTTCAGTGTAAACCACTGGAAATTACCATTTGTGCTGTTCCGTCCTATAGCTGTTTGTCTGCAACGCAAGTATTCAGACATGAAACTTATTCCCGAAGTCTGTTCGTAACCCTATACTACAGTCATGATTACACATGAGTGAAAAACATCGCCAATGATAGCAACATTTTTAGGTAGCTTAGTTGGCCTTGTGTCAAGCGTTTGTTTCTCCTGGCAAGGCGTTGTGTCGAAGAGTACGGGTTTCATTCTGTTTCGGGCTGTGTATGGTTCTTTGTTTTTTTTTTCTGTTGTTGATTATTTGTTCTTGTTTCCGAGAGTTGTTGTGTATCCCTGGAATGATTTGCAAAGAATGTTTTTTTTTTTCATACCATACAAGGGATAAACAAATGAGGGAGGAACATACAAGTTAAGCCATATGGAGGTCAGAAGAGCATCACATGACAATAACTGAGTTCGCTAAAATAAACATGAATTGTAACTTTATTATATCTCACTCGGCACTCGAAAGCAAAGAAGAAAATAACAATGAAAATCAAGAAATAAAAGCAAAAGCTTTGATTAGTGATATCATGTATTTGTAATGAATGCTAACATGGGTAACTAAAAGAATACTATACAAACTACTATAGTCTATCTATCTATCTATCTATCTATCTATCTATCTATCTATCTATCTATCTATCTATCTATCTATCTATCTATCTATCTATCTATCTATCTATCTATCTATCTATCTATCTATCTATCTATCTATCTATCTATCTATCTATCTATCTATCTATCTATCTATCTATCTATCTATCTATCTATCTATCTATCTATCTATCTATCTATCTATCTATCTATCTATCTATCTATCTATCTATCTATCTATCTATCTATCTATCTATCTATCTATCTATCTATCTATCTATCTATCTATCTATCTATCTATCTATCTATCTGTCTGCCTGCCTGCCTGTTTGCCTGCCTGCCTTGCTGATGTCTGTCTGTCTGTCTGTCTGCCTGCCTCTCTGTCTGTCTCTCTGTCTGTTATCTGTCTATTGTCTTTCGAACCGAAAACAGAAGAGGGCAGACATTCTGGACTGTGGATGTTCGACGATGTTTTTTTCCAAGTCTCAGACCTTGCACAGAAATCACATTGTATCTTGCCCCACATTAACAAAAATTCAAGCTGGAAAATGATGATCTAAATGAGAGCGCGATAAAAATTACAATTCTACACAATAGGGATATACAAGAAAATTGCACGCCGCTATCATGCTTCCAAGAAGGAAATTATCAATCTTTGAACATCAAATCAGATTTGAGAATTATAATGAATTGTACAGATTTTAATTGCGCTTTAAATAATTGAAGTGATATACAAAAGAATGTATGCAATTCAAATAAAAAACAAAGCCTTTCTTTAAAAAAATATATAATCAGGTTTCTCTACACACAAAAGAATCCAATCAATGTGAAATATGTGGTCATTAATTGAACAGTGTTTCCCTTGCAGCTTGACACTCGTCAATCTATCCACCTGGGAGAGGATTTAATCCTCAACTTCATGAATTGGTAAAGGTAATAACAAGGAGGAAGACACTGAGCCACTCGTCTTTAAATGTTGCGGTGTTGTGCAGCGACGTTTAACACTAAACTCCCCACGATATGTCACATGATAGGTTTGCTCTAGCGATTTATATTTCATTTCCCTACAATATTTATATGTTACAGGACATACTCTACCGCTTTATACTTCACTGCCCTACACTGTTATATATTACAGGACATGGTCTATAACGCTTCATACTTCACTTCACTACAAAAGTTATATGTTACAGAACACGCTCTATACCGCTTTATATTTCACTGCCCTACAATATTATATGTTACATGACATAGTCTACCGTTTTATACTTCACTCCCCTACAATATTGTTACATGACATACTCTACCGCTTTATACTTCACTGTCATACACTATTGTATGTTACAGGACATGGTCTATACCACTTTATACTTCACTGCCATACACTATTGTATGTTACAGGACATGGTCTATACCGCTTTATACTACACTCCTCTACAATATTGTTACATGACGTAGTCTACCGCGTTATACTTCACTCTCGAACAATGAGTATATGTTACCTGGACTGCTCTATAAGGGTTTATACTTCACTCCTCTACAATATTATATGTTACAGGACATACCCTGCTGCATTATACTTCACTTCCGTACAATATTGTATGTTACAGGACATACTCTACTGCATTATGCTTCACTTCCCTACAAAAGTATATGTTACAGGACATATCCTACTATAGCATTATGGGAGTATATTTAAAACTGTTAGGTTTTCTTGAAACAAAATGATCAAAACGGTAACCATTATTTTTGAATTGCCACGGGCGAAATCTTAAACTTCAAAATTTTGAGAAGCGGTACATCTGTTTAAAAACAATTTTGTTGGAATTCTACCCATGCTTGGTTATACATTTGACCAATTTCGGCAACAAGTCTCAAACAAACTATACTATATTACTTTGCCAGCAGCAGACGTCACCGACTGTAAATCATCATCATCATCGAGTGCCTTCTCCGCAACGAAGGTTGGCTACCATGGATCGCCATTCTACTCTGTTTCTTGCTTTGATGGTGCAGGCTATCATAGATTGACTTGTCCATCTTTTGATGTTACTCGTCCATGTTAGTCTTGGTCTGCCTCTTTTACCTTGTATTTTTCCTTCCAATATTACTTTTAGTAGGCCGTTGTGTCTTTTTACATGCCCCAAAAATGTCATTTGTCTTGTCTTAATTGTATTTAGTAGTTCTCTTTTTATTGTCTGTTGCCTTAAAACTTCATCGTTTGTTATCCCTTCCTTCCATCCAATTCTACCTATTCCTCTATAAATCCACATTTCAAAGGCCTCAATTTTCTGTTCTGTTTTCTTGTCCGATGTCCATGTTTCTGCACCATACATGAATATTGAGAAGATGTAACATTTTACCATTCTTAGTTTCAGCCCTGCTGATATTTACCCACTGTAAAGGGCTTATATAATAGCGTACACATACCTTCTTTCTCATGACTTGTGTTTCTTTCTTCTTATTTGCAGGGCATCTGGCTAGGTTAAGAAATAGTAGCTATCAACATTTTTTGTGAGTATCTTAGTGTTTTTATATTCGTTTCTTGACTTCTTTTTATTCTTCTTATTTCCTTCCTCATCTGCCTTTCAGCGTCGAGTTTATTGACACGTGCCGTGCAATCATGGCCTTGAATATTGGGTTTCATGAAGTGCCAGTTTACTCTTTCTTTTCTCTTCTCTTAATGATACTTTCTGTAATTGAATCCCTATTCCACGATATAATAAGATTACAAGTTAGCATTCAACAGTTCTGAATTACGTACATAAACAGCAAATAAATAAGCGTTATTTTATATTATTTGTTTTTTGTATTGTAATGTTTTAAAGTTGTAGTTTTGACTCTGCTCTGTAATGTTTTAGGTATCTACCTGTTTTAGTAGAGCAAGGAAATGTAGAATGAAAGTAGAGCACGGAAATGTAGAATGAAAATAGAGCAAGGAAATATAGAATGAAAGTAGAGCAAGGAAATGTAGAATGAAAGTAGAGCAAGGAAATGTAGAATGAAAATAGAGCAAGGAAATGTAGAATGAAAGTAGAGCAAGGAAATGTTGAATGAAAGTAGAGCAAGGAAATGTAGAATGAAAGTAGAGCAAGGAAATGTAGAATGAAAGTAGAGCAAGGAAATGTAGAATGAAAGTAGAGCAAGGAAATGTAGAATGAAAGTAGAGCAAGGAAATGTAGAATGAAAGTAGAGCAAGGAAATGTAGAATGAAAATAGAGCAAGGAAATGTAGAATGAAAGTAGAGCAAGGAAATGTAGAATGAAAATAGAGCAAGGAAATGTAGAATGAAAATAGAGCAAGGAAATGTAGAATGAAAGTAGAGCAAGGAAATGTTTAATGAAAGTAGAGCAAGGAAATGTAGAATGAAAGTAGAGCAAGGAGCAACTTTTTGTTATCTCCCCCGACAACCGAAGTGGTAACATGTGAATGAAGAGAGAGCGAGAGAAACAAAATTCCACATTGCAATGTTATCAGTTCACATCAATTGTTATCTTCATCTGTTTCTCCATCAATTTATCCACACCAGAAACTTTCAGGTGCTCTCGTCTCAAACCAATTTTTATTTAAATGGCCATTCTTTATAAATCACCATTTCTAATGTGTATGTTTCTCTGTATGTTCTCTTATTTAACATATTTCTTATTTAATATCAATATTTCTGCTACATACAGAAGTATTAAGAAACTTAACTTTCTTTTTTACAAATCGGTAGGTCTGAGGATCGAACTCGACATTTTGTCTTCTGTAAACCAATTCATTAACAAGTGTTTTCCCACAACTTTCACAATAAATAAAGTATCAGAATCTAAATCGTTTAATAGCATCTATTTTGATATAAAAACCTGTTAAAGACATACTTTTTCGCTTGTTTTATTCTCGATTCGTATCTTCAGCGTAATCGCTTCATAAAGGAGAAACACAATCCTGATATTTCAAAAGTTGTGTTAAAAAAGTGGGGTGAAATAAAAAACATACTGAAATGCAATGAATCATTCTTCTCTAGTCACATCATTTATGCGTGTATGAGTGACCTGAAAACACATTCGTTTCTTTGTTTCCGTCTCTTAATAGAGCAGATCTGGGATAAGAGTGGTTATTTATCTTCTTTAACTTCTTCTTCAACATTCACCCAATAATTAAGCAGGAGTCAATAGTATGCCTTGATCGGCGATAGCTCAATGGTTAGTGAACTGGACTACAAAGGACAACAGGTAGGGTTCGATCCCAACCGACGGCTTCCGGGTTCACCCAGCCTTATATGGGTACGGGATTTTTTTCTGGGAAAGTAAAACGGCACATGCGTAATACCGAGCACATTACCCCAAAAATCATGTGCCGAAGATCTGTAAAATTTATGGTCACTAACACCATATTCCCTATACGCAACTTGGCACGACGGGCCTCTTTACTTTTACAATGTTGTGCTTTTTTTCTTCCTGGTTTAACGTAAAGCGAAATTTCTGATCGTTTCGAATCCAGACATTCGACATCGGTAGAACATTTTGTAATTGCTGCCCACACTTTTCGACTTTTAACTGCCAATGATCGTTTGACGTGTGCAAAGTACACCCTGAACCACCTGTTTTTCTCGCAGTTATTAAAGATATCTAGACACATAGGATCACACTACCCCACTGCTCCGACGCTGTGTCACTGTAAAGCCACGAATAAATAATAAATTTCATGAGAAAAATTCCAACTCATGAAGCGGGATTCGAACCCAATACCTCTGTTTTTCAGAGATCGATGTCTTATGTTTAGACTACTCAGTCTCACTCATTCTTTTAAAATTATTTTATGTTGTTGTTCGATGATTTTCCCTAGTATTGTTTCCTGTACTTGTTTTCCTGTAAGTGTTCCTTCGTGTACTTGTTTCCTTGTACTTGTGTTACTGTAGGTGTTGCTTCCTGTACTTGTTTCCCTGTACTTGTGTTACTGTAGGTGTTGCTTTCTGTACTTGTTTCCCTGTACTTGTTTTACTGTAAGTTTTGATTCCTGTACTTGTTTTACTGTAAGTGTTGATTCCAGTACTTGTTTTACTGTAAGTGTTGCTTCCTGTACTTGTTTTACTGCAAGTGTTGCTTCCTGTACTTGTTTTCCTGTAAGTGTTTCTTCCTGTACTTGTTTTACTGTAAGTGTTGCTTCCTGTACTTATTTTACTGTAAGTGTTGTTTCTTGTACTTATATTCTTGTAAGTGTTGTTTCCTCTACTTGTTGTCCTGTTAATGTTGTTTCCTGTACTTATTTTACTGTAAGTGTTGTTTCCTGTACTTATGTTCCTGTAAGTGTTGTTTCCTCTACTTGCTTTCCTATTAATGTTGTTTCCTGTACTTGTTTTCCTGTAAGTGTTTCTTCCTGTACTTGTTTTCTTGTATGTGTTGTTCCCAGGAATTCTTCTCTTCTTTTATTTCTCTTTGATTTATTAGTTCTAGTTACCCCACAGCATTTAGTAAAGTATATCTTCATTTCGTTGTCCATGTGTGCTATTCTTGTCTGCTAAAGGACCGCTAGAGAGTCGAAACCTTAATATTTTGTATTGTCCCTTTCTGTAAAGCCGTCTCCTTACTTTGTAGATGTGTATGTTACACACCAGCACTTGCTACATGCTACCAGCTTTGCCTATTTAATTGTAAATATGTGCATGTTTCCTTGTTCCCAGTGCTTGTGTTCCTGTATGTGTTGTTCCCAGTACTTGTTTTTATGTCTGTGTTGTTCCCAGTACTTGTGTTCGTGTATGTGTTGTTTCCAGTACTTGTTTTTATGTATGTGTTGTTCCCAGTAATTGTGTTCCTGTATGGGGTTCCCAGTACTTGTGTTCGTGTATGTGTTGTTCCCAGTACTTGTTTTTATGTATATGTTGTTCCCAGTACTTGTGTTCGTGTATGTGTTGTTTCCAGTACTTGTGTTCGTGTATGTGTTGTTTCCAGTACTTGTGTTCCAGTATGTGTTACACCCAGTACTTGTGTTCCTGTATGTGTTGTTTCCAGTACTTGTGTTCCAGTATATGTTGCACTCAGTACTTGTGTTCCCGTATAACGTATTTTACATTTAATACTGACAATGATGAAAGACAAAAACCACAACACATAAATCAGCCAAAATACCACCGTCAGGGGTATCAATCAAACGTGACAAACTAAAGTAAAAGATTGAGGTATTTATTTTCTTTATGTTTGACAAAGCCTTTGTTTAGGGTTAGTTGATTTTTTTTCTGTATGTTGTTTGTTGTTTCTTACAAAGGCCTTTTTACTGTATAGAAGTAAATAAATAAAGAGCCCCCGTCACACCAAGTAACCTATAGGGAATATAGCGTTAGTCACCATACATTTTACAGACCTTAATCACATGATTTTTGGGGTAATGTGGTCGGTTTTACGCCCGTGCCGCTTTATTTTCCCAGAAAAAAACCAGTACCCATTTAAGGCTGGGTGAACCCGGAAGCCGTTGGTTGAGATCGAACCTTACCTCTTGTTCATTGTAGTCCATTTCACTAACCACTGAGCTATCGCGGCTCCCTCTTTTTACCGTATGGTTGATCGTAACATGTTTTTGTGATTCGCAGATCCTTGCCATCAATGTTTAATTTCTCCAGCATATTGATTATTTCCACATGCTTTACTTTGTCAAATGCTTTCGTGTAGTCTATAAAGCACATATATAGATCTTTATTTACCTCTATAGATCTTTCTATCAATGTTCTTAAGATGTATATTGCATTATTGGTGCCCTTGTCTTCCACAAATCCACATTGTTCTTTATTTATTTCTGGTTTTATTTTGTTCCTTACACGTCTCATGACGATTCTTAGTAATATTTTCGTCATATGGCTCATGAGACTAATAGTGCGATGGTCTTCACAATCAGTGGCGCCTGACTTCTTCGGTATGGCTACAAAGATACATTTTAGTAGATCTTCGGGTATGTGTCCAATGTTATATATGTCATTGAGTAGTTTTGTTATGACTTGTACTCACAGCTCTCTTAATGCATTTATCTCTTCGATTGTTATATTGTCGGGACCTGGAGCTTTGCCTCTTTACATGTGTTGAATTGCGTCCTCCACTTCACTCTGCATTATTTGTGGTCCTGTGTCTTCATTTGAATTGTTTAATTCTGGTCTTTCATCATCATAGAGTTGATGTATACATTCTGCCCATCTTTCCATTGTACTGGCAACAAACAGCAGCTATACGAATTACCAACCAAACCGGGCAATTTCAATTTATAAAACAAGGAGACAGACAATGCTGTGTTCTGTCGCCGGATTTGTTTTCACTTCACAGCGAACATATTATGAGATCAATAACAGACAAACAAGGAATTGAAGTCAACGGTCACAACATAAATAATATACCATATGCGGATGACACAGTCTTAATAGCAGAGACAGAGAATGAGCTACAAGAAATGATAGATATAATAGTAAAAGAAAGCAACAAGAAAAGTCTCAGTCTGAATAGGAAGAACACAGAAGTAATGGTTATATCGAAGAAACAATCATCACCATCATGCTGCATAAAAATAAACAAGACAAATCTGAAACAATTGCAACGTTTGAAATACTTGGGCACAGTGATAACACCAGATGGAAGATGCAACACAGAAATAAAAAGTAGAATAGCTCAGGCCAAAATAGCATTTCAGAAAATGAAAAATATATTATGCAACAAATCTATGTCAATAGAAATGAGAAAGAGAGTTCATCGATGCTATATAGAACTAATTCTGACCTATGGAAGCGAATCATGGACAATAGACAAACAAATGAAAAGACGATTAGAGGCCACAGTGATGCGATTTCTCAGAAGAATGTTGAAAGTTCCCTGGACAGCTAAAAAGACCAATGAGAAAGTTCTCAAAGAGGCCAGCACAAAAAGGGAGCTCTTAAAAAACATCAGAAAGAAGCAATCAACATTTTTATGGGCACATCATGAGAAGAGGAAAGTTGGAATACTTGGTTACAACTGGCAAAATAAAAGGAAAGAGAAATCGCGGACGACAAAGAGAGAAAATACTGGATAGCTTGGTGCCATGGCATGGAAAACAGTCAACAACAGAACTGATATGATGCACTGTAGATAGAAGATTGTGGAAGGACATGATCGCCAACGCCAACAGGTACGGCACATGATGAAGATGATGATCGTAACAAGTTTTTTTTTTAATTATGGAAAAATTATTTTTGATCTATTTTCGTGTTAACTGAATGTAATAATATATACACAGACAAGCATATATAAAAACATCTCTATGAATATAAATTATTTGGGCAAGAACTGATCATTATAGAAATCATTTACATCTAGTTATATATCATTTTTGTGTTTGATGTATTCGGAAATACATGAACTGCTAAGAGAAAGTGGTAGGAAACTGTTTATGTTGAGTTTTGGAGCAAAAGGAAATCTGATCATCAGAACGTGTATGTCGAACAAGTGTGTTTGATAGATTAGCTCTACTGGATTAATGTACGGCAGAGGTGAGATGCAGAATTTCTCAGGCAAAAGCGAGTTGTTGTTTTTTTCAATGAAATAAGTAAGCTTTTTGTGTAATCCATTATTGACAAAAGGAAACAAACAAAAATTTAGGAATTCTTAAATGTTATGTAGAATCAGTCTTAAAAAATGGATGTGAATCATACACAATAGGATGATTAACAAGAAAGTTACTGAAGGCTGTAGTATGTGATTTTACAGAAGAATGTTGAGAATACCATGGACAGCTAAGAAGAGTAATGAAAACTTTCTGAAAGAGGTCAACGCAAAAAAGAGCTGATACTCAATAATAGGCAGAAGCAGCAATAAATTTGTGCCCTTGTAATGATAAGGGAACAGCTGGAATATATTGTGACATCTGGGAAAGTTGAGGGACGAAGAGATAGAGGGAAGGAAAGAGAAAAGATACCAGACAGAAGTGAGTGACTTGGCAAAAGGTCAACAACAGAAATGATAAATAACTGTCGAGATCGTGAGTAGTGGAGTGACATGATCGCCTACGCCCTCAGGCATGATGATGATGACTGACTAAATCTTAAAAAAACAAAATTCAAAGTAAAATATGCAAAACATCTTTTTTTTCTTTACTTCCGATAAAACGCCTAAAAAATGTGAGGGCTACAGAAGCCAAAGAAAAGAAAAACTAAACATATGTTGAGGGATCAGAAAGAGAGAAGAAATATATGTCGAGGAATAAAAAGAGAGACGAAATATATGTTGAGGGGTAAAAAAGAGAAAAGAAATATATGTTGAGGGATCAGAAAGAGAGAAGAAATATATGTCGAGGAATAAAAAGAGAGAAGAAATATATGTTGAGGGGTAAAAAAGAGAAAAGAAATATATGTTGAAGGATAAGAAAGAGAAAAGAAATATATGTTGAGGGATAAGAAAGAGAAAAGAAATATATGTTGAGGGATAAGAAAGAGAAAAGAAATATATGTTGAAGGATAAGAAAGAGAGAAGAGATATATGCAGAGGAATAAAAAAGAGAGAAGAAATATATGTTGAGGGAAATAAAGAGAAAAGAAATATATGTTGAGGAATGAGAAAGAGATAAGAAATATATGTTGAGGGATAAGAAAGAGAAAAGAAATATATATTGAGGGATAAGAAAAGAGAGACGAGGTATATGTTGAAGAATAAGAAAAGAGAGATGAGGTATATGTTGAGGGATAAGAAAAGAGAGACGAGATATATGTTGAGGGATAAGAAAGAGAGAAGAAATATTATTGAGGGATAAGAAAGAAATAAGAAATATATTTTGAGGGATAAGAAAAGAGAGACAAATTATTTGTTGATGGATAAGAAAATAGAGACGATGTATATGATGAGGGATAAAAAATAGGTTGGGGAAGAAAAAGTCACGTGAATTCTGGGAAACTTTAGGGATAGAAGGTTAAGGAGAAAATGTTTCTTTTCTCGTTCATTTAATGATCAACTAAGTTTCACTACTTTGTATCTTGTTATCGAAAGCATCCATCAAGCGTTTTGCTCGGGACGGCTTCCCTTGCCTTAAGGAAGAAATTTGTAATCTTTGTCATAGTTGACGGCATGTATTTGTAAAAAGGTGTGCAGAATAGAATGTTTAATTTTTTTGTGATGTCGCCTTTTCTTTATTATTATTATTATTATTATTATTATTATTATATATATATATATATATATATATATATATATTACATAGAAGCTTGTTGTATGTCTCATATACCTAATTTACTCTTGCCTAACTAACAAATAAACCACACAAACACACAAAAACATTTACATTATGACCGTAATCATAGTGACTTATTGCTTAAGTTCCTTTAAAATAACATACAGGCATCGTTCTAGCCAGAGAAAATTCATCCATAAGTCGGTGGACATCAAGCAGCTTGCTGTGCTACATCTAAAACTGCACACCAACGTTCTGGTGCCATGAAAGAATTATTTCCTAATATGATTACATCCCCGACAACAGCTGCAACATGCTGTCTTGAACTTGAATTTTTGTGTAGGACAATTTTACATTTTCGAACAACATGTATAAGGAAATTTGAATTTAATGGAATTAGTTACGTAATTTACAGTTTCAAGTTAGATAAATGGGCCCAACCAGAAAAATCATTGCCAAGTTAGACCATCCTAAACAAATGCATCATGTCTGACCAATATTATTCATGTTTTTACTGCTCACCACAACATGGCCCGCACAAGGGGGATGACACGTCTCTAGCCTGGGGTCCTGGTCCCGAGATTATTGTCCCCTTTAATTTATGTAAATCCACATAGTTTTTTTTTGTATTAAAGTAAATGTAATCATTACTGTTGTGTTATTATTTAAACAGGATTATTATACTTTAAATCCTTCATGTAGAGTTCTACGCTGTCCTTAGTAAACTTAGGGAGGCCCAGAAAAATTCGTGCCCTTGGGGCCTGCTTCATAATGTTGTGTTCCTTCACAAAATTGTTTTTGTCTTTTCTTGTCATTCCTCGAGGTCGACTGGATATAATATCTACTGAAGTGAAATGTGTACAACTGTTAAAAAGGTCTTCATCAGGGTAAAATATACATAAGAAAGAAGCGGCAGTAGTGCACATAAGAGTGAAAACTCGCGTACTAAGACGGCGATTCAAGTCTCGTACTTTACCTTTAGTGCACGGCTGGCGTTGTGACTTAACGACATAATATCCATAGAGAGGACGCTAGTATGACAGTGGCGAGAAGGAAGGACACTATAATTGTATGACAGTGACGAAGAGAAAGGACACTAGTATGACAGTGACGAAGAGAAAGGACACTAGTATGACAGTGACGAAGAGAAAGGACACTAGTATGACAGTGACGAAGAGAAAGGACACTAGTATGACAGTGACGAAGAGAAAGGACACTAGTATGACAGTGGCGAGAAGGAAGGACACTAGTATGACAGTGGCGAGAAGGAAGGACACTAGTATGACAGTGGCGAGAAGGAAGGACACTAGTATGACAGTGGCGAAGAGGAAGGACACTAGCTTGACAGTGACGAAGAGGAAGGACACTAGCATGAGAATGAGGAAGAGGAAGGACACTAGCATGAGAATGAGGAAGAGGAAGGACACTAGCATGAGAATGAGGAAGAGGAAGGACACTAGCATGAGAGTGACAAAGAGGAAGGACACTAGCATGAGAGTGACAAAGAGGAAGGACACTAGCATGAGCATGAGGAAGAGGAAGGACGCTAGCATGACAGTTACGAAGAGGAAGGACACTAGCATGACAGTGACGAATAGGAAGGACACTAGCATGACGGTGACGAATAGGAAGGACACTAGCATGACAGTGACGAATAGGAATGGCACTAGCATGACAGTGACGAAGAGGAAGGACACTTGCAAGACAGTGACGAAGAGGAAGGACACTTGCAAGACAGTGACGAAGAGGAAGGACAATTGTATGACAGTGACGAAGAGGAAGGACACTAGTATGACAGTGACGAAGAGGAAGGACACTAGTATGAGAATGGAGAAGAGGAAGGACACTAGTATGACAGTGACGAAGAGGAAGGACACTAGTATGAGAATGGAGAAGAGGAAGGACACTAGTATGAGAATGGAGAAGAGGAAGGACACTAGTATGAGAATGGAGAAGAGGAAGGACACTAGTATGACAGTGACGAAGAGGAAGGACACTAGTATGACAGTGACGAATAGGAAGGACACTAGTATGACAGTGACGAAGAGGAAGGACACTAGTATGACAGTGACGAAGAGGAAGGACACTAGCATGAGAGTGACAAAGAGGAAGGACACTACTATGACTATGCCGAATACAGCATGAATAATTAACATAACATAAAATTTGCTACTACAAATTTCCAGAAAAAACGCTTGTCCTCAAATCTTCATGTAGTGACTCTAAGACGCAGACTTTTATTACAGACCTGTTATCTTCATGGAAGCTTCCCACAGCTTACTTAAGTAGTGAATCTTGCCCAGCTTAACAAATAATGACTATTATCCATTGTTCTATCCCTGTAATTGTGGCTGAATATGTGCATACTATTTATCTTGATCTCATCTAATTTATATCAGAGAAGTATTATGGCAGTACTATATCTGATATGTATTATGGCAGTACTATATCTGAGAAGATTTTATGGCAGTACTATATCTGAGAAGATTTTATGGCAGTACTATATCTGAGATGTATTATGGCAGTACTATATCTGAGATGTATTATGGCAGTACTATATCTGGGATGTATTATGACAGTACTATATCTGATATGTTTTATGGCAGTACTATATCAGAGAAGTATTATGCCAGTACTATATCAGAGAAGTATTATGGCAGTACTATATCAGAGAAGTATTATGGCAGTACTATATCTGATATGTATTATGGCAGTACTATATCTGAGAAGATTTTATGGCAGTACTATATCAGAGAAGTATTATGGCAGTACTATATCTGATATGTATTATGGCAGTACTATATCTGAGAAGATTTTATGGCAGTACTATATCTGAGAAGTATTATGGCAGTACTATATCTGAGATGTATTATGGCAGTACTATATCTGGGATGTATTATGGCAGTACTATATCTGAGATGTATTATGGCAGTACTATATCTGGGATGTATTATGGCAGTACTATATCTGATATGTATTATAAAAGTAAAGTATCCCCGTCACGCCAAGTAGCGTATAGGGAATATGGTGTTAGTGACCATACATTTTACAGACCATCCGCACATGATTTTTGGGGTAGTGTGGTCAGTATTACGCCCATGCCGCTTTACTTTCCAAGAAAAAAATCCGGTACCCATTAAAGGCTGAGTGAACCGGAAGCCGTCGGTTGGGATCGAACCCTACCTCTTGTCCTCTGTAGTCCAGTTCACTAATCACTAAGCTATCACGGCTCCCCGAGATGTATTATGGCAGTACCATATGGGTCAATATTTCAAACATTGTGTACAGCTCTCGATTAATCAATTGTTTGGTCTTTGAGTGTTTTGATACTATAGTTCGTTCACAAATTCATGCCACAGAGTTGATCAATTATCTCGGAAACTGATGAATTTGTGTAATTCTTTTTCATGAAATCTTATTTTTTCACCGACCTTCAGATTTTATAACATTTTAGCACAAAAGTAGTCTGAATTTTGCACAAATCGTTTTTTGTTATATAATTTTAGGAAAATATCAAACCGCGTGCTCTAAACATTAGATTTTACTGTAAATTATGTTAATTTTCTAACAATGCAAGCCAAAGGCGTATCCTTAATACATTGAATAGGGCAACATTTTTCATTTGAGTTTATATCTTCTTCATAGAGATAGGTAAACTTCCTTGCTTGACCGTCGCCTCTGCAGAGTCAAAGTTCTGTCCTATCCATCGATTGAAAGACTTTCTATCTATATTTAGAGCTGCCTGTGTTCTGTTTTCTGGGTTTTTGATACCGTAATATAACCGACCCCTTTTAGATTCCTTGCAAAAGTGCATGTACAATAACAGTTACCTTTTGCATAGTGATTACTCGACATTTTAAACTCTTCATGGTTTTAAAAATCAAGTAGTCACTTCACAACAGCTTAAAAATTATCACATATATAGGAATATTCATTAATAGTAAATATTTTGCCAATATACGCCTCTGGACCAATTTAACAAGAAACCGGAAATGAAATTACCAAAACAAAACCTCTGAGTGGGGCGCGTCTTACAAGTTAAGAGTGCGAAATGGTGTTACGATTGTATGGTGTGTACGTGAAATTTGCCTTTTTAATTGGTGAATTGATTACTACAAATGTCTTCTTCTTCTTCTACCTCTTTAGCTCCCAGTGGAGCATAGGTCTTCAACAAACACTTTCCAAGTCGTTCTGTCTTTTGCCATTCTCTTAAGATCATTCCATGTCTTCCCCATCATCTTCATCTCTACTTCTATCTGTCTTCTCCAAGAATTCCTTGGTCTTCCTCTTTGTCTTTTCCCCTGGGGATTTCAAAAAAGGGCATGTTGTGTAATACTCTCAGTTGGCTTCCGTAGTGTGTGTCCTATCCAGCGCCATCGTCTTCGCTGTATCTCTTTATCCACTGGTGTTTGACTGGTACATTTCCATAATTCTATGTTAGTGATTTTGTCCTGCCATTTCCATCCTTTTATACTGCGTAAGCATCCATTAATGAAAGTCTGTATCTTCGTGATTGTCAATTTTGTTGCTTTCCATGTTTCACAGCCATATAATAGGACCGCCTTAAAATTTGAGTTGAAAATTTTTATTTTTGTATTTAACCTAATTTCTTTGGATTTCCATGTTTCCCAGTGCAATGAAAGCTCCTCTTGCTTTTGATATCATTATTTTGGTATCATTTTCTGTTCCTCCCTCTTTATCTATATTACTGCCCAAATATGTAAGATTGTACATCTAATAGAGGTAATTCTCCTAGTTTTATTTGGTTGTTGCCAACTGTATTAATTCTCATAATGTTGGTCTTATCTCTATTAATCTTCAGTCCTAGCTGTTGTGATCTCTCATCAAGTATGTTCATTTTATCCTGCATCTGTTGATGGCTGTGTGATAGGAGAGCTATGTCATCAGCAAAGTCTAAATCATCAAGTTGTTTGGTCAGTGACCACTGGATTTCATTTCTGTTGTTTTGAGGTATTTTCATAATCCAATCTATGGCCAGTAGAAAGAGAAATGGAGACAGAAGGCATCCCTGCCTTACTCCTGTTCTTATTTCAAATGCTTCCGTAATCTGTCCTTCATGCACCACACTACATTTCGTTCCTTCATACATTGTTTTTATCAGGTTAATAAACTTTATGGGGATTCCGTAATGACTCAGCAACTTCCAAAGCATTCTTCTTTCTAAACTATCAAATGCCTTTTCGTAATCTATGAATCCAATATAAAGTGGGGATTTTAGTTCTAAACTTTGTTCAACTATTATACGCAGAGTAGTTATTTTATCAGCACATGATCTGTTCTTCCTAAAACCTGCTTGTTCATCTCTCAAATGTTTCTCTATGGCCTCTTTTAGTCTCTCCAGAATGATTCTGCTTAATATTTTTCCTGGCACTGATAGTAGCATAATTCCCCTATAATTTGTGCACTCCTGTAAACTTCCTTTCTTTGGTAGTTTGATCATACAACCTTCTTTCCAGTCTTTAGGTATTTCTTCCCTCTCCCAAATTTTATCTAATTGATTATGTAGCATCTTGGTAGAGGTGTTAATATCTGCTTTGATGGCTTCCGAAGGAATTTCATCTGGTCCTGTGGCTTTACCATTTTTTAATAGTTTGATTGCTTTCATTATTTCTTCTATGCTTGGTTTTCCACAGTTAACGTGTAACTCTTCTTATGCTGGTAGTATATCTGGAGGATTATTTGAGCCGGGTCTATTCAGAAGTTCTTCAAAGTGCTCTTTCCATCTCTCCATTTGTTCCCTTATATTACTAAGCAGATTTCCTTTCTTATCTTTAATAAAGGCATTGATCTGTTTGTATTTTCCACTTATTTTCTGTGTGCTGTTGTACAGTTCTTTCATATTCCCTTTATTTGTTGCTTCTTCTGCCTCTTTAGCTAGTTCATCTATATATTTCCTCTTATCCCTTTTAATGCATCTTCTCACTTCTTTGTTCACCTCTGTGTAAGCTTCCTGTGTCTTGACTTTATTACTTCTTGTTTTGCTTTTATTTATGTCTGCTTTCTTGTTCTTTCTTTCTTTAATTTTGTCCAGGGTCTCTGCTGTCATCCATGCCTTATTCTGGCGTTCTCTTTTCCCTAGTGTTTCTTCGCATGTCTCTTTCCATATATCTTTTACCTGTTTCCAATGATCTTCTACATTTATTGTATTTTCTAGTTGTTGGAGGACTTGGTATTTGTTTGATATTGTGACTGCGAATTTATCTTACATTTATCTTTTATTTACAACAAATGTGGGTATTGTAAAATCCTAAAATTTAAGACAAGCAAGAAAATCATATATTTATATACTTTAAATAAGCAAAAACCTTTCCTAAATGCATGACAGTAGGGAAAAAAATCAGACTGAAGGTCGGTGAAAAAATAAGATTTCACGAAAAAGAATTTCAGAAATTCATGAACAGTTTCCGAGATAATTAATAATCTCTGTGGGCCCGAATTTGTGAACGAACTATACAACACTAGTCCCATTATATCCAACTTCTGTGTTCTAATACGATGAAATGTGGTATTTCACTCGCAACGACGTTGTATCGGGAAATAATATCTACCATTACTTTATACATCATAAATAATATGCAAATAACGAGCAAATATAAGCATAATTTTTGTTTTTAATCAAAGAAATAAAAGTGGCACAAATTCATAATAAAGTCCTTTGAGTGTAAATGTCTGAAAGAGTCGTATTTGCAACTCATAAATGACGTAAGTAAAATGTATTCGCGCAGAAGACATACGAAAAATGAAGATGAGTGAGAGAAAAAGGGATGTTAAGTGAGAGAAAGCAAGAGAATGGATGAGAAAGAGAGAGAGAGAGAGAGAGAGAGAGAGAAAGAAAGCGAGAGAGCGTTTTTGTTTGTAAGTTTGCAAGTGTGATATATTTATATATATATATAAAGAATCACTATAATCACGTGCCAAACCGGTTGACGTAGGCGATGAGATCCTTCCGCAATGTTCCCTTTGCTGTTTACCTCGAGAACAATCTATCTGATATATTCTCTTATTGTCGTCGTAATATCTCTTTCCGTATATTTTGCCATTTATGACTTCGCATTATTATACTGGCCAGAATAATCATGTGAAACCGTTCAAAGGAATGGCAATGAATTCAAAGGAATTCTTCTTAAAGGAGTATTTTGCCATTTTTTGCTTCCTTGGCAGTGACTATACTAACCGGAGACGTAAAGAACAAGAGAAAGAAATAAAGTTAGTGTATACGAGGAAGAAAGCGAATCTTTGAAAATGAAAGAAGATAATGAAAATACAGAAAATACAATTCTAGTGAGAAGAAATGAATATGAAAAGGATATTAAGGTGTTTTTTTTTAAAATAAAAGATTGATTGCCTAAAAATGAGTAAAAGAAACAAAGATTAAATAATATAAAGAGACGGTTGTGGAGAATGATTTTGATGGAGTATGATGCAGGTAGGAGAAAAGTGAGAATAAAAGGTTGATGAGTGAGGGAGAGATTGAAAGAACAAAACTAATGATCTATAAAAATATTTCCATATAATTTCCCAACAAAACACTCTGAAAGAGGAAATGTTCTTCTTTCACTAATACAACATACTTTTATGTCAAATATTCCACATACCAAATCATATATTATGCTATGACAAATAAATCCCATTCTATACAAACATGCCAACGGTGATCTCAGAATCTTCCCTCTGTTTAAACCTGCCACTACTCTCTCCCTCCAGACAAACTAGTGCCCTTGCAATCATCTGGAGACATTTCATTGTGAAAGGAGATCAGATCAGATCGGTGGAATTTGAGTGGCTCTTCCCAGAATTAGTGTCTTGATTTGTCTGTTTCGGCTTGTCGGTCGATCTGCGGGCCATGTTCTAGCAGGACACCTGCTGGGTTGGAAAAGTGCCTGCCAGGAAATAACGAAATGCGCTCAATTGAAATACAGAAAAAATATTGTAACATTGTACGTCTGTGACTTCAGCTGTTAAAATTATTAAGAAATTTAATGTAATTCTTAATATTCGTTGTCGTTTTGATTATGTCATTCACAGACAGCTAATAATTTCCATAAAATTCATACTTGCCTTAAGTCTAAATTAAAACCGCACTTTTCTAGACGATAATATCGTCTTTATAGATCCATTTCTTATATTATGTCATCTCTGTAAAGCGATATTTTTAAAGAATTGTTCGCTATTATGTGAGCAATATCTGTGCATGTACAAACATATTAATTTCACCATTCCAATGTACGTTGTCTCATAATAGATAAATGGGTAAAATAATGGTGTCTAGGAATTGCAAATTTACTTACTATTATAGCTAGTGAGATGACAGGGTACGAGTTTGTGTATGTGTGCATGTGTGTACACGTGACATCAAACTTCTTTCTTTCTGTCTGTCTGTCTGTCTGTCTCTCTCTCTCTATATATATAAATATATATATATATATATATATATATATATATATAATATAACTCTCTATCTGTCTTTCAATCGTTCCTTCACTTAAATGACTTTATGTATGTCTGTCTGTTGGACGTCGGTCACATTTATAGTTTATATAGTATTTATATTAATTTATATTTTTATAGTTATTCACACGTTTATATGTACATCGGTCTGTTTAATCCGTCTGAATATGTTTACTCTGAATGTCTGCTTATCTGTCTGTTCTATGTCTGCTTGTCTGTCTGTTTTAGTGTGTGATCTGTCTGTTCTATGTCTGCTTGTCTGTCTGTTTTAGTGTGTATAGCATATATATGTGTGTGTGTAATAGTCTCTACATCCATCTATTTAAATTAAAAATCAGCGCAAACAATGTTTGATCCATCTGCCATTATTGTAATTTCTGTTACTACCAGCCATGTGGTCATTATCTACAAATATTTGACTCTAGACTTCTTCCTTCAGCGACATGTTATTTATAAAGACAGACTTACCCAATGATCCACGGGAAAAAATAAAATCAAAATGAAAGGAAAAGAACCCCAGTATTGATATCTAGTTCGTGACTGCAACAAACATCAATGACGTAAGGAACTCAAACAAGGAGCGACAAAAGTATTTTCTGGAAAATGTGCAGGCTCGAAGATCTAAACAAAGCTGTCGTGCACGATGATGTATTTTCCCACCCTGTGATCAATATGCCCTCATTTTTGGCTCGAGCTATCACTATCTTGGTCATAAATAATCAAATCAACTGTCTTCCCTGGCCAACTCACAAAAACGGCAGGAAGCAAGAGCCGGGAGTACAAATCTCTCTAGACTTTCTTCGCAAATTACTCTTATGGATACACTGAAATTCAGGGACTCCCAGATCAGCGTTGGGCGTGAAGATTTTCTCATTTAATCGCATCATGCCCAGCTCGACCCGTTCATTTCCCTGCAGACTCATCTCTACGACGTTTGCCGTTCATGTCGGCCCAAGTCTTCATATCTTGGGACAACAAGGGGACAGCCGGATTGCTTATTATCGACTCGCATTGCCGGCTAATTTCCACGCTATGTGAGATCCGTTATGCTCTGTGCGTATGTTTCTAGCAAAGACTGTCTTAGTTTTCGTCATATTTAAGTCACTTTTAGCTTGCCAGGGTTAAGGATATCGTAGTCTACATCGTTTTAAAAGTTTAATACAGGGTTTGTTAAACGACATCTCTCCACTCTACGTTTGCCCGACACCTGTTCCTCTTCATCATTGCAAAATTAAAAATGCTTTAAATAGTCGCTGATGCTTTTTGTAGTGGTTCACAGCAAGCTGGGTTATCTACGTATTTTGGACCAGCATATCCGACTTCATTTATTGTTCAATGTACCAAACTGTTTGTCCTGCCTACCACGGGGAAGTGAAGTCTTGATCAGTTATAGTTCACTAATTCTAGCACACGAAATTAGCTGTTAGTCGCGGACCAATTTCATCATTGGTACCGTTGGGAGTCTTGGGCCAGTTAAGGTATCCATCACTGCTACTTCCACTCTACGTTGACGGCAGTACTTGGCATTTGATTGACAGCAACAACACCAATCAGAAACATGTCTAGCAATTAACTTCTACAAAATTAATACTGAAAAAATAATGAGGAGAGTAAGAATAATTGGAGCATTGAGATAAAATACAATAATGAGATAAAATATGCGAGGAAGTGGAAAACAAGAGGATGAAACGAATGAGGATGAAAAGAAATATGATGATGAAAAGGAAAGAAGCAGTGGTTCAGTGGTTAGTGAACTGGTTTGCAGAGAACAAGAGGCCGAGTTCGATCCTAATCGATGGTTTCCAAGTTCACTAAGCGTTCTATGGGTAGGGTAAAGAAAAGCGCATTTTAGCGTAATACTTGTTACATTAGCCCAGAATACTTGTTACATTAGCCCAGAATACTTGTTACATTAGCCCAGAATACTTGTTACATTAGCCCAGAATACTTATTACATTAGCCCAGAATACTTACTACATTACCCCAGAATACTTGTTACATTAGCCCAGAACACTTGTTACATTAGCCCAGAATACTTGTTACATTAGCCCAGAATACTTGTTACATTAGCCCAGAATACTTGTTACATTAGCCCAGAATACGTGTTACATTAGCCCAGAATACCAGTTTCATTAGTCCAGAATACTTATTACATTAGCCCAGAATGCTTATTACATTAGCCCAGAATATTTGTTACATTAGCCCAGAATACTTGTTACATTAGTCCAGAATACTTGTTACATTAGCCCAGAATACTTACTACATTAGCCCAGAATACTTGTTACATTAGCCCAGAATACTTGTTACATTAACCCAGAATACTTGTTACATTAGCCCAGAATGCTTATTATACTTGTATATATTAATATGTATTATTATATTAGTCTCCCTTCTGCGTTTTTTTGTCTTTTGAATTTGAGTGCAGAACTGCCTCGAAAGTTGCTGTACCATTTTCTATTTTTGTTCTTTATGTGCTACGATCTACAGCCAATTTTTTCCTGTTTCTTTCACTGAAATAAAATTCCCCCAAGGAAGCCCAGCAAACATCCTTATCGTATACCCGTTTGTCTCTTTCCGTCCGTAAGTTCGCCATACAGTATTTGTTTAAGAATAGCAAAGCTTGCAATTTTTCTTACATGACCCAGCCACCTTAGTCTACGACTCCTAAGTGTTTGCATGATGGGTGGGAGTTTGGCTCGTTGTAAGACATTAGGGTTGGTTACTTTGTCCTGTCATTTGATGTTCATAATCTTACGAAGGCAACGCACAGAACGTGACAGCTGTTTAACTAACTCCCCTGTCCTGCATAGGTTGTCGAAGTTTCTAATCCCTATTGAACTGTACTAAGCAAACAACTTTGCTAAATTTTAATATAGGTCCTGAATGTCAATTTAGTGATGGCCCATACTCGATCTCTAAGTTTGCCAAATGTAGAAGCTGTCTTTCCGATTCGAGAATGCATTTCTTCTAACACGTAGTGCGATTGTATTATATTATATAGATAGTTTTCTATTATATTATTATTATTTTTTTTGTTTTACATTATACGACACGTAGTGCTATTATGTTATATTATATAAATAGTTTTCCCAGAGTTTTTTTTGAGTTTAGTATGTTGACCCTGACATATAGATCTGTACACTTATTCAGAGAAAGCTACCTACTTGATTTGATCTCTTAGTTAATCTCATGGTAGAATTTCATTATTAAAAAAAACTGTTGCCTCATTTTAATCTGTTTCCATCTATTGCAGCAGTGTCACATTGCTTTACATCTATCTATCTATCTATCTATCTATCTATCTATCTATCTATCTATCTATCTATCTATCTATCTATCTATCTATCTATCTATCTATCTATCTATCTATCTATCTATCTATCTATCTATCTATCTATCTATCTATCTATCTATCTATCTATCTATCTATCTATCTATCTATCTATCTATCTATCTATCTATCTATCTATCTATCTATCTGTCTGTCTGTCTGTCTGTCTGTCTGTCTGTCTGTCTGTCTGTCTGTCTGTCTGTCTTTCTATCTATCTATCTGTCTGTCTGTATGTCTATTTATCTATTCTGTCTGTCTTTCTGTCTGTCTTTCTAATCTATCTATACGTCCTGTTCGTCCGTCTGTATGTCTATCTGTCGTATGTTTGTTTATTTGTCTGTTCGTCTACCCATCTATCCATATTTCCGTCCGTTTGTATATGTTTCTATCTCCTTCGATAGTTTAATCAATTTGTATTGAAAGCTTGCTTCATTCATATTTTCCGTTTATGTTACAATCTCTTTCAAGTTGCCCAGTTATACCATAGAGTTATAAGTCTGATTCGGTTTCCTTTCGGAAACATGGAACTTTACACACAAAAATGAGAAAAAAAAAAAAAAGCCTTTAAAGAGTAGACTATAATTTTTTTTTTTTAATCATTGCATCATCTAGTACAAATTCTCGTAGATGGAATTCAGCGAAAAATGTGTCTTTACCATTTACTTTGTGGAAAACTTAAATCGTTGTGGGAAGTTCACATGTCTCGTTAATTAGGTAGTCTACATAAAGTAGTACTTTCGTTAATTAGGTAGACTACATAAGTAGTATTCTCGTTAATTAGGCAGACTACATAAAGTAACTTTCGTTAATTAGGTAGACTTCATAAAGTAGTACACACGTTAATTAGGTAGACAACATAAAGTAGTACTCTCGTTAATAAGGTAGACTACATAAAGTAGTACTCTCGTTAATTAGGTAGGCTACATAAAGTAACTCTTGCAATTAGGTAGACTACATAAAGTAGTACTCTCGTTAATTAGATAGACTACATAAAGTTATACTCTCGTAAATTAAGTAGACTACATAAAGTAGTACTCTCGTTAATTAGGTAGACTACATAAAGTAACTCTTGTAATTAGGTAGACTACATAAAGTTGTACTCTCGTTAATTAGATATACTACTTAAAGCAATACTCTCATAATTAGGTAGACTACATAAAGTAGTACTCTCGTTAATTAGGTAGACTACATAAAGTAACTCTCGTTAATTAGGTAGACTACATAAAGTAACTCTCGTAATTAGGTAGACTTCATAAAGTAGTACTCTCGTTAATTAGATAGACAACTTAAAGTAGTACTCTCTTTTTTAGGTAGACTTCATAAAGTAATCCTCGTTAATAAGGTAGATTACATAAATTAGTACTTAAGGAGTGAGATGTGGCTTTGTTTTCCTGTTTCTCTTGCATTTGACAGAGACAAAGAGATTGCTAATTGTAGAGATCAGTGCCCTAACGACCATCGGTGATTAAGCAGCGAGTAGTGTGTGAATTAATATTGGATTTGAATGTAAAAGATGAAGAAGTACAATAATACTATGTGTGATATGTGCTCGTCCAAGGTAGGATACTTCTAATAAGTTTAGTTTTGTACCAGCAGGATATTGTGAAGAAGTAAAACTTGCATCACACTCTTAAAACAATGTTTAGATATACAGTCAGATAAGTAGGAGTGAAGGTAGGTAGGTAGTTAGATAGGTAGGTAGATATGTTGTTAGGTGGTAAATAAGTAGGTATGTATGCAAATAGGTAGATATGTAACTAGGTAGGTAAGTAGGTAGATGGGCGAGTGAGTAGGCAGGCAAACTGACAACTAAATAAACCGGTAATAAAATGCGTCATATTGCGGTTCTTATGTGACGGACGATTCAGCTTGAAATTGTCAGAAGTCGATTCAGCTTGAAATTGTCAAAAGTCGATTCAGCTTGAAATTTTCAGTAGTTGATTCAGCTTGAAATTGTCAGTAGTCGATTCAGCTTGAAATTGTCAGTAGTCGATTCAGCTTGAAATTTTCAGTAGTTGATTAGCTTGAAATTTTCAGTAGTCGATTCAGCTTGAAATTTTCAGTAGTCGATTCAGCTTGATACTTTCAGTAGTCAACCAACTTGAAATTCTCAGAACTCATTTCATTGATGCCATCAATCACTTGCTTATATAACATCGTTAGTGTTGGCCGTGGCACTTATCAGTACGTCCCATCTGTGGTTCCATTATGATCATCTGTACAGGTTCAAATCCATGGCTGTAGTGCATCTCAGTCGACTCAGCCGTACAGGTGAACCTGATCGTCCATGTTATGGTTTTTGATATTGCGAAGGAATGGAATAACGATGTTGACACCAAAAGCTGATATTTAGCACTTCATCATCATCATCATCAAGTACGGGGCCTGCTGGCCTAGTGATCATGTCTCTCCATAACTTTCGATCTCGACAGTTATTTATCATTTCTATTGTTGACCTTCTGCCAAGCCATTCTCTTAAGCTGTCTGGTGTTTTTTCTCTTTGCTTCCCTCTATCTCTTCGTCCCTCAATTTTTCCAGTTGTTACAATATATTCCATTTGTTCTCTTCTCATTACATGGCCAAAAGATGATGATTGTTTCTTCCTAATATTGGAAATTAGCTCTCTTTTTGCTTTGACCTCTTTCAGAACATTTTCACTCTTCTTAGCTGTCCATGGTATTCTCAACATTCTTTTGTAAAATCCCATTTCTACAGACTCCAGATATAGTACTTTGGTGAGGTTATTTGCTACAGGGTTGCCGTTAACGTCTTTTACTGAAACATTTTATTAGCGTAGTTAATTAACTACAACGAAATGAATTGTTGCAGCGCATGATATCTATGGGCTTGGTCTGATAGCGCGGGAATGTTGAATGAATATCATTAACTTGTCTTTGCATCTATCCGATCAGAGTGACAGGACTTTGCATTTTGATGAGTCAAGCAGAAGCCGGGTTGCGGCCCCTCAACACACGATCCAGGCCTAGAACACGACATGCAGCGTCTAGTATAAACCATTCCCAGAGTGCACAAACACACTTCCGGCTATGCAAAGATGGCTGCTCTGTTCTCGAGAGAAGATAACAAAAAACATGCGAACAGAAGCCAAGACACTAATTAATCCCACGTGACAAAGCTCAGCCGAAAAAATTTTGATTGAGATTCTGGAAATCCGTTTTTCCCCCTTCCACAACCATTCCCTCCAAAATACACAGACGATTTTTCCGTTCAGATTTGTGACAGACTCAATATGATGCTCACAAACCGTTGCTGCTTCACGCATGCGCATTATTTCAGCTATCATTCTGTCTTCCGCTTTGCTCTTAACTTTTCTTCTCACTAATCTTTAGTCAGTTTTACCTTTTTGAGCCAAACTGAAGGAATTAATCATAAATCTGTTTTATTTTGCAAGGAATTTATCATACCATGAGACAAGCTTGTCCATAAACACTAGACTGTATTTGTATTTCGACGTCATTTGCTTTACTATTTTAACAATTCTTTTTACTAAATGTCTTTTGTAATTCTTTATTTGTCAAGGAAACAATAAGAAATTTACATACACGCAAAAAAAGCAATCATTAAACCGAACAGAGAATAAACACTTTTTACTAACCACGCAGTTTCTCTAAAAATTGTCCACTATAAAAGAAAATATATTTCTTAGTAGCCTCCATGAGTCATAGTTGACTGAATTATTAAGCCCCCCCTAGAAATGTTTTATTTTTTTCTTTTCTTTCGCAGTGTATTTTCTTTTTCTATGAACCTGTCTGCTTCTTGTTTGAGTTGGAGCTTTAGAGTGTGTTTCCAAAAACACTCTTCGGTCTGTAGCTATATCTGCCCAAGCTGCAGTGTTTATGTTCAGAGTTTTCATGTCACGTTTACACATGTCTACAAATCGAAGTTTTGGGCGTCCCCCAGTTCTTTCGCAATCTGCTAGTTGTCAGTAGAGTATATCTTTTGGTATGCGGCCATCTTTCATAAGGTGTCTTTGGCCATGCCAGCGTAAACTACAATGTTAGAGCAACGTGTAAATGTTCGGGAGGCCTGTGCGAGTCATGACCTCCACGTTTGTCACTTTATCCTTCTAGGTGATACCAAGAATACTGCACAGACATCGTATATGGAATGCATTAACTTTCTCTCCTACTTTGTATTAGCTGTCCGCGATTCGCTACCATACAGGAGGATACTAATGATGCAGGAATTGTTAACCGTGGCATTTGTTTTAATTATCAGTTTTCTGGTGTTGCCAAACACGCCTAGAAAGACGGGCGAAGTTGTCTGTTTCTTAATGAGCCTATACTAGGAGTAAAGGCATACAAATGAATCAAGATACATGGAAATGCGAAGCTGCTGTACAGCTGATAGTAAGACTGACAATTTTAAAAAGGGAAAAAATTGTGTGGTAATAAATAACTTTACGAAAAGCGTTATCATAACACTTTTCCCTTTTTATTTAAAAAAATGTAATTCTGACCGTATATGACCTCTGCCCCATTATATTTGTCATTGTTCTGTCTGCCCCATTATATTTGTCATTGTTCTGTCTGTCCAATTATATTTGTTATTGTTCTGCCTGTCCCATTATATTTGTCATTGTTCAGTCTCTCCCATTATATTTGTCATTGTTCTGTCTGTCCCATTAATTTGTTATTGTTCTGTCTGTCCCATTATATTTGTCATTGTTCTGTCTGTCCCATTATATTTGTCATTGTTCTGTCTGTCCCATTGTTTTTGTCATTGTTCTGTCTGTCCCATTATATTTGTCATTGTTATGTCTGTCCAATTATATTTGTCATTGTTCTGTCTGCCCCATTATTTTTGTCATTGTTCTGTCTGTCCCATTATTTTTGTCATTGTTCTGTCTGTCCCATTAATTTGTTATTGTTCTGTCTGTCCCATTATATTTGTCATTGTTCTGTCTGTCCCATTATATTTGTCATTGTTCTGTCTGTCCCATTGTTTTTGTCATTGTTCTGTCTGTCCCATTATATTTGTCATTGTTCTGTCTGTCCCATGATTTTTGTCATTGTTCTGTCTGTCCCATTATTTTTGTCATTGTTCTGTCTGTCCCATTATTTTTGTCATTGTTCTGTCTGTCCCATTATTTTTGCCATTGTTCTGTCTGTCCCATTATATTTGTCATTGTTCTGTCTGTCCCATTATATTTGTTATTGTTCTGTCTGCCCCATGATTTTTGTCATTGTTCTATCTGTCCCATTATTTTTGTCATTGTTCTGTCTGTCCCATTATTGTTGTCATTTTTCTGTCTGTCCCATTCTTTTTGTTATTGTTCTGTCTGTCCCATTATATTTGTCATTGTTCTGCTACTGAATTATCCTTTTCATTTTTGTCAGCTCTTGGGTTTGATCTTTGCATACTTTACACTATAAAGCGCTCGTCGGGTCAGGCTAAAATATTTTGCAAAGGCCGGTTAACTTACAATAGCAAACGTTGAACACAGAAGAAAAGTCAGGGAGACGACAGTTTCAAAGAATGGAGAGACTGTGACAGCTCACAATGAGGGCAACACGATTGTAACAACCAATGCTTCCCAATAACACCGAAGTATACGAAATTAGAAAGATGTTATAAAATAGGAAATTATACGGAATTTTACTCTTATACGGAAATCAGCGTGTAAACTATAAATATATATATAGACATAAGTAAAAAGAATAAACATAAGACCCTTATTGTGTAAAACGTTTTAAGCTAAAATGAAGTCCTTCAAAAAGATATTTTCACATCATTGTGTTCTGATCCATGTAGTGTTAACTGCCTTCTAATTCATCTACACAAGTGCCATATAAGTATTTCGACTCAGTTAGAATTGGGAAAGAATCCAGTGCGATCACTCTAAGAGCTTCCCATTATGGGTATCGATCAAGCAGTGATAGTTCTACCCGATACATACGGAATGTGTTGGGAAAATTGCTCCCTGAAAGGTTTCTAATGCGAGAAACGATAGAATGAAGTGATCGAGTGAAGACTCTTTATAGAGGGGGATCCTCAGGTTGTTAATATTTTCCGGAACGATTTACACAATTAAAACTAGACACCAGATTGTGTGTGAACTCTGTTCAGTTTGCTGCTCATTTGTATCCCTGCCAGGTCCCTGGACGAAAACGGCCGCCTATTTATACATGCAGTTCAGTTACACTTGAACAAAAAGAGTAGCCGATGCGGTAATGACAAAATTGTCTCCACTTTGTGGCCCGATCGCGTTTTGGAAGACGATAGTAGTGATCACGTAGACTGTGAATATTCCAATCAAATAGGAGCCGCGATAGCTCAGTGGTTAGGGAACTATACTACAAAGGACAAGAGGTAGGGTTAAAGGACAAGAGGTAGGGTTAAAGGACAAGAGGTAGGGTTCGATTCCAACCGACGGCTTCCGGGTTCACCCAGCCTTAAATGGGTACCAGATTTTTTTTGGGAAAGTAAAGCGGCACGGGCGTAATATCGACCACATAACCCCAAAAATTATGTGCTGAAGATCTGTAAAATGTACGGTCACTAACACCATATTCCCTATACGCCACATGGCGTAACAGGGGCTCTTTACTTTTTTTTTTTTACTTTTTATTCCAATCAATGATAAAACATTGAGCTCATTAGTGGAGACCTGGGTATGATTTAGCATATCTCTGCTAGTTAAAGATTTCAAGAGACAATGTAACATTTGTATCTGTGTATGATTTAGCATATCTCTGCTAGTTAAAGATTTCAAGAGACAATGTAACATTTGTATCTGTGTATGATTTAGCATATCTCTGCTAGTTAAAGATTTCAAGAGACAATGTAACATTTGTATCTGTGTATGATTTAGCATATCTCTGCTAGTTAAAGATTTCAAGAGACAATGTAACATTTGTATCTGTGTATGATTTAGCATATCTCTGCTAGTTAAAGATTTCAAGAGACAATGTAACATTTGTATCTGTGTATGATTTAGCATATCTCTGCTAGTTAAAGATTTCAAGAGACAATGTAACATTTGTATCTGTGTATGATTTAGCATATCTCTGCTAGTTAAAGATTTCAAGAGACAATGTAACATTTGTATCTGTGTATGATTTAGCATATTTCTGCTAGTTAAAGATTTCAAGAGACAATGTAACATTTGTATCTGTGTATGATTTAGCATATCTCTGCTAGTTAAAGATTTCAAGAGACAATGTAACATTTGTATCTGTGTATGATTTAGCATATCTCTGCTAGTTAAAGATTTCAAGAGACAATGTAACATTTGTATCTGTGTATGATTTAGCATATCTCTGCCAGTTAAAGATTTCAAGAGACAATGTAACATTTGTATCTGTGTATGATTTAGCATATCTCTGCTAGTTAAAGATTTCAAGAGACAATGTAACATTTGTATCTGTGTATGATTTAGAGAAAGAGCTGCTACTATCACGATGTGCAAGGTTGTCTACTGAACGTTCACTTGAACGCTACATAATAATTCGCTATAGTTACATTTTATGGTCTGACCTAGAGCGGACGGCGCCTAGTACATTATAGAATGACTTAAAAGATCAGTCATGTTTGACATACACAAATACTGGCTGGCAAGATTAGCACATTACTTGCAACTTGAAGAGCTTGGGATAACAAAAAAAAAAACAATCATGAAAAAAATAAGTTTATAATCGTCATATTAGAATTAAAAAAACTAATTTTCCTCATTACAATAGAAGCACTAATTTTCCTCATTTGAATAGAAGCACTAATTCGTCTCATTAGAATAGAAGCACTCAGTCGCCTCATTAGAATAGGGAACATTCATTCGCCTCATTAGAATAGAAACACTCATTCGCCTCATTAGAATAGGAACACTCAGTCGTCTCATTAGAATAGAAACACTGTTTCGCCTCATTAGAATAGAAACAATCAGTCGCCTCATCAAAATAAAAACAATCACTCGCCTCATTAAAATGGAAACACTAATTCGCCTCATTAGAATTGAAACACTAATTTTTCTCATTAGAATAGAAACACTCAATCGCCAAATTAGAATAGAAACACTAATTCGCCTCATTAGAATAGAAACACTCAGTCGCCTCATTAGGATAGAAACATGAATTCGCCTCATTAGAATAGAAACACTTATTCGCCTAAATAGAAGAGAAAAACTCAGTCATCTCATTAGAATAGAAGCAATAATGCGGCTCATTACAATAGAAACACTCAGTCGCCTCATCAGAATAGAAACACTGAGTCGACTCATTAGAGTAGAAAAACTATTTCACCTCATTAGAATAGAAACACTAATTCGCCTCATTAAAATCGAAACACTATTTCGCCTCATTAGAATGGAAACGCTCAGTCGCCTCATTAGAATAGAAACACTAACTTGTCTCATTAGAATAGAAACACTAATTCGCCTCATTAGAATAGAAACACTAATTTTCCTCATTTGAATAGAAACACTAATTCGCCTCATTAGAATAGAAACACTAATTTTCCTCATTAGAATAGAAACACTAATTCGCCTCATTAGAATAGAAACACTAATTTTCCTCATTTGAATAGATATACTAATTCGCCTCATTAGAATAGAAACACTCAGTTATCTCATTAGAATAGAAACAATCAGTAGCCTCATTAGAATAGAAAAACTAATTTTCCTCATTAGAATAAAAGCACTAATTCGTCTTATTAGAATAGGAACATTCAGTCGCCTTATTAGAATAGAAACACTCAGTCGCCACATTAGAATGGAAACACTAGTTCGCCTCATTAGAATAGAAACACTAATTCGCCTCATTAGAATAGAAACACTCAGTCTCCTCATTAAAATGGAAACACTCAGTCGCCTCATTAGAATAGAAATACTAATTTTCCTCATTAGAATAGAAACACTAATTTTCCTCATTTGAATATAAACACTTATTCGCCTTATTAGAATAGAAACACTAATTCGTCCCATTAGAATAGAAACACTAATTCGCCTCATTAGAATGGAAACACTAATTCGCCTCAATAGAATAGAAACACTCAGTCGCCTCATTAGAATAGAAACACTAATTCGGCTCATTAGAGTAGAAACACTCATTGGCCTCATTAGAATAGAAGCAATAATTCGGCTGATTAGAAGAGAAACACTAATTCGCTTCATTACAATAGAAACACTAATTTTCCTCATTAGAATAGAAACACTAATTCGCCTCATTAGAATAGAAACACTAATTTTCCTCATTTGAATAGATATACTAATTCGCCTCATTAGAATAGAAACACTCAGTTATCTCATTAGAATAGAAACAATCAGTAGCCTCATTAGAATAGAAAAACTAATTTTCCTCATTAGAATAAAAGCACTAATTCGTCTTATTAGAATAGGAACATTCAGTCGCCTTATTAGAATAGAAACACTCAGTCGCCACATTAGAATGGAAACACTAGTTCGCCTCATTAGAATAGAAACACTAATTCGCCTCATTAGAATAGAAACACTCAGTCGCCTGATTAGAATACAAATACTAATTGTCCTCATTAGTGTAGAAACGCTAATTTTCATCATTAGAATATAAACACTTATTCGCCTCAGTAGAATAGAAACACTAATTCGCTGCATTAGAATGGAAACACTAATTAACCTCATTAGAATAGAAACACTCAGTCGCCTCATTAGAATAGAAACACTCATTATCATTGATACCGTCTCCGCATCGAAGGTTGGCTACCATGGAGCACCATCCCACTCTGTCTATTGCTTTGATGGTGCAGATTATCACAGGCTGACTTGTCCATCTTTTGATGTTACTCGTCCATGTTAGTCTTGGCCTGCCTCTGCCTCTTCTACCTTGTATTTTCCCTTCCAATATTACTTTTATTAGGCTGTTGTGTCTTTTAACATGACCCAAAAATATTTCATTTGTCTTGCTCTAATTGTGTTTAGTAGTTCTCTTTTCATTTTTAGTTGTTTTAAAACTTTCTCGTTTGTTTTCTTTTCTTTCCATCCAATTCTACCTATTCTTCTATAAATCCACATTTCAAGGCTTCAATTTTCTGTTCTGCTTTCTGGTCTAATGTCCATGTTTCTGCACCATACATGAATATTGAGAAAATGTAACATTTTGCTATTCTTAGTTTTAGCCCTGGTGTTATTTGTTTTGATGTTAGTATATTTTTGATAGCATTGAAATTACTTTTTGTCATACCTATTCTTTTATTTATTTCAGTTGTACATTTTCCATCACTGGTTATAATAGTAAGAAACACTAATTCGCTTAATTAGAATAGAAACACTCAGTCGCCTCATTAGAATAGAAACACTCAGTTATCTCAGTAGAATAGAAACACTCAGTCGCCTCATTAGAATAGAAAAACTCAGTTATCTCATTAGAATAGAAACACTCCTAATTCATTCATGGTCCAAGTCGAAAGGCGTTACATATCATATTACTCCCTAACCCTTGATTTGATGCGCTATATAACAGTTCCAATGTTGAACTTTTCCCGAGTTACGACGTCAAACATTATTCAGAATCGCTAGCCTTTGTCTATCTGCAAGTCTCCGGCCTTTTTAATTTGTCCCTGTTGTTACTAAGTATAGCAACCCGATTCTCTTCAAAACACACGCTCAACTAATTTGGACTGCCTTTTCTCAATTTATTTTATAATATTCCTCTGTTAATCTGCTTATTTAGTATCTCTTCATTGGATTTTTTGGGGCCGTCCACGATACTTTAAGCTTCCTTCTAATAATACTGCATCTCACCTGATTCTATGTGATCTCTTTGTTTACTGCTCATGATTCAAAACCACAAATCAGAAGGAAAAAAAAACATTCTAACTTTCAATAATGTTGACTTGAAGCATATCAGGCTTTTCATTTTATTATAAATATTCATGTCCTGTAAGATTCTACTTTTTACCACATTAAGACATCATATATTAAATGTTAACACTGTTTCCATCTATTTAGAATAGTCAACTTGTCTGAACTATTAACCGTTTGCATATATATATATATATATATATATATATATATATATATATATATATATATTGCATTTAAGTGAAATATTGTCTTTAAATCGCCTGCTCTCACAAATGTAATTTATTTATTTATTTATAGTTTTTTTTCTTGATAGACTTCTTTTTGTAGATAGGGCTACCTTCACTGTAGATATTTTTCTTTTAGATAGAGCTACCATCACTGTAGATATTTTTCTTGTAGATAGGGCTACCATCACTGTAGATATTTTTCTTGTAGATAGAACTATCATCACTGTATGGTATTTTTCTTGTAGATATAGCTACCATCACTGTAGATATTTTTCTTGTAGATAGGGCTACCATCACTGTAGATATTTTTCTTGTAGATAGAACTATCATCACTGTATGGTATTTTTCTTGTAGATAGAGCTACCATCACTGTAGTTATTTTTCTTGTAGATATAGCTACCATCACTGTAGATATTTTTCTTGTAGATAGAGCTACCATCACTGTAGATATTCTACTTGTAGATAGAGCTACCATCACTAGATATTCTCCTTGTAGATAGAGCTACCATCACTAGATATTTTTCTTGTAGATAGGGCTACCATCACTGTAGATATTCTTCTTGTAGATAGAGCTACCATCACTAGATATTCTTCTTGTAGATAGAGCTAGCGTCACTAGATATTTTTCTTGCAGATAAGGCTACCATCACTGTAGATATTTTTATAGATAGGGCTACCATCACTCTGGGTATTTTAAAAAATACTTCTGGTTTTATTCTTCCAATAAAATTATTATATTAAAATCAGGATCAAAGCTAACCAGCCTGCATTACGACCATGATGCATTAGAAAAATATCAGGCAAAAAGACAAAAGGGTGACCCGGGAAAAGATGGATAGATAGAATGAGAATTTGTAGATACCAACTCATGTTACAAGACTAGCCGTGTCCAGAAAGCTACACATTGCTCGTCTATCCAGCACACCACGTTGCAGGCAGTACGACAAAATGAGAAAGAAGAACACATTTTGTATTACAGAAGTAATGTCTTTAAAATGGACAAATGTTTAACTAAACAACACGTAGATGTGTTAAACACAACATAAAATTAATTAAGGGAAATTAACAGATCAGATCTTTATTCTCCATTGCCGTGGATCCATTCTTTATGCCCCAATCAGATGCAAGTTATTTCCTCTTGCCATCAGATCAAACAAAAAACGATGCACTCTGCTCCCGGAGCTTCTGCGCTGTAAAATCTTAAGCGATGGCTAGGAAGTCTTTTAAAGAAACTAGATCATGTCAAATGTGAAGGGGGTTATACTGGAGCCCTGAATGATGCCACAATTCATGTTTATTCATAAAGCATTTCCGGAGGCCAGCGGGCAAGAGACAGCAGTGAAATAACTCACCTAATGCGCGTCATTTCAGCCTTGCTGATGTCCAAATTGCTGTCTGCCCACAGACTCTGATGGCAGATAGCCAGTGTTATGACAACAAAAGTCATCTCCTTTTCCCGCTGTTATTTTATTCACGCCGGGATTTTCATTTTCTTTCTTTTCATTGGCTCGCCCAAAGTCAATGTCATCCAGACAGCTCGGCGGTAGAGAACAAAGTGGAGCCGCCTAGATTGTGGTGCATAATTACAGATCTCTAGATCGACATATTGTCTTTCTACTAAGGAGGGGGGGGGGGCGGGGCGGGGGGAGAATTCTACCAAGGAGAATAGAGAGTTTAGGGACGTCTCATATAAACGTTGAAATATATAAGTGTACCTGTAGATATGTTGTGTATGTTCGCTGTTTATACTTAAATGTACTTGTTGATTATGTATATGTTGTATGCACACGCTTTGTGCACTTGTTTGTATTAACTGTTTGTTTGAGCTTTAAAAAATGCAGAGCTTAAGTGTACGTGTTGAGAGCTAATCGTTTGTGTAGACATTGAATGCATTCATTTAGGGTACACGTGCCCTATGTACATGATAATATTAACTGTGCTTGTTTTATGTGTACATATTAAGTGTACTTTAATTGTGTGTACATGTTTAGTGTACACATGCTGATTCTGCTTTTACATTTTTATTTGAGGATGCGATTAGTCTAACATATTTATTAAAATTAAAAAAATTATAATAAATAACTTAACAGTTTAACAAATATATTGTGCGTTTTTCCGCTTCTTACTAGAAAAGCACATCATTTTCTCTTTTTTCTTTCTTTCGCTCTCTCTATCTCTTTCTCTTTCTCTCTCTCTCTCTCGCTCTCTCTCTCTCTCACTTTAAGTAAACCTACAGTACTGTCTACATCTATTAATGTAATAGAAGAAGCGACGAAATATTTCAAATAGTCAGCATTGATGTAAGCGAAAATTGCATTAATATCATGTACGGTAGATCTGAGGTTATCTGTACTCATATACAGGGCTACCAGAGCCCCCACAGTGCGAGAGAAAAGAATAGAACCACTGTTGTCTGCCACACATGTCGTAAGAGGCGAATAAGGAGATTTGGAATTGTCGCCTATGGTGCAGAGTAGGACGTGTACGGAGCCACCTTGTCAACATAATTGACCAATGCATTTTGGAAAATGTGACCAGTGTGGAGCAGATATGGGGTGTTCCTGACTGCTGTGAAACTTGTTCCATGGGTAGGATAGGGTTATGTATACACTTACTGGCTGTTTTCATGGATGTAACAAACATATATATCGACGCTGATAAAGCAAACACATAAAGTTTAATGTAAAGTGTGCGTAATGTTTAAACTTGCATTATGTTTTACCTAAATCAATAATAACATGAAATGGTCTTATATACACATATGCTATACAGAAATGGGATTCGCTTTGTGACATGTCGTCGGTGTTCATATGAATATAATTTGACGCTAAAATATAATTTAACATTTTCAAAAATCTAATTTAAAATAGAAATATAATTTAAAAAAAGAAACCTGTTAATTAATTCAAGTATTCAGTTATAATAGTGTATTAGTTGTAGAAATGAAAATAATGAGAATAGTGAAAACAATGTATGCGTGAAAAACTCAGCAAAGTGCACAAACTCCGTAATAAAGGCGACAGTTCGATTCCAGCTGAACTCAAAAAATATTTATTGGAAATGCCAATTCCACAACTCAATTTCATCGTGTCCGACTTCTTGACTCCATTGACTTCATATTACAACTTTCCTTAAAATCTCTGCTACCAAACTGTAGAAGCTCGAGAACAATTTGTTGAGTTTAATGGCAACGCCCTATGTTTAGGTACAGTCCAGACACTAGCCTGTCAGTTTCAACTTCCATAACATGACGTCATGTTCATAGTGGACTCCGACTACCCCTGTCACCCCCTCCACATCAAGACCGAGGGCAATCTGTCCACGAAACTATCTCTCCCAACCCAATCTGGACACAGCTATCCATATTTCACCATTGATATTGCTCATAATCATTCTCCCCACGCCCGCCCCTCCACAGCCTTCTTCACGCCAGCTCAAGAAGAATGGGTTCCTTTCGGTTTTCATTTCAACAAGAGCTGGCCAGCCTTCTCTTCATACTCCCAACGGTTATGGATCTTTCCTCTCCCTCGTTCATCTTGATCGGCCAGTCTGTCGCCCAGGAAGTAATACATCGTATTTTATCGATGGTTATGGCCAGAGATTTGTTAAGGTCTTGAGAGAAAGCATAACCCAGAGATTCCGTAGATATTTTTTATGACGGGGCTGCTACATTTTCTTGATGATTATGGGATTAACTGGAAGTAAGGATCCCACCAAACTGGCATCTTTAGCACAGCTCGTAAACACAAGTGCAAATATCGTGAAGCCTCCTAATAAGGCCTGTATCACATTAAGTCGTTTTACTTAGCTGTGAAGCAGAAATTAGCAAGTTCTAGCTATTTCTTACCTTTTACCATTAGTTATAGAGATCTATATATGGTTTATGTATTTGGTATTTTAATTGTATTTATCCACATAGCAATGATGTCCCCGTGGCGTGTAAAGTTTTACGGGTGTTGATTGCTTTAACCTTATCACTATCATCAAGTGCCATGCCCGTTGTCTATCCACAACATTTACCTCTGCAGATGTTTTTCAGTTATGTTGTTGAAACTCAAACAATCAAATTATCCTCTTAAATTGTCTTGTATCTTTTCTCTAATCGAGAAAACACAACAGCTGGTCGTTTCGGCATGATGCAAATCTTCTGTGGGAAAAAAAACGAAATCTGATATAAAAAAAACGACAAAAGCTAGAGAAATATTTTATTCGATTACATTCCGAATTAATTATAAATCCAAGTTAAATGAAGTCAAATGTGATGACAGAAATCTTACGTCCGCAAAACCTGTCCCAGTGCAAAGGAGCGGTCTGGGGAAGTGAGTGCAATCTGTAGAAGATGTATAGCTAACTTACCGAGGTAAAGTGGGTCTGAAAGTGATGGCAGAGGTTCTACCAGTCAGTGAAAGCTGGAGCACAAAAACACTTGTGTGGTTGCACCTGTGGAGTAAATAACATCAAACAATGCAAAGTGTTTATGACCATCCTCATTATGATTAATTATGCGTATTTGTTGTCCTATGTAGTGGTATTTTCGTTGGTGCGGCAGGCCAAGATGGCCGTACATTGTACAAGTAAAAATCAGTTATTTGAGATTAAGAGAACCATCGATATATCTATAACACAGCTCATCATGAGGTCGCATGTCCTTTGCATACAATAGCATTCATCACAACCCGTCTGAAATAATCTCATGTTCTACCCAGATCTCACACTTCTGCCGTGGTGTTCAAAATCTCCTTGATGTCGTGAAACCGTCTTCTTCTTGGTCTACCCCATATGCGACGATTGGTCTGTTCAGCACGCTGATAACACGGCTGTTTATCATTAATATGTTAGTAATTTGTCTCATTTTCTTATTTCAGAAATCTCCACATGATATACCTTTATGGCACAGTTAAGTTGGTTGAAAGAAGTTAACGTTTAATTTTAATAATTTTTTGGTTTGAAACAGAAAAAAAAAGAATATTTCACATCAGAAAGTGTCCAGTTTGTCAAAGTTCGCAACGTCTATAGTCAAAACAATGATCTATTAATGTAAGACTAACACACCAATTAAAACAGCTAGAAAAGTGTAAATTGTTTAGTTTGACCTCTAGTATCACCCACTGAAATTGTCTGTATGGTAACGAACGAATGGATGTAGCTGCCTCCAAGTATCATCACCCACCAAAGCTTCGCTGCAAGATTCTAAAGTTAGCACTAACATGTCACTTTGATATCAAAACAAACAGCTGTGTTTACATGGGTAATGTGCCGTTTCTTTGTATAACTCAATAATAATAATGATAAAAGTAATAATATTTATATATAATGCAATACTAATATTTCTATATAATGCAATACTAATATTTCTATATAATGCAATACTAATATTTCTATATAATGCAATACTAATATTTATATATAATGCAATACTAATATTTATATATAATGCATCTTTAAGTGTGTATGTGTTTAGTCATATCTCATATCTTAGTGTGTATCTGTGTTAGTCATATGTCATATCTTTGTGTTTGGGCTAGTGATATCTCATATCTCTGTGTGTATGTTTATGTTAGTCATATCTCATATCTTTGTGTGTGCATGTCTGTGTATGTCACATCTCATATCCTTGTGTTTGCACGGCTATGCTAGTCACATCTCATATCATTGTGTGTGCCTATTTATGTTGGTCATATCTCATATCTTTGTGTGCATGTCCATGTTAGACATGTGTAATTTCTTTGTGGGTGCATGTCTATGTCAGTCATATCTCATATCTTTATGTGTATGTTTATGTTAGTCATGTGTCATATATCTTGGTGTATGCCAGTGTTAGTCATGCCTCGTATCGCTATGTGCATGTATGTGTTTGTCACATCTCATATCTTTGTGTGTGCATGTCTGTGTTAGTCACCTCTAGTGACTCGGGCAGATGGTGCTCGTAAACCTGGGAGGGCCGACCATCTAAGGGCAGAATCCCCCTACAGAAAAGATCACCTGCTGCCTTGCAGGAAGATTGGGGACAATCAAAGGCTAGGGAAAGCAAACCTGAAAAAAATGCTGGCTGAAATCGGATGCACTGGGCCACTGGCGCAGAACACAGTGCAACGTTTTTAACGGGTGTTCAATCAGAGTGGATCTGGCAGACTCTAATTGTGATGTTCTGTTTGTAACACACCTAACCTGACAGCTGAGTTCATGTGAGGAGCTGGAATCCTACTCTGATTGGGTCCTGATCGCAGAGAGAGAGATATATAATGCAATACTAATATTTCTACAAATACATAAGTCTCCACATCTCTTATTGCTATTTTAATTATTTTAAAGTATCACAACAATAATGTAGCAGCTCCGTATCACCCTATCACAAAAGTAAAAGGTGATTAACGTGAGTTATGAATGTGACTAGCTACTATATCGCTGCAATCTCTCTAAATAGCGTGCTTTATTCATAAGGATTGAGAAAGAAGATAGATGCCAATACCAAATGTGATCTCAATCACATTTCTTTTCCCTCAACTCGTCAAATTTGTAACAGAAAAATAAAACAATGCATCAAACAATTCAGTTCTTGAAATAGTTTTGTCCCGTCCCCACTGTCCCATAAGATTAAATACAAACTCTTCTACTAGACACCAGCATAAGTTATACAATTTTCTTGTCCAATTTTTGCATCTCTCGTTATTGAACCTGATATCATTGACTTTCCGTCCACCTGAACTAACTAAACATGTAACCTCTCATTGTTCTGATAATTCCATCGAACAAAAACAGCTGCTGATTCTGTCTAATCTGATAACTCGGTTGATCTTACTACCTTTTATTAGACTAATATTTATGAAGCGGATTACTGTCAATTTCACGTGTTTGTAATTAGTGAATATTTGTTAGACATATTAAGTACTGTTCCCATATCAACGATTAAGCTGCAATAAATCTCCATCATCGTCTGACATTGTCTGATTATCTAATATTTGTTCATAATCGTCTGGTAATGTCTGATATTTGTTCATCATCGTCTGGTAATGTCTGATATTTGTTCATCATCGTCTGGTAATATCTGATATTTGTTCATCATCGTCTGGTAATATCTGATATTTGCTCATTATTGTCTGGTAATGTCTGATATTTGTTCATCATCGTCTGGTAATATCTTATATTTGCTCATTATTGTCTGGTAATATCTGATATTTGCTCATCATCGTCTGGTAATGTCTGATATTTGTTCATCATCGTCTGGTAATGTCTGATATTTGTTCATCATCGTCTGGTAATATCTGATATTTGCTCATTATTGTCTGGTAATATCTGATATTTGCTCATTATCGTCTGGTAATATCTGATATTTGCTCATCATCGTCTGGTAATGTCTGATATTCATTCATCTTCGTCTGACAATGTCCAATAGTTGTTCATCATCGTTTGGTAATGTCTGATATGTGCCCATCATTGTCTGGTAATGTCTGATATGTGCCCATCATTGTCTGGTAATGTCTGACATGTGCCCATCATCGTCTGGTAATGTCTGATATGTGCCCATCATCGTCTGGTAATGTCTAATATGTGTCCATCATCGTCTGGTAATGTCTGATATATGCCCATCATCGTCTGGTAATGTCTAATAGGTGCCCATCTTCGTCTGGTAATGTCTGATATTTATTCATCTTCGTCTGACAATGTCCAATATTTGTTCATCATCGCCTAGTAATGTCTTATATTTGTTCATCATTGTCTGGTAATATCTGATATTTGCTCATTATTGTCTGGTAATGTCTTATATTTATTCATCTTCGTCTGACAATGTCTGATATTTATTCATCATCGTCTAGTAATGTCTGATATTTGTTCATCATTGTCTGGTAATATCTGATATTTGCTCATTATCGTCTGGTAATGTCTGATATTTATTCATCTTCGTCTGGTAATATCTGGTATTTGCTCATTATCGTCTGGTAATGTCTGATATTTGTCCATGATCGTCTGGTAATATCTGGTATTTGCTCATTATCGTCTGGTAATGTCTGATATTTATTCATCTTCGTCTGACAATGTCTGATATTTGTTCATCATAGCCTGGTAATGTCTGATATGTGCCCATCATCGTCTGGTAATGTCTGATATTTGCCAATCATCAACTGGTTCTGTCTGATAGTTGTCCATGTCCTTATGTTACTCCTTCATCCAACCTCAACAACTTTCAGAATTTCTGATCCCACCTTCGATCTACATTCTCGTACGTTGTATTGTTCTACAATGTATATTTGTTACGCCTTCGTTCCTAGCGGCCCCGAGTTTTTAACTTGCCTCATTTATACTACTTTTTTCTTAAATATGATGTTCTCGACAGAAAATCCTGCACAGATTCGTTCATTGCACTGTCGCATCAGCCATTTATAATAGTATATTTACATATTTAATAAATAAAAATGCATTATCGTAGGTAGATTTAAAAAAGTTTATTAAATACAGAAATAAGAAATAAAAGCAGAATAGCTCAGGCCATATAACATTTAAGAAAATGGACGTCTCTCTCTCTCTGCGATCAAGACTCAATCAGAGTAGGATTCTAGACTCTCTCATGAAGTCAGCTGTTTGTTTAAGTGATTCGATTGTCTCATATAGTTTCTCTTCCAGGGAGGTGGGCGTGGACCACATTGCTCTTCTCAGGACTGTGTACTGGGGGCAATCCTGTAGAACATGTTTTGTAGTCATATTGTCCAGTGTACAGTGGCATAGGCTGGTTGTACCTATTTTGAATTTGCTCATTCTATTTACCCTTTTCATAATACACTTTTATCTTCTACTCCTCAGTTTATTATTAACTTCTCCTTTTTCATTCTGTTAACTTCTTTTTTCATTTACTTTTGTTAACGTCTTCATATGCTTATCATAGTTAACTTCCCCGTATTATTATTGTTAACTTTCTCTATACTTGTTTCAACATACTCTACCTAATGGATTATTTCATGTGTTCAAATTCACTTTCTTTCATGTTTACATTTAAACCTTTGCGTTATTGTTTTCCTGTTTGTGTCTGTTGTTTCTACACTTTATTATCATTACTCAGTAGTTCAGTTACTTACGTTGTATTTTCATTAGGCCCAGTTATTTTATTTCTAACATTCTTCAGAGCCGTACTCATTATTTTGTCCCCTCTAAAAATTAACACGTTGCGCTTACATGTAAATGTAACATATGTAAGTGTACGTGTCATCGATATATGCTTCAATTGATCGCGCATGTGGGCGTCTTATGCAACACATCTATGCCAATAGACGTGAGAAAGAGAGTTCATCGGTGCAATCTAGAGCCAATTCTGATCTATGGAGCGAATCATGGACAGTAGAAAAAAAAATGAAAAGACGATTATAGGCCACAAAGATGGGATTGTTCAGAAGAATGTTGAAAGTTCCCTGGACAGCTAAAAAGACCAATGAGGCAATCAACATTTTCATTTTTCGGATCATGAGAAGAGGAAAATTTGACTATTCTGCTACAACTGGCAAAATACAGGGAAAGACAGATAGTAGAGGATAAATAAAGAAGATATTATATAGCTTGGTGTCATGACATGGAAACAGTCAACAACAGAAATGACACGATGCACTGTGGATATAAGATTGTTGAAGAACATGAACGCCGAAATCAACAGGTATGGCACATGATGATGATGATTTAATAAATAACAAATGCGTTAGGTAGATTAAATATATTTTATTCACCAGCTTTAGCATGTCCGTTCCTTTTTTTCTGCATCCTCATTAATGTTTGTGACATCCTGTCCATTATCATGATACGATTTGTGTCTGGGATTATAGATTCCCATTACAAAACACAATTGGTTTAAATTGGGATAAGAGTATATTAATGACTGGTTTATTCTTTTTTTTATGTCCTCAAAAGTGTCCAAGTTACAGATAAACGTAAAGTGGGCGTTTCCGTCAGGATTTTACAAATTAATGTACACTTTAGTACAGTCAAGTATTTTAGATAGTATACACTGTTCATTGAGTCTACACGCGGGGAAAATGTAATTTGCTTACCATCTTTAGTAGCGGCTCTAAAGTTGTGGTCACGACCATTACAATATAAAGGAATCGTTTTCTAATGCCGTAAAGTAAATTGTATAGATACATACACACACGTATATGAACAGATACACGCGCACGCACACATATAAGTACATACGTACACACATACATAAATGTATACATACGCACACAAACACACTTACATACATAATTTGTTAGAAACACACATACACGTATACGTACATACATGCGTGTACATAATTTCTTACATACACACACATACATATATGCATACATGTATGAGTGCATGCACACATACATATATACATACATACATACATACATACATATACTCATGCATGCATAACATATATGCAAACACATACATATACACATACATGCGAATATACATACATACACACATATACATATACATCCGTATACATATATATATATATATATATGTACATCCGCACGTACATGCACACACACATACATGTTATGCGTTTATATACTGTTTATTTATATGAGGTAGTTTGATATAGGAACAACTTTCATTCTTTTATTCTGCGCAACATATATATATAGCAGAATCGGAAAGGCATTTTCAACATTTGGAAAATTTAACAGAGACAATTGGCTAACTCAGAATTAATACTCTTATTATAATTTCCAACACAAAAAGGGAGCTCTTAAAAAACATCAGAAAGAAGCAATCAACATTTTTTGGGCACATCATGAGAAGAGGAAAGTTGGAATACTTAGTTACAACTGGCAAAATAAAAGGAAAGAGAGATCGCGGACGACAAAGAGAGAAAATACTGGATAGCTTGGTGTCATGGCATGGAAAACAGTCAACAACAGAACTGATACGATGCACTGTAGATAGAAGATTGTGGAGGGACATGATCGCCTACGCCAACCGGCAAGGTACATGATGATGATGATTATAATTTAGGAAAGCCGCGCTCTAAACAATCTTATATATGGATCAGAAACTTGGACTACCTATGCAGGGCGAGGAAGTTGAACGTTGTCGTGTGCCTTGCCTTCGCAATATAATTGAACATGAAATGGCAAGACAAAGTAAGCAACTAAAGTCGTAAAACCAGTTAAACTCTCATTCATCATGGCAGCACAAGTCGGAGACTAAGGTAAGGAACAACAATCGTTGTCCAAACAATTATTAAAAGTTAAGAACGAAAAGAGACCAAATGACAGGTCAGTGGAGAAATATAAGGATGCCTGCAAAGCGCCCTTGAAAGAATTCTCCATCAACGAAAGAAATTAGAAAAAAAACGTCAAATAAAAGCACACAGGGAATACATTTAGAAACCAACAGAGTAACATTTCAGAAAGAATAGATGTTAAAATCAGAAGTTAAAGAACTTCCGGTCAATATGGCGGATAGGTGGTTGAACCATTGAGGCTCAGTATGAAAAGTGTTCCTTGTTGCAGTTTCCTCATATTCCAAGTTCGGCGTGCTGTCGGAGCTACTGAGGTTAGTGCTCCGCGCACACCGTGAGCTGTGTTTTTCATCCGGATCTTGTTTCGATATTCCGATTTCATACAATGAGTGATGATATCGTATGACAAAAAACAGTTCAGCTGCGGTCACTATCGGTGCCGCTTGGCCTTATATCTTTTGGCGTGTGCTGTAGCTGCTATCATGGGGACTGCAGTTATATTTCTTTATTTTGATCTTTCAATGAGATGAGTTTTAATTCGGATGATTCCAGTGTGACGGGTGGTTGAGCAATTATGGACTTTAATTCGATTGCAGTCTTACCGGGGCGTTAGACGAACCATAACTATAGCCAATCAGAAGATAAGTGGCACAGGAAAAAGTCGCAAGCACTAAAAATGCATCTTGTTCCATCAGCCGTCCTATTCTTATATTCAATATTGACAGATTAAGTCATAAGAGAAGTTGTTCAGTAAAACAGAATATAGCATACGACAGGAAGACATAACATATCTTGCATTTCTATCTATCTATCTATCTATCTATCTATCTATCTATCTATCTATCTATCTATCTATCTATCTATCTATCTATCTATCTATCTATCTATCTATCTATCTATCTATCTATCTATCTATCTATCTATCTATCTATCTATCTATCTATCTATCTATCTATCTATCTATCTATCTATCTATCTATCTATCTATCTATCTATCTATCTATCTATCTATCTATCTATCTATCTATCTATCTATCTATCTATCTATCTATCTATCTATCTATCTATCTATCTATCTATCTATCTATCTATCTATCTATCTATCTATCTATCTATCTATCTATCTATCTATCTATCTATCTATCTATCTATCTATCTATCTATCTATCTATCTATCTATCTATCTATCTGTCTGTCTATCTGTCTGTCTATCTATCTGTCTATCTATCTATCTATCTATCTATCTATCTATCTATCTATCTATCTATCTATCTATCTATCTATCTATCTATCTATCTATCTATCTATCTATCTATCTATCTATCTATCTATCTATCTATCTATCTATCTATCTATCTATCTGTCTGTCTGTCTATCTGTCTGTCTATCTATCGATCTATCTATCTATCTATCTATCTATCTATCTATCTATCTATCTATCTATCAATCTATCTATCTATCTATCTATCTATCTATCTATCTATCTATCTATCTATCTATCTATCTATCTATCTATCTATCTATCTATCTATCTATCTATCTATCTATCTATCTATCTATCTATCTATCTATCTATCTATCTGTCTGTCTATCTGTCTGTCTATCTATCGATCTATCTATCTATCTATCTATCTATCTATCTATCTATCTATCTATCTATCTATCTATCTATCTATCTATCTATCTATCTATCTATCTATCTATCTATCTATCTATCTATCTATCTATCTATCTATCTATCTATCTATCTATCTATCTATCTATCTATCTATCTATCTATCTATCTATCTATCTGTCTGTCTGTCTGTCTGTCTATCTATATGTCTGTCTGTCTGTCTGACTCTCTCTGTCTGTATGTCTGTCTATCTGTCTGTCTGCCTGCCTGTCTCTCTCTCTCTCTCTATATATATATATTTTTTTTTTTAATATATTTATTTTTATATACACTTATGATCACCAACTGATGTATGTGATCATGTCTCCCTGACACTTTCTGTCTCTCGAGTTGCTTCTCACATCTTTTTTTATTAGTCAACAGTACATCGACAGTTTAATAATTGAATAATCCAAGCTCGGACGATAAGATGATAAGAATTTACCACATGGACCGTGCCTGATCCACATCCAACGTTTACAGTAGCGACAGTTCAAAGTAGTAAAGTTTGCACATTTCGACGTATCGTTATCAGCTTTTATCAGCTACCGACGGGTCACACAACTTATAGAATGCCTAAAAGAGATACATCTAGATGACATGGATATACGACTAATATGCAATCTATACTGGGAGCAAACAGCAATAATAAAATATAACAAAGAGTTCTCTACACCCATTGATATAAAAAGAGGAGTAAGACAAGGATGCATCCTATCACCAAGCTTGTTCAATCTATACACTGAGCAAATCTTTAAAAACATCATAGAGATGCCAGGCCTACAAATTAATGGAAAGATAATCAATAACCTAAGATATGCTGACGATACTGTACTACTAGCAGAAAATCCTAAAGACCTACAACAATTACTTAATGAAATAAACACGACAAGCAAAAAATATGGACTAGATATGAATATCAAAAAGACTAAAACTATGATCATAAACAAAGAAAATACCCAAAACACACAAGTGGATATCAAAATTGAAGGAATAGACCTTGAGACAGTTCAGAACTACAACTACCTTGGACATACTATAACCAGTGATGGAAAATGTACAACTGAAATAAACAAAAGAATAGGAATGGCAAAAAGTAATTTTAATGTCATGAAGGACATACTAACATCAAAACAAATAACACCAGAGCTAAAACTAAGAATAGCAAAATGTTACATCTTCTCAATATTCCTATATGGTGCTGAAACATGGACATTAGACAAGAAAACAGAACAGAGAATTGAAGCCTTTGAAATGTGGATATATAGAAGAATAGGTAGAATTGGATGGAAGGAAAAGAAAACAAATGACAAAGTCTTAAAACAACTAAAAATGAAAAGAGAACTTCTGAACACAATTAGAACAAGACAAATGCGATTCTTAGGCCATGTTAAAAGACACAACAGCCTACTGAAAGTGATCCTGGAGGGGAAAATACAAGGTAAAAGAGGCAGAGGCAGACCAAGATTAACATGGACGAGTAACATCAAAAGATGGACAAATCAACCGATGACAACCTGCACCATCAAAGCAAGAGATAGAGCAAAATGGCGCTCCATGGTAGCCAACCTTCGTTGCGGAGACGGCACTCAATGATGATGACCGGTCACACCGTGCAGAGTTACTTCATGATAAGAAGCAGCCATGTGAGTAAATAAAGGACGTCAAGTAGTGTACATTACCTAGATGCAAGAACAATACGAAAAATAACCTCTACAGAGATGAAATGTGTTAGACGAATGACAGGAAACAGTCTGAGAGATTGGTTATTGGTTATGGAAGGCCTCGGTATCACTGCAAACGAATCAAAATCCATAATTGCTCAACCGCCCGTGCCAGTGGAATCATCCGAATTACTAACTCATATCCCAAACAAAGAAAGGTAACTGTAGTCCCCATCGTAGCAGTCTCAACACACGCCAAAAGACATAAGGCGAAGCCGCGCAGAAAGTGAACACAGTCAACTGTTCCCTGTCATACGATATCATCATTCATTGTAAACAATTAGGACATCGAAACATGATCAAAACGGATGAAACACGCAGCTCACAGTGTGCACAGAGCACTTAACTCAGTAGCTCCTGCAACAAGCCGGACTTGGAATATGAGGAAACTGCAACATGGAACACCCTTCAGACATAGCCTTCAATGGTTCCTGCCGCCTATCCACCATATACCATGTAAGTTCACGTCCTCTCGAAAATGATGATCGTCATATTGAGAACAAAAAATGTATAGCGCTTGATGATGTTAGGATATCGTTCTTGACAGTACACCAACCGAACATATAAACACACAGTTAGTCGTCGAATTATCACCGTCACACATCAAACAACAGACACTACGGTTAGCGTACAACGAACGAAACACGGTGCAACTTCCCTAAGATGAAAATCTTCGGTCGACTTGACGGTGATATCCATTAATGCTTTCAGCATGTAAATAACTTGCGTCCAAAATCCCAAAGTCGGCCATTGAATAGCACTCACTGTGACGTAAACCGCAAGTCAACACTAGACGGTGAAGGTCGCCGTTACAATACTTGACTTGTCAAAAAGAAACATTACTGTATGTACATCGCCGGTGCAGATTTGTCCACTACGTCGCGCAGATTTGCTAAGTAGAACATCATTTTGATTTCAACACAGAAAATTGCAATCAGAGAGCCGAAATTAATCAAACCCCCGATGCATTGTCTGCAGTGGTCGAGAGAACGTGAAACGTTCCACCATTTTGAAACGGAAGTCCAGTCTGAGAGATAAGATCAGAAATGAAGAACTAAGAAAAAAGCTAGGATTAACCCCCGGCATAGAATATATAAGGAAACAACAGATAAAATGGTTTGACCACGTGACAAGGCAGAAAGAACAAAACACAACACAACGAGCCTTCAACAAACGTGAGAACTCAAGACCCAAGGGTCGACCACGAAAAAGATGGGTCGATGGAATATTAGAAGCACTAGGAAACATAACAGCAGCAGAGGCGAACAGAACAGCAAAATACCGCAAATTATATCTTCCCTCGACGCTGAAAGGCAGATGAGGAAGGAAAGAAGAAGAAGAGGAGGAAGTAGTGTACATGCCATTTTAGACTGTTGCACCCAAGAAGAGGCCATCAATGTGCTAGGTTAAAGCTAAGACAGTCGTGTGCGACAGAGTATGGACAGTTGATTTGATCAGATGTGTTACGCGGAATAAATTTGGTTATTTCATGTTTAATATAGTGTAAGTCTTCAAATTTAATGCAGGAGAGCGTCGACGTTCAGGAATCATGACAAAGGGGCACCCACCTCCCCTAAAGTGTCAATTGCTAAATGACCAAAACACTTGCTCGAAGGGGACCTACATCGGATGTTCAGGTTGCCTTCTGCTGCCAAGCTCTATATAAAGAGTGTCCTATTATTTATTATTGCTGACTGTCTTTCTGAAACTTTCTCATCTACATTTGTTTATCACTTTCTCATCTACAGTTGTTTATCACTTTCTTATCTACATTTGCTTATCACTTTCTCATCTACAGTTGTTTATCGCTTTCTTATCTACATTTGTTTATCACTTTCTCATCTACAGTTGTTTATCACTTTCTTATCTACATTTGCTTATCACTTTCTCATCTACAGTTGTTTATCGCTTTCTTATCTACATTTGCTTATCACTTTCTCATCTACAGTTGTTTATCACTTTCTTATCTACATTTGCTTATCACTTTCTCATCTACAGTTGTTAATCACTTTCTTATCTACATTTGCTTATCACTTTCTCATCTACAGTTGTTTATCACTTTATTATCTACATTTGCTTATCACTTTCTCATCTACAGTTGTTTATCACTTTCTCATCTACAGTTGTTTACCACTTTCTCATCTACAGTTGTTTATCACTTTCTCATCTACAGTTGTTTATCACTTTCTCATCTACATTTGTTTATCACTTTCTTATCTACAGTTGTTTACCACTTTCTCATCTACAGTTGTTTATCACTTTTTCATCTACAGTTGTTTATCACTTTCTCATCTACATTTGTTTATCACTTTCTCATCTACAGTTGTTTATCACTTTCTCATCTACAGTTGTTTATCACTTTCTCATCTACATTTGTTTATCACTTTCTCATCTACAGTTGTTTATCACTTTCTCATCTACATTTGTTTATCACTTTCTCATCTACATTTGTTTATCACTTTCTCATCTACATTTGTTTATCACTTTCTCATCTACAGTTGTTTATCACTTTCTCATCTACAGTTGTTTATCTCTTTCTCATCTAGAGTTGTTTATCACTTTCTCATCTACAGTTGTTTATCTCTTTCTCATCTACATTTGTTTATCACTTTCTCATCTACAGTTGCTTATCACTTTCTCATCTACAGTTGTTTATCACTTTCTTATCTACAGTTGTTTATCACTTTCTCATCTACAGTTGTTTATCACTTTCTCATCTACAGTTGTTTATCACTTTCTCATCTACATTTCTTTATAACTTTCTTATCTACATTTGCTTATCACTTTCTCATCTACAGTTGTTTATCACTTTCTCATCTACAGTTGTTTATCACTTTCTCATCTACAGTTCTTTATCACTTTCTCATCTACATTTGTTTATCACTTTCTCATCTACAGTTGTTTATCACTTTCTTATCTAAATTTGCTTATCACTTTCTCATCTACAGTTGTTTATCACTTTCTTATCTACAGTTGTTTATCACTTTCTCATCTACAGTTCTTTATCACTTTCTCATCTACAGTTGTTTATCACTTTCTCATCTACATTTCTTTATCACTTTCTTATCTACAGTTGTTTATCACTTTCTCATCTACAGTTGTTTATCACTTTCTCATCTACATTTGTTTATCACTTTCTTATCTACAGTTGTTTATCACTTTCTCATCTACATTTGTTTATCACTTTCTCATCTACATTTGTTTATCACTTTCTCATCTACATTTGTTTATCTCTTTCTCATCTACATTTGTTTATAACTTTCTCATCTGCAGTTGTTTATCACTTTCTCATCTACATTTCTTTATCACTTTCTTATCTACAGTTGTTTATCACTTTCTCATCTACAGTTGTTTATCACTTTCTCATCTACATTTGTTTATCACTTTCTCATCTACATTTGTTTATCACTTTCTCATCTACATTTGTTTATAACTTTCTCATCTACAGTTCTTTATCACTTTCTCATCTACATTTGTTTATCACTTTCTCATCTACATTTGTTTATCACTTTCTCATCTACATTTGTTTATCACTTTCTCATCTACATTTGATTATCACTTTCTCATCTACAGTTGTTTATCACTTTCTCATCTACATTTGTTTATCACTTTCTTATCTACAGTTGTTTATCACTTTCTCATCTACAGTTGTTTATCACTTTCTCATCTACAGTTGTTTATCACTTTCTCATCTACAGTTGTTTATCACTTTCTCATCTACAGTTGTTTATCACTTTCTCATCTAGAGTTGTTTATCACTTTCTCATCTACAGTTGTTTATCACTTTCTTATCTACATTTGTTTATCACTTTTTCATCTTCAGTTGTTTATCACTTTCTCATCTTCAGTTGTTTATCACTTTCTCATCTACATTTGTTTATCACTTTCTCATCTACAGTTGTTTATCACTTTCTCATCTACAGTTGTTTATCACTTTCTCATCTACATTTGTTTATCACTTTCTCATCTACATTTGTTTATCACTTTCTCATCTATAGTTGTTTATCACTTTCTTATCTTCAGTTGTTTATCACTTTCTCATCTACATTTGTTTATCACTTTCTCATCTACAGTTGTTTACCACTTTCTCATCTACCGTTGTTTATCGCTTTCTCATCTACATTTGTTTATCACTTTCTCATCTACAGTTGTTTATCACTTTCTCGACTGGATATCTATATAAAGATGTCTTTATCTAGACTTTACTAGCTGATGCCCTTCAGCCCAATGCCATGTAGTAGTATCTGCAGGTATTTTAAAGTTCTGCTGTGGTTCTGTACAGAGTATTCCATTTGGAGGGTCTTTGGGGAAATAGTGTTGTTCTGATGTCAGTGAGCTCAGGACATCGAAACAGGTGTTGTTCTACAGTTACTTGTGGATGATTACAGAGTACTATTAGTCCCATAAATTATTCGCTTCCAGAGGTTTATGATGTAAACAAAGCAGTTTTGCCATTGCAAGTGAATAATGTCCACACCTATAATTGGTCAGGATTGGGTAGCAGCAGCAGCTTTATAGCGAACACAGAAAACATCACAGGATTGTGCTGTTCTGAAACAGCTATGCCATGCTACCCTAGAATTGCCTTTAATGGGATTACTGTGACCACAAACCACTCTCCATGTGTGTGCCACATATCTACACCCCAGAAAGAAATACTGAATATAACAACATCATATGCCGTCTGTGATATTAATGACCACATACCAGGAGCCTCCTGTATGATTGATACAACTGTTGCACCAAGCACTTCATCAGCAGAGCCATATCTATGGAATGTTAATCTGACATTGTTCTTGAATGATGTCCAAGTTAATGAGACATCAGAATCGTGTGGCGGCAGCTACAAGAAGGGAGCGGAGAACATCATCAATTGTGTTTTTACTAACTACAGGTCATGTGGCTTCTGTTGGATTGGAAATGATAACTTACCACCACTGTGTGTCTATATGTTTGGAATTGGAGTCATCAATGATGACCTAACATCATAAAGTGCTACGACGATCATCATTTTCGGGAGGACGTAAACTCCCAGGGTATATGGTGGATAGGCGGCAGGAACCATTGAAGGCTATGTCTGAAAAGTGTTCCTTCTTGCAGTTTCCTCATATTCCAAGTCCGGCTTGTTGCAGGAGCTTCTGAGTTAAGTGCTCTGTGCACACCGTGAGCTGTGTGTCTCATCCGTTTTCATCCTGCTTCGATATCCCGCTTGTTTACGATGAATGATGATATCGTATGACGGGGAACAGTTGGCTGTGCTCACTTTCTGCGCGGTTTCGCCGTATGTCTTTTGGCGTGTGCTGAGACTGCTACGATGGGGACTACAGTTACCTTTCTTTGTTTGGGAGATGAGTTAGTAATTCGGATGATTCCACTGGCACGGGCGGTTGAGCAATTATGGATTTTAATTCGTTTGCTGTGAGACCGAGGCCTTCCATAGCCAATAACAATAACAATACAGAGTGGACATACTGGGGTCTGGTTTGGTTGTATTCTATTAATGTGGTTATTCAGCATAACATGTCCTGTTCTCAGTCTGAAGATGGTGGTTTGGTCTCTTCTTGTTAGGTTGTTGATGTTGTCTTGTGGATTTGGTCTTGCCATATATTTAAAAAGCTCTCTCCCTGTTTTCCCTAAGGCCCATTCATTCAGCCACTCCTCCCTACTGTTGGAGTTTATGACTTGTTTGGCTGTGTCTAGTGTGATGGATGTATGTATCTGTGTCTGTTTAGATCCTTTCTTAGCTAATGTATCTGCCTTATCATTTCCTGGTATGTTTGAGTGTCCCTGGATTCATTGCATTACCAATCTTATGTTATGTGTTTCAATGAGTTTGTCAGTATCTATGATAAGCTGTGTGAGCTCTGGTTTGTTCGTATTATTTCCCAGTGCTCGCAGAGCCGATTTGGAATCCGTAAATATGACTGTTTGTTTTCTTTGATGGTGTTGTATCGAAAATCGTATTTAAATGATAAATTGCTGTTTCTATAGCTGCTATTTCTGCTTCATAATTATTACAGACTTCACCACAAGGGCCACATATTTATTCTGCTGTTCCATCTGGGTAATGTATTAATATTCCATATTCCAGCTTTTGAAGTAGCGTTAGTGGCTGCACCATCTGTGTATATATGTATCTAATCCTTTGGATGAGTATCTATAGTTTTCCTTGCTGCTAGTGTTACCAATACTGGGTCTGCCCTTTTATCTGTTCTGTTACATGTCTCTACATTTATTTCAGGATTTTTATAATTTGTACTTGGTGGCATTTCTTTGATGTCTCATGATGTTTGTAGTCGTTTTTCAGGTAGATGGAATTTCTCTTGTATATTTCTAACATGTTGTAACACTGACATCTGCTTAATTCTTTGTTTTGGAGTCCATGTATCTACTAATTTTCTGTTAGGGTGGTCCTTCTCCATTCTTTTTTGTCTTTCATAGAGCACCATAGCGGCCTTGTTTCTCCTCAACTCTAAAGGTTCCACATTGCAGTGAATTTCACAGGCTGCAACTGGAGTGGACCTCATTGCACCACTAATGAGTCGTAATGCATTATATTGTATCTTGTCCAGTGACATGTTAGTTGTTTTGCTGCATGTCACTAGGAGCGAGCTACCATGATCTAAAACAGAGCGAACATATCCCAGATAGAGATTTCTAAGTGTTTCTTTGTCTGCTCCCCATAAGGTACTGGAAAACCTTTTCATTAGTTGGGAGTCTTTGTGTTGCCTTCTTAGTGAGATTTTCTATGTGTTTCTTCAGGTTCAATTGTCGGTCTAGTTGTATTCCTAAATATGTAGGGTGTTCCTCTTTTTGTAGACTATTGTGTTGGAGATTGAGTTAGATGTTTGCCTTAGCTATTTTGTTACTTTTAGTAAGTACTGTATATACTGTTTTCTGTATATTTATTTTAATTTTCCAGGTATTACAGTATTCTTCTAGGTGTCTCATGTCTTTGTTTTGTAGTGCTTCGATTGTTCTAATATTTTCATTCGTACTCCACATGACCAGATCATCCGCATAGAGAGATTTTTTATTTATCAGGGTTTTGGTCAGATCATTGATATATATATATATATATATATATATATATATATATATATATATATATATATATATAAAGGGTACACCTGAGTGGTGATCCCTGTGGTAATCCTAATTCTACCACCTCTTTGTCCGATAAGGGTTCATTTAATTTATTTTGTATTGTTCTGTCAACTAGGAATTATTTGACTCATTTGTACAGTTTTCCATGTATTCCGACATCTCTCATCTTCAATAAAAGCCCCTTACGCCAGACTCTAAAGCCAGGAAAAGATGGTTCAATGACATCCAGCTATAGACCAATCAGCCTTACAAGCTGTTTGTGTAAAACAATGGAACGTATAATCAATCTCAGACTGCAGTGGTACCTGGAAAGTGAAAATCTCCTTGTCCCACAACAAGCAGGCTTTAGACAGTGTTACTCTACCGAAGATCAGGCAACCTATCTTTCCCAGGAAATTGAGGATGCGTTTCAAGAAAAGAAACTGGTACTAGCAGCATGGATAGACCTAAAGAAAGCATTTGATAAGGTATGGAAGGAAGGGCTTTTGAAGAAACTGAGAAATTATGGAGTAAATGGCAGGATGTACAAATGGGTCAAAGCATACCTGCATAACAGGAGAGCCAGAGTGCAACTGGATGGTCTTAAGAGTAAGAAGGTCTTACTGCGCCAGGGCGTTCCACAGGGAGGGGTACTATCTCCAACACTTTTTCTGATCTACATCAATGACCTAGTTACTGAACTACCACATGGTATCAAAGTGGCAATGTATGCAGATGACTTGGTAATGTGGTGCACAGAGGAGTATGCAACAGTGGCCTCCAAATTGTTACAAAGAGCTATGAATGCACTGAATTCATGGACAAATAGATGGTGTATCAGCATCAATACAGACAAATGCAGTACTACACTTTTCACTCTTTCCCCAAAACAAAAAGCAGGAGCCATCTATATAAACAATGAGCCTGTGAAAGAAGACATACAGGCTACGTATCTCGGAGTTACATTTGATAACAAACTATCTTGGAAACAGCAGATAAATAAGGCAACCCAAAAAGCAAGGAGAAAATTGGCTATTCTAAGAAAGCTGTGTGGAACTACGTGGGGTGCGAGTGGGAAAATACTCAGTAAAGTTTACCAACAGAGTATACGCCCACATTTAGAATATGGATCATCTGCATGGTGTTCAGCATCAAACACCACACTTCAAGAACTGGATAAAGTACAAAACCAGGCACTTAGGGTCATCACAGGAGCAATGAAATCAACACCAATATTAGAGATGGAGAAATTGTGGAGGATACCAGCACTGAGAGAACGGAGGGACACAAAGGTGCTGATACAGGCAGAAAAATTTGCTTGCATGCCGAGACATCCAATGAAGGACCGATTCCAAAATCTTGCATTGGGACGACTTAAGAGAAGCAGTTTTATCCACCAAGCCAAGCGTATTAGTAGACAAACACCAGACATGCCAAGAGCTGTTAACCCCCTACTGCCCATACCAGAACAGACTCCCTGGACAGAGGAATCTGGATTATCAGTTCAAATACGGACAGAAGTGAAAGGAATAGTTGATAAAGAGGAACAGAATAGTCTACAGCGAAAAACAATAACTCTCAGTTTCCTGGATGAAGAATACCCACAAGACCTATGGATTCGTGTGTATACAGATGGATCAGCACAGAATGCAGTAAAAAATGGGGGAGCAGGTGCATATATAGAATACCCAAATAACACTAGGGATATGAATAAAATAGCAACAGGGAAATATTGTCACAATTATGATGCAGAAATACAAGCAATAAAGTTAGCAATAGAAAAACTGCTGAACATTAATCTTAGTCCGCAGCCTGTAGTGTTTTTGACAGATGCAAGATCAGTACTCCAGGCACTACAATCCAGAAAATTACCACATCTGCAGACCTTATTGACTGAACTCTGCAAGCACCACAGGGTTGCCCTGCAGTGGATCCCATCTCACTGTGGAATACCAGGAAATGAGAAAGCAGATCAGTTGGCAAAGGAAGGTTCAACAGGCACACAACTAGATACACCTGTTACATACCATCATAAGAAACAGATAATCAAATCAATCAGAGGACCACAAGCCCCAAATCAGGATGCCTTTTATAATATGAATAGATATGAACAAGTTATCATTATACGTCTCAGAACAGGACACAATCGACTCCATAGTCACATGTATACAAAATTCAAGATCGGCACCTCAACTACTTGTACATGTGGACAGGCGCCCCAGACTGCTGAACACATACTTCAAGACTGCACTGAATATAGTAGACTGAGGAAAATCCATTGGCCCATAGATACAACACTACAGACAAAACTATATGGGCCACTGCAAGAATTACAAAAGACAGTAACATTTATACAGGAAACGACATTGCAGATATAGACAATGCTTCAGGCGAACGAAAGATAGATAGATAGATGATGTTTGTAGTCGTTTTTCAGGTAGATGGAATTTCTCTTGTATATTTCTAACATGTTGTAACACTGACATCTGCTTAATTCTTTGTTTTGGAGTCCATGTATCTACTAATTTTCTGTTAGGGTGGTCCTTCTCCATTCTTTTTTGTCTTTCATAGAGCACCATAGCGGCCTTGTTTCTCCTCAACTCTAAAGGTTCCACATTGCAGTGAATTTCACAGGCTGCAACTGGAGTGGACCTCATTGCACCACTAATGAGTCGTAATGCATTATATTGTATCTTGTCCAGTGACATGTTAGTTGTTTTGCTGCATGTCACTAGGAGCGAGCTACCATGATCTAAAACAGAGCGAACATATCCCAGATAGAGATTTCTAAGTGTTTCTTTGTCTGCTCCCCATAAGGTACTGGAAAACCTTTTCATTAGTTGGGAGTCTTTGTGTTGCCTTCTTAGTGAGATTTTCTATGTGTTTCTTCAGGTTCAATTGTCGGTCTAGTTGTATTCCTAAATATGTAGGGTGTTCCTCTTTTTGTAGACTATTGTGTTGGAGATTGAGTTAGATGTTTGCCTTAGCTATTTTGTTACTTTTAGTAAGTACTGTATATACTGTTTTCTGTATATTTATTTTAATTTTCCAGGTATTACAGTATTCTTCTAGGTGTCTCATGTCTTTGTTTTGTAGTGCTTCGATTGTTCTAATATTTTCATTCGTACTCCACATGACCAGATCATCCGCATAGAGAGATTTTTTATTTATCAGGGTTTTGGTCAGATCATTGATATATATATATATATATATATATATATATATATATATATATATATAAGGGTACACCTGAGTGGTGATCCCTGTGGTAATCCTAATTCTACCACCTCTTTGTCCGATAAGGGTTCATTTAATTTATTTTGTATTGTTCTGTCAACTAGGAATTATTTGACTCATTTGTACAGTTTTCCATGTATTCCGACATCTCTCATCTTCAATAAAAGCCCCTTACGCCAGACTCTATCGTAAGCCTGCTGCAGGTCTACTTGGATGGCTAGAGTATGTTGTCTCTTCTGAAGTCCATCTTGGACCTGTTGTATTAACCAGAAGATTTGGTCTTCTATGTTATTGCCTGCCCTGGAACCAGCTTGTTCGTAACACAGGGTGTTAGAGGTTTCCAGATACCAGTATAGTCTGCTATTGTCATACTCTCAGCTATTTAACTATGCATGATGTTAAGGATAGGGGACGATAGCTTCTGGGGTCATCTGGAGGCTTGTTCTTTTTGAACAATGGCACTATATAGGCATTTCTCCATGTCTTGGACATTTTGCTTTCTTTCCATGACTTGTTGATCAGTCTGAGTAATGTTTCTTTGCCTGACTTGCCGAGATGCTTTATCATCTCATTGTGTATCTTGTCAGGGCCTGGGGATTTTCTACATTTTAATTTTCTTAATGCCTTTTCTAGTTCCCTCATGTTAAAATCTTCTTCAAATATTACAACATTTATTGTTGGGGCTCTTTCAATTAATTTTAAATTACGTAGATGGATTGTATCGCTATCTGTAAGTTTGCTCGCTCTGTTGACTGAAGCAAAGTAATTATTACATTTTTAAACTATATTTTTTTAGCTGATGGTTTCATCATTACATTTGATTGGTTTAGGGTTTGGTTCTCTTTTATCACCAGACAAATGTTGCATACATTTCCATGCTTTGTCGCAGATCGAGTTCATTGCATGTTTCTTGCCATTTCTCTTTCTTTGCTTTTTTAGTAACTAGTTTGACCTTAGAGGAAGATCCAGAGAGACACTGAGAAGAACATTGATCAGAGAGGCAAGAGCAGCAGGAATCGGCTCCTGCAATGAGATAGAGCTGCTTGCACAGAACAGAGACAAATGGCGAGATTTTATAAAATATCTTTAAAAGAATTGAAAACTGCTAGAAAAAAAATTCAGCTAAGAGAATGAGTATCTTGGTCTACGCCATATGGGCCGGCTACGGCTTGAATGGTCAATAGATAGATAGATAGTTTGACCTTAGCTCTAGCTTTGTTATGGCTTATTTTATTATTCAAAGTTGGGTACTGCTCAAGTATTGTTCTGGTTTTCTTTCTTTCTGATACTGCTGTCTCCAGTTCTGTGTTCCAAAATGGTCGATATTTTGTTCTATATTCTTTAGGTATAGTTTGTTCTGCAGTGTTGAGTATTATTTATGTGAACATCTCGTTTAATTTTTCAACGCTGTTGTCTGTCAGATTGTTTAGGATTTTTTAGGATTTTTCTTGATATAGCTTCCAGTCAGCTTTCTTGAAATTCCATCCCGTTCTCTGTTTTGTTTTGATTTTTGTTGTTTTTGTGTCTACTGTGATGACTATGGGTCTGTGATCACTGCCTATGTCATCAATAACTTCAATGTGGCAGTAGCTTATGAGATCAGCAAAGCAAATGGTCAAATCTGGTCTACTAAGGGAGAGATGGGCTCTATGTAGGAGAGTTGATGTTGATTCTGCGTCCTGCATGATTGTAAGATTAGTTGATTGGCAAAGATCTTCTATGTAGGAGAGTTGATGTTGATTCTGCGTCCTGCATGACAGTAAGATTAGTTGATTGGCAAAGATCTTCTATGTATTTTCCTGTGGGATTTGAGTTAGAATATCCCATTGTGTTGAATGTCCATTAAAATTTCCAGCCTAGATAGTTCTATGGTAGTTGACTTGATCAAGCTCTGTTATGTTACAATTTGTGCCTGGTGGATTGTAAACGTTATAAATATTATATTTCCTGAATGCAAACCAAATTGTGGCTTTCTGAACATCTGTGTACATGATTTTGGTTAGCTCTGTTTTCTTGTTTTTGAGGCCTGAAATATTAAATTGTAGTACGTTTAATTTATTTGTTTTCCACTCTGACCAATCTTCATGCTCTTTCTTCCATTAAAATATTTATATATTGAAGTTTTTTTAATCCTAGGTTTCTGGTTTTTGTATGAGTTTCTTCCAGTGGCTAGTTTATCGTGCAGTCCAGCCTGGTCGCTCACTGTCTGGCGCGGACCTTGTTGACCAAGGCGGCGTCCGAGCTCGTATTGGTTTATAGTCTTGATGTACATGGCATTGTTAAAACTGGGGGATCTGTGGGCTATCTTCCTACCCCAGAGTGAAGGTTTTGCAAATCCTCGCCTCAATTCGATCCATGGCATGTATTGTGTCTCTGTCTCTGCTGACATATCATCCATCCATGCATTCACTTTCTAGGCCCTGTATTCAAGCAGGATTAACAACAGCCAATTCCCTGCCACCTGCTGTCACTGGCACTTACTCCGTTCATTCAGGTGTACTACCTACTGTCACTGTCACTTACTCCATTCATTCAGGTGTATCACATTGGGGCCAAATTTATCGACAGAGGATCGTCACGTCCTGGGTCATTTGTGTCTATGCGATGTACTACAGGACTGTTAAAAAGAAACATGATGGACTTCTAGTCAGTACTAGAGTCATTTGTCTTCAAGTATGCCAGTAGATGGTCTCGAGGCGGTTTCGCTGAAGCTCTCACCCTGTCCACAGGTGGCTCCTATAGAAATAGTAATAAGATAGAAGACAAGACACTCACTCAAGGGAGAGTGAGGGTGATTAGATGAGGACCATGGCGTATACCACATGTCCGTGTGCTCTAGCCCTGCATCTATAGGGGCCCACCTCCTCCCGACCCAGTTATACCGCTGGGAGGTCGGTCGCGCCCAAGACCAACTTTGTGATAACAGGGGGACCACGAGTAGGTGTGGTCTTGGACACAGTAGCCCAGTGGAGTTGAATTTAGTCCATCAAAACCGGAGAGGATTTTGTCAAAACAGAGAGGTTTTTGTCAATCGATATCCACTAAGCCTGGCAAATGAGAGGCTATGAACGCTTTAAATACCTTTTGTTGATGTCAGGAGCGGACATCACCCACCCCCTCACCATGATCGTTCACTTTGTTATATTGAACGTGCTGCGTTTTAAAAGAAAGTGCACAGCTCATGATGCACACTTCCAGGTCACTGCAAAGGTCGTCGAGGTCTCCAGGCGATTTTCGAATATAGACTACGTGGGCAGTGCGCTGGCCCCAGGAAACATTGTATCAAACAAATGAAGTCTGACCTCCTCTTCAATGAAACACTTGATCTGACCTCAGGCCACCTAGTGGCGATTTTGCAGTCGACCATTCTGTCACAGGGTGAAAAAAAAGGCGTAGTATTGTTCCATTTAAATCCACGATCGTCGCCTGCAGCATGATTCTGCATGCGCTTGCGCCAAACCGCGTTAACTCCGCCATCAAGTGAATGCGACCAGAGTACCGGATCTCCACAAATGAAAATCCAGACCGGAAAAAATTCATTTGATTTTTAGCTAAAATGCCACCAGCCTTGAACCTGAATTTACTTGGCGTCCATCTTGGTCGCACCAATTGGAAATCTTTATCTACAATTGTTGATCATGTTCTGTTAGTGACTGTATCTTTGAAGCTGTGTTTAGAAACAGATGCTTATCACGCATAAATAATACAATCACAAGCGGCTGAAAAGAACAATAATGGAAGGCATGGTTCCAAGAAGAACAAGGGGATAGACCAAGAAGAATGTAGTTTCAAGGTATCAAAGGGACCTGAACAAAAGAAGTAGGAGATCTGGTTTGAGCCAGAGACTCGTTCTGTTCAGACGAACTGTGGAGAATACAGCGTTCTGAATGGACATGCTACCTGTTGATGGCCTATCACATTCTGTTACCAACTTTCTACCACACAGATCTCTTCAACTCTATAGTTGGCTTATTGAGTTATGTATCTTCTCACTCTTTCTCGTTCTTTCTTCTGTTTTTTTTATTACTCACTACATCATCCGACTATTCCCTTCTCTTTACATTACCATGAAAATGGTTCTTTCTTTTTCTCATTCTGAACTCCCAAAGAATCATAGGCTTTCCACAAATACATTCCATGTCGCCCCCTTCTATGCCATTCGCTTAATATCGCTTTAATCTTTCTTTCCGCCCTATCTTCTTCAAGTATATATTAGCCTTCTCCTTTGTGTTCTCTCCTAGGAATTCCCAAAAAGTGCCTCTTGTGTAACTCAATTGGCTTTCTCTGTGATTGTTGCATCCAGCGCCATTGCCTAGATCGTTGTTATTTCCTCTGGGAATTTCCTCAGTTCTGAGTTGATAATTTTGTCACACACCATTTCCATACTCTTTTATTCTACACAAACATCCTTTAATGAACGTCTGTAACTGATATTGTTCTCCATGATTCACAGTCATACAATAAGCTGACTGAACATTGGAGTTTTTGTCATTTTTGCATCTAATCTATTATTCTTTAATTACTATATGTATCTTTAAGCAATGAAAGCTCCTCTAGCTTAAGGTATACTTTGGTATCGTTATTTGTTCTCTCCCTTTGTTACATTACTGCCTAAATAAATATATTAAAAGATTCTGCGACCTGGAGAGACATGTCTAGCGGTGCTGTCTGTTTATATAAAGATAACTGCTTCCTAATATTGTTGGAAATATATATATATATATCACCATCACTGAATGCCGTCTTCGCATCGAAGGTGGGCTATAATGGATCGTTATATATGTTGGATATATATATATATATATAAAGCCTTTGAAATGTGGATATATAGAAGAATAGGTAGAATTGGATGGAAGGAAAAGAAAACAAACGATGAAGTCTTAAAACAACTAAAAATGAAAAGAGAACTACTAAACACAATTTTAACAAGACAAATGCGATTTTTGGCTCATGTTAAAAGACACAACAGCCTACTAAAAGTAATCCTGGAGGGGAAAATACAAGGCAAAATATAGGCAGAGGCAGACCAAGACTAACATGGACGAGTAACATCAAAAGATGGACAAATTAATTGATGACAACCTGCACCATCAAAGCAAGAGGCAGAGCAGAATGTCGCTCCATGGTAACCAACCTTCGTTGCGAAGACGGTACTCGATGATGATGATGATGATGAATATATATAAACCATAAACATTGTCAAATGAAAGTGTAAAGGAGATATTTGTTGCAGAAGTTAATTAAGCAGAATTGGAAAACACTAATCAATAGAAGCCTGTGTAAAGTTTAAACTTGTTCTCTTCGTGGAATTGCTAAAGTCTAACAAGAACGTGGAGATTAAATAAGATATACTCAGAGGTAGAAAAGATGGAGCGAGAAACAGAGTGTGGGCGGGAAAAGGTATAGCATGAGAGAGAGAGGAGAGAAAGTACTCAAATGAAAAAAAGAGAGAAAGTGAGGGAAATAAAAATAATAGTGGGTGAATATAGTGAATTACTGTAATCGCTATCACTAGTACTTTAACTACAAAAAGAAAACTAAAAAAAATGATGAATTAATCCCCACTCGTTATCACTAAGAAATGAAAGCTGATAAGTAATGAGGTTTTTTCTCAAAAGCCTTTCACAAACACAAGCAGTTAACGGAATGGTGAAATGTTTCAGTAAGATTACTTCTTCTCTCCAACAAAATAAACACTCAAATATGTTGTATGATCGATGATAGAACACTTTAAACATATTGTTCTTGAGAACAGATCAACTTGTACCGTTCCATTTCCCAACGATATATTGCAGCTTTCTTCTATCACCAGTGGATGTTTATTTTCTTTTGCAGAATAATATTGTGAAAAGCCACTTCTACAACCAAAATATTTATTTTAGCCACCGAAAATGTTATATGGCCTGCAATGATGACGCACAAAACTGATGGCCGGGAGACCAAATGGGTGAATTTCCCTCGAGATGGCCAATTTGGTCGCGATTTCATGCCTTCATTAATTCGAGACGAAATCTAACAAGTTTTGCTATCAGGTCTGGAAGGGAGAACCTGTAAACGCGAACTCTGATGAAAGCAATTAAGGTTGTTTTTGACACTTCTTACAATTATGTTGTGCTTATTGCGTATATGTTGAGCAGTAGTTGTGTCAATACAATCGTATTTTTACAGTTGATTGCTCATATTATCTGAATAGTGAATTTTCTTTAACATTCGTGTTTGTGATATCTCCATACGCGTTTTCTTATTGGTTCGTATTTCAGTATTTGCTCAAACATATGTAGTATATAAAGTATATATGACATGGAACATGTGCAATCTCTTTTCTTATTTTTCCTCCTCTTTTTTTTTCCTTTCTTTCATTATTCCAGTTAGCTCCCGAGTCTCTTGTATTTTGTTCATCAATAATATACCGTGGTATTTGTTATATTTCTGTAAATACCAGCGCAAATTTGCTTAATTCTAAATAATGCAATAATATTAATAATACAAACGTATTATCTTCTCATTAAAACCAAGTCAGATAACTCAACCTATATACGACTGTAATGTTTCAGAAAGAAAGGATTGCTTATAATCAATGTATCCACCATTTAATTAGTTACAATTTATCTTCTTTTATGTTATCTGGAAAATAAATATTTCTGAAAAAAAAATGGAACAGAAAAAAGATCGATCAGGAATAACGGTTATCTATCTATGTTCTTTGATGGTCAGATTCGTTGGGTAAGGACAGTTTTAGATCATTGTTAAGAGTTTTACAAGGGAGGAAAGAATATGAAGCACAATATAGTTCCTTTATCTATTCATAGGGAGCCGCGATAGCTCAGTGGTTAGTGAACTGGACTACAAAGGACAAGAGGTAGGGTTCGATCCCAACCGACGGCTTCCGGTTCACCAGCCTTTAAGGGTACGGATTTTTTTTTCTGGGAAAGTAAAGCGGCACGGGCGTAATACCGACCACATTACCCCAAAAATCATATGCCGAAGGTCTGTAATTTATGGTCACTAACACCATATTCCCTATGCGCCACTTGGCGTGACGAGGGTACTTTACTTTTACTTATCTCTTTTATTGATTAATTTGGTTCCCTGCTTTTTGAGAGGGAAAAAAAAACATGTTCCTTTTTTATCGGATCACACAAGTGTATTCTTTTCAGCAGATTACGAATGATGTTTTACTAACATAAAGATAGTACGACGTTTATACCAAATGAGTTGTCAATGAAGTTACCAATCAAAAACTGATACTAGAAAAGTTAAAATAGTAAGTAAAAAAAAAATAGAAATGTTACAGGAAAGAAAAATTGTCGCAGTAGAACTTATTAAATAGAAACAAAAAACAAAAAAACGGGGGAGTTATCAAAAGAAGAACATGGCAAAATAGATATTATTTAAATATGTTCTAAACACTTATAAGCGACATGTCGAGTAACAGAAGCCATTTCAATATTCGGCTTGCCCTTTACCGAAGTTTTCGGCAAGAAATGTTTGAGAAAAAGTGTTTATAACAAACATCAAAACCGAGCAACCATAAACCCTTAGAACACAAAAAATCCTGAATTGACATGTGCTTCCTATTAACAATGAAAGTCTATGTATAATGATAGAGACAACGGTAATGTAAACGACAATATTATAACGGTACGAATTATGTTAATATGTGTACACGTTCCTTGCTTGTGCTGGTTGTAAGTTGTTGACTTGTGTAGAATGAGAATCGTGTGATGCTCTTAACAAAACAAACCAATGGGCACACAGCTTTAACCACTTTCAAATAACAAATTGAGGGATAAGGGTCGGAAGAATAGAGAGTGAAGAGTAAGTGTGATATATGAGGGAAGGAGAGAAGATAAGAAGAATAGTTTAGTTTATGACGATAGTTATTTTTTGCAATGTTGTTTTTAATTGAACATAAAAGGAATAGTTCCCCTAGTCATCAACCCTTGGTATTATATTTGTACTCTCTTTAAAGACCAAGAGGTGAGATGCAGAGTGGCTCAGGCAAAAGCAGCTTTAAAAGAAATGAGGAAGATACTATGCAATCCAATTTTGACAATAGACACAAGAAAAAGAGTTCTTAAATGTTAGGTAGAGACAGTCTTAACATATGGATGTGAATCATGGAGAATAGGACAACAGACAAGAAAATCACTGGAGTCTGTAGAAATGTGGTTTTCCAGAAAAATGTTGAGAATACCATTGACAGCTAAATGAGTAATGAAAATGTTCTGAAAGAGGTCAAAGCAAAAAGATAGCTAATTTCCAATATTAGGAACAAACAATCATCATTTTTTGATCATGTAATGAGAAGAGAACAGCTGGAAAAATTGAGGGACGAAGAGATAGAGGGAAGCAAAGAGAAAAAATACTAGACAGCTTAAGAGAATGGCTTGGCAGTAGGTCAAAAACAGAAATTATAAATAACTGTCGAGATGAAAGTTGTGGAGAGACATGATCACCTACGCCAGCAGGCCCGGTACTTGATGATGATGACTCTCCTTAAAAGTGTTACAATCACAAAAATGTCAGATATAGAGAGTCACCAATCGCGCTATAAGGTTGTTTCATCCTCATCTCATAATTTTGGGAGTCGTTGAGGCACTACTGACAGACTTCGTTAACCTCTCCATTTCTTTCTCTTCAGTCATTCTTTAGGACTCTGCGAAGTCACGACCTGTCCATTCTTTAATGCCATCTTTCCATCTCTATCGCTGCATACCTCTCCTCCTCGCTCTTTCCACAGTGCTTTACAGAGCGGTGATTTTCTGTAACAGGCGATCGAAATACGTTGTTTGTTTTCTTTTGTTGTTGTTTTCTTTCAAACCTATTTTAAGAACATACAATCTTCATGTTAAAAACAATCATTTCTTGCTATCAGGTTGTTTAAGATTTTTTATTACACACAAAAGCTAAAAATCATAATTATCAAAACTTAAAATCACTTTGATGTCCTTAAATGAATGTAGAACAATAGCACAACAACTAAATATACCACAGCTAATAAACCGTGCTGTGCTATATGTGATCTCTTTAAATACAAAAGAAGCCAATTTAAATTTACCAGCGACTTTGCCTGTACTTTTTTGAATAAAAAAAAACACATACACACACATACACGAATAATATATTACAGAGCCATTAACTCTTTTTTACATTAACAAACACTTTTGGATGTCACAGAAATGGGATTTTACATAACAAATTTAAGGATGCATGGGGCAGCTACACGGACGTTGTAAGATGTCAAAACCATCATCAGGGCAGTCATCGTTTCTTTGTGATGGTAAAAGTACAGCTGGAACGTATTAATTATACCAAATAGGAAAGGAGAGAAGAATGGATGGACATAGAAGAAAGAGACTAGCCAGTTTAAAATTAATTGCTGATTTGAATAACAACTTTAACGACACAGAAATGGAGATAGATTATCGCATGTGCCAGCAGGCATAGACAGTACTTGAGAATGGTGATGATGATGATTTTAATTGATCTCCATTAAATTAGTTTTAAAAAATATATAATTCATTATTTTAATTCATTGTCTTGTTACTTTTTTTAATCCCCTGTATATTGTTAACAACCGAAGATGTACAAAAGAGATGAGATGCAGAATGGCTCAGGCAAAAGCAGCTTTCTAAAAAATGAGGAAGATACTATGCAATCCATTTTTGACAATAGAAACAAGAAAAAGAGTTCTTAAATGTTACGTAGAGCCAGTCTTAACATATGGATGAGAATCATGGAGAATAGAACAACAGACAAGAAAATCACTGGAGTCTGTAGAAATGTGGTTTTACAGACGAATGTTGAGAGTACCATAGACAGCTAAGAAGAATAATGAGAAGGTCAAAGCAATAAGAGAGCTAATTTCCAATATTAGGAAGAAACAATCATCATTTTTTGGCCCGTGTAATGAGAAGAGAAGAACTGGAATATGTTGTAACAACTGGAAAAATTGAGGGACGAAGAGATAGAGGGAAGCAAAGAGAAAAAATAACAGACAGCTTAAGATAATGGCTTGGCAGTAGGTCAACAATAGAAATGATAAATAGCTGCCGAGATCGAAAGTTGTGGAGAGACATGATCACCTATGCCATTAGGCCTGGTACTTGATGATGATGATGATGATGATGATGATATTGTTAATAACACCCAGGATTCATATGTAAACATCCATCAAACTTCAATAAATAAATAATTATTAGAAATGAGCCAATGCGTTTTTGAAAGTTATCGTTGGCATTAAAACATCTCGGTCACCTATAACTCTCAACACCCATGTGTCCGTCCCTCAAATCTCAACTTTCTTGCTTGATTTTTATGCACTTCTCAACGCAACCGCTGGAATGAAAGAAGCATCATGGGATATCACTAGCTGTCCTGTGCAAGGAAGGTTAGAACAAAACTGAAATGCCAAGAAATAAAATCCAAATCTGTCTCCAGATCTCCAAAGTTATGTCCAAGCCGTCTATAGCGGTTAACGGATGAGTGATGCGATGTTTGATTGGCCCAGCCTGCCGTCGCAGTAATTACATTATCCTGGATATGAGAATCAGGATTGCTTAGACAGGGGCCCAGTTAGGATCACAAGCGACTATAATTACGCCTTGTTGGCTAAAGGCGTAAGGTTACCGCAGACTATCACAAAAATAACGATGATATTCCACCCACCCACCCTCCCCACACAAATTATGTATTTCCCTCTCTCTTATTCTGTTTCAAAATTGTATTTTTACCACAACAATCCCTGCGCTTGTAATTTTTTTGTACTTTTCTTCTTTGGCCTAAAATTTTTAGATTTCCTTGTGATCATTCGATTATTTTCTTGTCCTTGCACTCAAATCGGGGTTTGAAAAGTTATACTCTTTGACGTTTGCCGTTCCAGTTTTGATGTTCACATACATGATTTGATATCTGTTTTGTTGATTGTTTTCAACTACTGGAAGCAAACAATCAGCAATATCTGTGTTTCTTAAGTTGAACAGTCTAAGTGTTCAGAATGTGCTCAAGAGTTTGTGGAAAAGAATTAAATAAAAACGAGAAAGAGAAGGTAAAAAGAGAGAAAGAGAGAAAGAGAGGTGAATGGGGGCAAGAAAATGAAACAAGAGGAGGAATAAAAGTAGTAGTAACAGTAGCAGTGGTATTAAGCAAATGAGGTCTACTCTATCTTTCTACTAAAGATCTTATGATGTACATGGCATTGTTTGTACCTTTACATTCTAATAATAGTAGCTTTACTAATAATAATTATAATAATAGTAATAATAGTTCTTATTACAATATTAGCTGTGCATTAAAATTGTAGCTATTGTTAATTCGTAGTAATTGTAGTAGAAGTATAAGTAGTAGTGATAGTGGTAGTAGTAGTAGTAGTAGTAGTAGTAGTAGTAGTAGTGGTAGTGGTAGTAGTAGTAGTAGTAGTGGCAGTAGTAGTAGTAGTAATAGTAGTAGTAGTGGTAGTACTAGTAGTAGTAGTAGTAGTAATAGTAATAGTAGTAGTAGTAGTTGTAATAGTAGTAGTAGTAGTAGTAGTAGTAGTAGTAGTAATAGTAGTGGTAGTAGAATAATTGTAGCAGTAGCTGTTGTAATTGTTGTATAGAAAGCAATAGTGGTAGCACAAAATCAGATCCTGGCATAAAGATGACATTTTCCTAAGCTAAAATAATAGCTGTCGCAGCAGTTGTAGCAGTATATTAATATTAGTATTAGCAACAATTGTAGTAGTAGTAGTAGTATAACTTCAGATACACGTAGACTCATTTATTACTGTGTTATTATATCACTTGAAGTGTTAAAACTACCCCATTTTTGTAGCAGTATTTCTCAACAATTATTCATGTTTTCAAATAAATGGTTATTTCTTGCTTGACGCTTTATTAGTGAGTTGGTTTCCATGATAAGTTTCGTTGAAGTTTTTAACCGTATTTTCCTTTTTGCGTCTAATATTTTTTTTTTAATTGCATAATGAGGCGATGGTATAAAATATTTTCTCTCTGAGACAACTAATAACATTCTTACAATAGAACTCGTAAGTTATTAAATCAACATTTCCCAGGTAGAGGAAGAGTTAACATCATCAGAAATTTGGACGCGAATCTTATACGTCTTGCAGAATGTCTAAATCTACTAGACTTGTTCTTGGGAGACACTTTCTAAATTGACTAAATCTGCCCTGCAATATTGGAGAGAAGGCCAAGGTCAATAATTCAAGTGATGCAAAGTACATAGAGACGAAATGCTATAAATGCATACTTTCAGGGTCACAGAAAAGAAAAACAACGTTCAGATTAACAGATGTTCATTTCATCAGTGAAACTTTTTGTATGATAATTTTTTTTTTTTTATTAAATCATTCTTGGAAATGGTTGTTGATTAATCTGGGTTGATCAGAATATGCAAAATTGTATTGATCTTAATACACAAACTGCATCGGGATCATAAACCAGCAATCCGACTCCAGGATAGCATTCTGAAGAAGCGTTCTTGGCCCATCCTGATGAAAGCCAAGTACTGGAGATAAAACCAATCTACAATTCTTTTGTCGCATGAATTATGTCAGCAACATGATATAAGAGCATCTCGCGGAGATGAAACAACAACAAAACGGGCCAGTGATAAGAGACCTACAACATTGGTGCCTTGAGACTGGCCAGACACGCTGGGATAAGCACACAAACACCATCGTAAACATCACACAATGGTAACATTTATATATAACCGTTTTTACGAGTTTTACTTGCCGCTGAAACAGCTTTTGCTCTATTTTGTGAAGTGATATCCGCTTATTTTTATTTATTACATATAACATTGGTATGTGGTTCTATTGTAGCCAAGGGAGACTGTAGTAAAATAATAAATTAATATCAATTTTAAAATACGGTATTTTGTATCTCCACTTTTACATAATTTGTAAATAAAACTATACATGAGACAACAATAAAAAATTGTAAAGAAAATTATAAATAAGACATGTACAACAAACACAATGTACAAGTCTGCGAGAGATCATGTCTTTATTATAAACATTGTCATCATCATCATCATCATCATCATCATCATAGGTTACTAGTGTTCATTTCATCTGCTCGTGTTTCTCCAGTTATCTGTATGGCATCTCTAGTCATTTTAATCACATAGGCTAATTCCCTTGTTTGTGTTAGCACTGACATACTTCTCACGCATCCTTCGGATTATTGTTACCGTGGTGTTTAACACTTCCAAAACTATCATCATCATCAAGTACCATGCCTGCTGGCGTAGGTGATCATGTCTCTCCACAACTTTCGATTTCGACAGTTATTTATCATTTCTGTTGTTGACCTTCTGTCAAGCCATTCTCATAAGCCGTCTGGTATCTTTTCTCTTTGCTTCCCTCTATCTCTTCGTCCCTCAATTTTCCCAGCTGTTACAATATATTCCAGTTGTTCTTGTCTCATTACATGATCAAAAATGTTGATTGTTTCTTCCTAATATTGGAAATTAGATCTCCTTTTTCTTTGGCCTCTTTCAGAACATTTTCATTACTCTTCTTAGTTGTCCATGGTATTCTTCACATTCTTCTGTAAAAGACATTCTTCTACAAACTCCAGTGATCTAAAACTATAGCCAGTTTATATGATTTGTAAGTAAAGAATACTCATCATGCACTGAAGAATAACATTCTGGTCCCTTCTATTCCATTCATGGAATCAGGTACACTGCAATTCGAAATTCCACATCTACTCTTGTCACAGCTCCCATTCAAACGTGTTGGGAAGATCGACTACCTGGAGGTACTAATCTGCGGCACAGACAACTATTCCAAACCACTTTCATCGAATAGAGAATGCACAGTCATTTCCTCGCTCCATTTTCCTTGAAAAAAAACGTAAAACAATCCAAGCAATCAAAACAGTTTAAGCGACTACGTTATTCTCTGCAAAAAACAAGGCGACATCCAGTCATTTTACATTGTTGGTTAGCAAGGTCGAACTCCAGTGCGAGCCAAGTGGGGTGAGTGGGCGACGATAACGACATCACCATAACAAGAATACTCATAGTCACTTCCAACTCCAATTCACTCAAATAAATTAATTTTAAATAAACCCACATCAAAAGCTGTCAAATAGTTTTAGTGATGGCCCTCTCTCATGGCCTGCGATCATGACCGCCATCTTCCCGGAAGTCTGAAGAAGAAAGAATATGCCTTCTAACGACATTGTGGAGACATGATTACCTACTTCTGCAGGCACATTATTTGATGATGAGTATGATTGTGCTATTTAATATATATTTGTATATTTAAGTGAATAAACTATACAGAAGTAGAATTGAGAAATTACATTTCATTTTCTGGGATAATCCTGACTAACCCATTAGCAGTCTGTGGAAATAGGCTGCGCAGTCTGGTTAAGGAATTTGAGATAGAGAAGGAAATGCAAACCCGGTCGGATATTCCTGACACAAAAACACATATATCGTAGACTTTGGTCTAAGATGTATCGCAAAACAATGGACAATTGACAGGACCGAAAAAGAACACAGGGTATCCCTAGCAAGTACACACTCTCGTTAGTCATAGTTGATGTATAGACACACTGATGTGTCTGTACAAGAAGGTGACTATATACATGTTTAATTGTTGTATATTTAACTTATACTGAACAACACGTACTCAATGTATATACATCCGTCGTCATTCACCTATTCTTTATTTCTTTCGTGTCTTCTAGAGAGAGACAATGCTCTAGCACTCCTACCACAAGAACTGTAATGTGTTGCTGTTGTTGATTGTCCTTCATGTCTCCGTCCATTTCACTGCGTCTGTTTAGGCTCTCGGTCCTCATTCATTTATGTAATGGCCTTGCCTCACCAGGTGAGCACATGATTCCATCTATTGTTTCTATAAGTAGTTCACCTTTGATTCTTCTCGTGAAATCTCGCTTCTAAATCAGTTTTTTTCTGTTAACTCCGGTTGTTTACCTGACACACCTCATATCTGTGGTCATAAATATGAGATGCAGCAAGACATAAATGATACCAAGAGATTATAAGTATAAACAGCACAAGAGTATATGTTCCTGTTCTCTAAAACTATCAAGAGTTGTAAAAGCTCAATGTAAATAACATCTCCAACATCCCCCCCCCTCTCCGTCAAATTCTTGTTCCTGTCTAATACATATCATTCCACTTGTTAAGATATTACTCCTGTCCTCTTTTTCTCCCTAAATCTCACTTTGCCTGGCCTTTTAATATCTTTCTCGGTAATTTTCCTGTGGATGAGCAAACGAAAGCCATCATTACATAGAATTTTCTTTTCTTTTTTTTTCATTATCGAATTATGATCAATAATCGAGATGTGTTTCGTTAGTGAACTTGCCCACCCCAAACATTTAACGTTAACAAAACTGCCATTATACAAATTGAAATGTTTCTGACTGTTGGTTTTGCTGTTTTCCTTTTCTCTGAGCCTTATAACATGACTATCTGGCGTAAAAAAACATTCCAAATGTAACAAATAAATAAATTTGAAATTAGTGTTACACATACTATTACAGCTGTTCAAATTTATTACAGTCTATACCTAGAGTATGTAAGATGCCTATCTTACAGTTGTTCAAATTTAATACACTCTATACCTACAGTATGTAATATGTCTATCTTACAGCCGTTCAAATCTATTACACTCTATACCTACAGTATGTAATATGTCTATCTTACAGCCGTTCAAATTTATTACACTCTATACCTACAGTATTGGGTTCGATCCCAGCCGACGGCTTCCGCATTCACCTAGCCTTTAATGGGTACCGGATTTTTTTTTCTGGGAAAGTAAAGCGGCACGGGCGTAATACCGACCACATTACCCCAAAAATCATGTGCCGAAGGTCTGTAAAATTTATGGTGACTAACACCATATTCACTATACGCCACTTGTCGTGACGGGGGTACTTTACTTTTTTTTTAATACATGTACCTACATTATGTAATATGTCTATCTTACAGCCGTTCAAATCTATTAAACTCTATGCCTAGAGTATGTAATATGTCTATCTTACAGCCGTTCAAATCTATTACACTCTATAACTACAAGGGAGCCGCGATAACTCAGTGGTTAGTGAACTGGACTACAAATGACAAGGGGTAGGGTTCGATCCCAACCGACGGCTTCCGGGTTCACCCAGCCTTAAATGGGTACCGGATTTTTTTCTGGGAAAGTAAATCGGCACGGGCGTAATACCGACCACTATCTCTATCTATTGACCTTTCGAGCCGTAACCGGCCCATAGGGCGTAGACCAAGATACACCTTCTCCTATATGAATTTTTGTTCTAGCAGTTTTCTTTTAAAGATATTTTATCAAATCTCGCCATCTGTCTCTGTTCTGTGCAAGCAGTTCTATCTCATTGAGGGAGCCGATTCCTGCTGCTCTTGCCTCTCTCATCAATGTTCTTCTCAGTGTCTCCCTGGGTCTTCCTCTTTTTCTTTTACCTGTTGTTTCCCATATGAGGGCTTGCTTTGCTATTCGATTATTATCTCTTCTCATCACATGTCCAAATACCGACCACATTACCCCAAAAATCATGTGCTGAAGGTCTGTAAAATATAGGGTCACTAACACCATATTTCCCTATACGCCACTTGGCGTGACGGGGGTACTTTACTTTTTTTCTTTTCTATACCTACAGTATGTAATATGTCTATCTTACAGCCGTTCAAATCTATTACACTCTATACCTACAGTATGTAAGACGTCTATCTTACGGTTGTTCAAATTTATTACACTCTATACCTACAGTATGTAAGATGTCTATCTTACAGCCGTTCAAATCTATTACACTCTATGCCTAGAGTATATGATGTCTAGCTTTCATGAAATACTTATTATATTTACTTATATATATTTTTCTTTACAATCTCTGCGGTAAGCGTTCCTGACAACAAAGGCCCAGACTGTCAAAGACAAATTAGTCAAGTGGTTGCTATCTCGTAGACCTCAGAAAGAAGGAGAGCTGTACTTTGTATTATGAGAGTTATCTTAATGGCGAGAGGCATTGCCAGCATCTCTAATTATAGCTCTCCTAATATTTATTAAAAGCCATGTCCCTTGTCATAAACTAAAAGGTTTTTTTTTCTTTTTGTCACATTATTCTTTTCACAAAGAAAACATCAAATAGATAAACTATTAATCAAAGTGAGACTAGACAAATATTTGTAAAATTACAGAAACACTTATTATTTTATTACAAATACAAAATATCGTTGTAATAAACTGTTTAAATAATCTTTGAACTCATCTCTCTGTAGAGGGAATGTAAGTACGTTTAAAATAAACAACAAAATATTGTTTCAAAATAAACAACAAAATATTGTTTCAAACTAAACACAAAAGTAATGAGAATGTTGTTTTGTAACTGACCAATGTAATTTATTTACTTTCTTTTGTTTCTTCATCTCTGTCCACTTTTAGTGTCTTGGGACAAAAATGTGTGTCCGGATCAGTGCTCTGAGCGTGTCTCTTACCTGGTGTTCATCGTCATGTCTATTGTTTTATTAATCCACCATCTATTTTCTATCCTCTTTCTTTCACTTCTGCGTGTTCAATCTCACTGTCTTAAGTTTTCTGGTGGTGATGGTCTAATAAACTCAAACCATTTAATTTGTTACTTCTCAATATTATCTGTCACATATATTAGTCCTAATTCATTTCTTATATACCAATTTCTGATTTTGTCTCTTCTTGTAACATTCAATCTTAGACATCTCAACTTTGTGGTAATAATTTTGTTCATTTTGCTGTTAATGTCCACGTTTTACATTCGTAGCAGAGTGTCACTGTGGTGTTTTGTATCCTGTCTGTGCTTAATACTATCATAGGGCTGCGTGTTCATTGCACAACGTTGCTCTCATCACAGGCTGTCTGAAAGAATGTCTGTCTGTGGCCAGATCTCCCACTTCTTATGCTGCCATGTTCAAAGCTCCTACCATCTTGAAACTATCTTCTTCTGTAACAGTGTATGGGAGAATGTGAAAGTATGGTAGGGGATGGTTGAGGTGAATAGGTTTAGCACGAGGTGAGTAGGTGAATATAGCACGAGGTGAGTAGGTGAATATAGCACGAGGTGAGTTCACGGGGAAAGTGTGAAGAGATTACTTCAGACACGACAGCGGAATTCTCGTGACTGTTGAGAATGTAAACTTGGGGATGAGGAGATGACGTATGGGAGTTTTGATTGGATAATAGACAAAACATTAGATGACGTAAAGGGATTTGATTGGTTTAAAGACGAAATATTTAAGGTCATGTATGAAATTAGAACGAGGCGGCAGACACAAAGATTCAGACGAGACTGAGAGATAAAGGGGAACTGCCGGAAAACGGTGCCATAGACAGGGTACTTTAGACCCCAGTAGATAGGCGCATCCCAGTGGCTCATGGAGCCCAAGTAGTAACAGAGAATTAGACTAGTGCAGAAGTAGGTCACGAGTTTATTAACGAGACAGTTCAGTGTGTTAGAATAGTGAGGAAATATTAGGTTACAGACTAGAGGGATTCAGTGTGGACCGATTGAGTGTGAGAGACTAACTGAGGCACGAATGCAGTAGAGATTGCCTTCAGTACATTCTATGTGTGAACGGCCGAACGAATTGTAACCTGCTGGCTTGTACATATATCGCTGCATTGGACATGTTACGGGTAAATAAATTATATGTTACCTTCACGAGAGAGTTCTGTGTGCAATGAATTACAACAATCACTTTGTCGTGGTCTGACGCTGTGTCGAAGAACGATGTTGGAGTGTCGCGGCGAAAGAGTCATTGTATCAGACTCAGCAATTCAAAGTCAATAAAACATCAACGCCAAGTACAGCATAGTAATAGATCACGAGAAGAGCAGAAAAGGGAAACGTGTTAAGTACATCCAGGTGAACATTGTATATCTGATATGTATACGGTAGATGCGTGGCCAACGGTTGTATACATTGACGTGTACGTCAACAAGTCAACAAATAACCTTGCACGCAAGCAATCAAAACAATCAAGTGAACAATTAAGTCACGAGCCCGCTGAAGGTGGAGCAACCGATCAATCGTGCAGCTCAAACATCACCCTTCATGTACATCACCCCTGTACATTACGCTTTGTGTACACTTCTTGGTCTGCCCATCTCTCGTCTTCCTGCATTCATGCCTTCCATTATTCTTTCTTTCCAGCCAACCGTGTCTTTTGATTGGATTGTTGTATTTTAATTGTACGTGTAAGATGTTGTTTATAAGCTAATTTTGTTCAATCATTAGGTCGTTTAATATGTCTTCATTTCTCTATGTTCATGGCCGTCATGCGACATGATATCTTGACAGTTGTCTGTAACATTTTGTTCCTATTGAACCAATTTTCTTCACAATTTTTGTTGTTGCGAAATTGTCCATTATTCATAACCACATGTTGCTATCAGAACGATTCATCTTGTGAATAGCTTATAATTTCACTGCCTAGTTGGTACTGTGCCATATATTAATCATGGCAATTAATTTAATTTTTTTTTTTAATTGCTATTGCAAGTTGTCTTTTGACCTCCTGTTAGTCTATATTATTAGTTAGTACATATATCATATGTTAATAGTTTGTTGCATCTTCAAGTTCTTCGTTGCCAATTATTTTGGGTTGGCTTTTTGCTTTGTGAATGAATATTATCTTTATCTATATAATATATATTATCTTTGTATTTTTAAATATATCATCACATCCTAGTGACTTCGTTCGCTTCAGGTTCTTTATTGCTGAGCGCACTTCATTTAACATAGGCTCTGATTATTTTTCTTCACTTGTTATCATTATATATGAAACCTTTGATGGATTTTCGCATTTACTGTATTCGTTTCATTTATTCAATAGATTGTTATGTTCAATTAGTGTATTGGTAATGCGGCCATTACTTACTTGAGCTGAAGGTATAAAATTGCCTGTTACTGTTCTTATTTCTCTGAACATTTCTCTTTCTCCCATTTGCTTATAGAACACTTCTTCTGCAGCAGGAATTCATACTAGTTTTGTTTTTGTCAGTCCTGATCTATGTTCTATCTTCTCTTGTATATTTTCAATATTTATCGCTATTTTGTTTCACTCCCATTTACTTTAATATGCTTAATTGTTCTTAGAGGGTCAGTGGTTTTTCCCTCAAGATATTGTACTTCTTATGCAAGCTTCTGTGGATGATATAATTAGCAGACGATATTACACTATTTCTTGTGTGTGTGGCCAGCTCGGCAGATTATGTCTACCGATATCAGCAGGTTACATTTATGTTGTATTTCAATGTTGTTATAAGTCACCGGTAAAGATGATTTGTTGAAGTGCACTGAAACAAAGCGTGTAAACAAATCAGAAAAATGTTATTTTTAATACAGACATATATTGTTATTTGATCAAAATCTCATTAACATTCAACAATATGCTTATTGTTTGTGATTAAACTTGGGTAATACCCTGTCGGCGGGAGCCGCGATAGCTCAGTGGTTAGTGAACTGGACTACCACGGACAAGGGGTAGGGTTCGATCCTAATCGACGGCTTCCGGGTTCACCCAGCATTAAATGGGTACCGGATTTTTTTCTGGGAAAGTAAAGCAGCACGGGCGTAATACTGACCACATTACCCCAAAAATCATGTGCTGAAGGTCTGTAAAATATAGGGTCACTAACACCATATTTCCCTATACGCCACTTGGCGTGACGGGGGTACTTTACTTTACTTTTAATACCCTGTCGGCGTTTAAAAAACACAGTTCAATTCAATCTTCAATACATAATTTATTGTTAAGTAAAAGTATTTGAAAATGTTGTTAAATTTAGATGGACAGTAATCAAACAAATGAAGAAAAAAAACGATTAAAGGCCATATAGATGGGATTTCTCAAAAGAATGCTGAAAGTTCTCTGGCCAGCTAAAAAGACCAACGAGGATATTTTCAAAGTGGCTAACACAAAGAGGGAGCTCCTAAGAAACATCAGAAAGAAACAATGAACATTTTTCGGGCGCATTGTGATAAGAGGAACATTGGAAAACTTGGTTACAACTGGCAAAATACAGGGAAAGAGAGATCACGGACGACAAAGAGTGAACTACTTAATAACGTTATTTCATGGCATGGAAAACACCCAACAGAACTGATGCAGTAGGTAGAAGATTGTGGAATGACATGATCGCCTACGCCAATCGGTATGATACATGATGATGATGTTGACTGTTCTTTATGATGACTTTTATATGAAAATTATTTCTAAAAAAATCATGATTAAACATACATTCATACGATTCCTTACGAATATGGTGCTGTGCTGGGTACTCAGCCTGAATGGGTGTTCACCTGATGATCTCTTTGCTGGATGAACAGATTCAGCGAGACAACTCTTGATTCACTACAATCTGCTCAACATAGGAAACTGAACATCCGATGTAACAGAAGAAGCAAGATGAATAACAATAAATGTACATAATGCAAAACGAAATCAGGCCAGTTATATTTATCTCTCAGAGAGGCTGTTATCTCAAATCTGAATGTTCTACGATCATTCGAGCATGGATAGTGTAATTTAGAAAGACCATTGCATTACACTTCTTTTTGTCGTTGGTACTTCACTTTAGCTCCTTAGCTCAGTCTGAATTGCAATTTGTTTATGATTCTTGTATAGTATATTCACATGAAGTAGAGGAGATTGTGTTTTTTCCTAAGTTGTACAATTAATTGTTAATGAGAATTGCATATCACAGGCAAGTAAATGGAGATTTTGTAAATCTTTGAGGTGTTAATCCCATAAGAGATAATGCACCAAAAATAATAATACACAAATTAATACACAAATAATACACAAATTAATTCCGTTAGAAAATGTACGTACATTTCTGTTTAGCACCAAAATCTGAAACACATTGCACATATAAAAATGAGTGGGAGAAAGAAAAGACAATTAAAATGCACCGCTAATCAATGATAAGTTTCAATGAGTGTGATCCATAAAACGCACGTATAATAAACTACAGCTTACGTTCCATTAATTGTCGCAGTTTTATGAGTTTGAAATTGTTCAGACCTATTTTATTTCCCTATTATCGCTTGATACGATGCACTGTGGATAGATGTGGAAGGACATGATCGCCTACGCAAACTAGTATGACGCATGATGATGATTGATATCTTTTGAAGAAATAATACCAAAAAAAAAAATTATTTAATGTCTCCATTTACAACTTGTAATAACCCTACAGTAGACATAAATGTTATATCTATTGGATTTCTATCTATCTATTGGCCCTTCGAGCCGTAGCCGGCCCATAGGGTGTAGACCAAGATACTCCTTCTCTTATCTAAATTTTTGTTCTAGCAGTTTTCAATTCTTTTAAAGATATTTTATCAAATCTCGCCATTTGTCTCTGTTCTGTGCAAGCAGCTCTATCTCATTGAGGAGCTGATTCCTGTTGCTCTTGCCTCTCTCATCAATGTTCTTCTCAGTGTCTCTCTGGACCTTCCTCTTTTTCTCTTACCTGTTGTTTCCCACATGAGGGCTGCTTTGCTATTTTATTATTATCTTTTCTCATCACATGTCCAACATATCACCATCGTCTTTTCTTTATTACTGAAGATATTAGTGGTTGATTGGCGATTTCTCTAATTTTCTCCTTTGTTTTGAATTCGTTCCACGCTATACCAAGTATTTTCCTTAGACATTTATTTTCGAATGCGTTCAACTTCTGTATCAGGTCTACGTTTCATTAACAAAATCGTGTTTACGATAGCGGCCTGTTAAACCTCTGATCAACGGTTCTACACCAAGCCGGAGACAAATAATTCCTACATCTTGGGTACAACCGGAAACATTGGATTTACAAAATAAAAATTAATTGTTAAAATTATCATTCAGTTATATATATTTACATGTATAGTGTGTGACAGTTTTGTGGGTAAAAGCTGCTAGATTGCTAGATAAGAGATTCTAACGTCAGAAAGAAACGTTAAGTCCCCTTCATGCTCACTACAAAAGTGGAACTCAACAAGACTGAAAGTGACGTCAACTACATCGAAACGATCAACGATTGCGAAAACGAATTGCTACTTAAAGAATATCCTTTGAGTACACCATCATTAGAGTGATCAAAACACAACACAACGAACCTTCAATAACCGTTGCGAGAACACCAGACCCAAGGGTCGACCACGAAAAAGATGGATCGCCGGAATATTATAAGCACTAGGAAACATAACGGTGAGTAACAGAGGCGAACAGAAGAGTAAAAGACCCTTTTTATATATCCCCTCGACGCTGAAAGACAAATGAGGAAGGAAAGAGAAGAAGACACAATCATTATCAAGTGCAATAACCACAAACGTAGGCAATTACGTTTACCCACACTTTCTGGATCTCAAAGTTACTATCAGTTTTTTCCTCTATGATATAGGTTCATACTATATCTTTTTCATAGGCTGTCTATCTTATTTCTCCGATTTTTCCTCCCTCTCTTTCTCCTCTTCATTCGATTTTTCCACTACTCTCAATATGTTTCAGATGTTCTATGTTCATTACTTGGCAAATAAAATTATTGTTTCCGTGTGATATTACTAACAATTTTTCCCTTTCTTTGCTCTCCTTCAGAACGACTAAGATTCTCATTTTAGCTGCCTATTATATTCTCCACATTCCTCTGTAAAGACACATATATGCCGTCTACAAAGACATCTTGTTTTGTTGTCCGACTGAACATGATTTACCTTCACATATCAGAAATGATATTACAAAACGTTAAAGACAAAGCAGACACAATATATGAAAGAACGTCAAAATGAAGCAATAATGTATGATGTGATCACATTTATAAGCAGATAAACTTTACAATAGAGTGTGAAAAACAATCACGGTTTCCTCCCTTGCCATGCTAGACGTGTAACTATAATAAACTGTTAGTTACCGTGGCCCTTCCATTACTAACGGTATATTTTTGGAGAAAGTGGTAAATTTCACGCCAGACCGCTTTTACATGTACAGAAAAATCGCAGGTACCCATTTTTAGAGGCTGGGTGAACCCCGTACCTTTGTCGATACAGAAAAAAATAAATCCCTTCTGGGATTGAACCCTGACTCTTCCGATGAGGAAGCGAGCAAACTAACCACTCAGCCACTAAGTGTGAAAATAATAGAACAATTCCTGAACTGTATGAAATATACAGTTGTAAAGATTCATGATCATCTACCCCAGCCGATGAAGCTCATGTTGCTGGTGACATCACGTTTATAGTTTTATTATTCCGCCTAAAATGTGTTCCTTTCTTTCATATCACAAAAGCACCACAACGTCAATTTGTATGCATCGATGTAGTCTGTCGTATTTTTTTTTCTGTGTATTGTCTTTCCGCTCTGAGAAAATCTTCATTAGACTGGGGATTTCTCTTCTGGCCCGTCTGATAAATACACAAATATTATGCATTCTGTGAACCGACACAATCGCTTTTGATTACATTCGTCATCTTCTTGGATAATTGCTCACATCACAGCCAGTGTTGCTCATGTCAGCTTGCTTATATCATATTCTATTTCACTATTCCAGGAATTATTCCCTGTCATTGCAGTATTCATTTCTTGGAAATGATACATCTAACGCAAGAACTGGCAATATTTACGTCTCTCTTCTTATTTGGTAACTCGATTTTCTTAAAAAGAGATTTATTTTGTAAATCATCTATCACATCAATATTTGAATTGTTCGGCTTATCCTTTGCATTCTGTGAACATCGCCGACATAGATGAACATTTCTGATCTATCAAGGAAATCCTGTATCAGTGTTGTATTTATTCTCGTTCGTAAACCTAGTTCAATCGTGCCCCGTGTTGTTCATGCATTGTGGTCCAGCGCAGATATCTTTAGCATCCAGTTAGTTGGGACTGCTTAAGTTTTATTTGGTTCCTAGTGTAGGTGATGTGGGGCTGAAGTGGTTGAGTAAAATTGAATAAAACTTTGTAAATCTGAGTGAAAGTTGTGGAGTCAGACAGTGTAAAACTGTGATCCAAAGTTACAGAGTCAGACATTGTAAAAATGTGGGTGAAAGTTGTGGAGTCAGACATTGTAAAATGTGAGTGAAAGTTGTGGAATCAGCCATTGTAAAACTGAGTAATAGTTGTGGAGTCAGACATTGTAAAATGTGAATAAAAGTTGTTGAGTCAGACATTGTAAAACTGTGAGTGAAAGTTGTGGAGTCAGACATTGTAAAACTGGTTGAAAGTTACGGAATAAGACATTGTAAAACTGTGAGTGAAAGTTGTGGAGTCAGACATTGTAAAACTGGTTGAAAGTTACGGAATAGGACATTGTAAAACTGTGAGTGAAAGTTGTGGAGTCAGACATTGTAAAACTGTGAGGGAAAGTTGTGGAGTTAGACATTGTAAAACTGTGAGTGAAAGTTGTGAAGTCAGACATTGTAAAACTGGTTGAAAGTTGCGGAATAAGACATTGTAAAACTGTGAGTGAAAGTTGTGGAGTCAGACACTGTAAAACTGTGAGTAAAAGTTGTGGAGTCAGACATTGTAAAACGTGAGTGAAAGTTGTGGAATCAGACATTGTAAAACTGGTTGAAAGTTGCGGAATAAGACATTGTAAAACTGTGAGTGAAAGTTGTGGAGTCAGACATTGTAAAATGTGAGTGAAAGTTGTGGAATCAGCCATTGTAAAACTGAGTAATAGTTGTGGAGTCAGACATTGTAAAACGTGAGTGAAAGTTGTGGAGTCAGACATTGTAAAACTGTGAATGAAAGTTGTGGAGTAGACATTGTAAAACGTGAGTGAAAATTGTGGAGTCAGACATTGTAAAACTGTGAATGAAATTTAAGAGTCAGACATTGTAAAACTGGTTGAAAGTTGCGGAATAAGACATTGATAAACTGTGAGTGAAAGTTGTGGAGTCAGACATTGTAAATCTGTGAATGAAAGTTATGGAGTAAGATATTGTAAAACTGTGAATGAAAGTTGTGGAGTAGACATTGTAAAACTGTGAATGAAAGTTGTGGAGTCAGATATTGTAAAACTGTGAATGAAAGTTGTGGAGTCAGATATTTTAGAAGTCTATGCTGTAGACTCAGATAGTCGTTAACTAACAATAGAAATCAAGGTATGCACTCAGAAATCATAGAATAATAGTAGTTAAATGTTTGGGGTAAAACATTGTAAGAACTATAGGAGTCAAGTTGTGGAGTCAGACAATGCAAGAACTATATGAGTCAAGAAGTGAAGTCAGACATTGCAAGAACTATAAGAAAGAGTCAAGAAGTGAAGTCAGACATTGTAAGAACTATATGGGTCAAGAAGTGAAGTCAGACTTTGCAAAGACTAAAGGAGTCAAAGTGTCGTGTAAGATTTTGCAGGACCTGTGGGAGTATATATTTTGGAGTGACACAATGCAAGAACTATATGAGTCAAGAAGTGAAGTCAGACATTGCAAGAACTATATGAGTCGAGAAGTGAAGTCAGACTTTGCAAAGACTAAAGGAGTCAAAGTGTCGTGTAAGATTTTGCAGGACCTGTGGGAGTATATATTTTGGAGTGACACAATGCAAGAATTTCATGAGTCAATGTTATGAAGTCCGGCATTGTCAAAATTATGAGAGTCAAATTAATGGAGTCAAACACTGTAAGAACAGAACTATGAGTCGTGAATTCTGAAGTCAGAGTTGGGCAGTAAAAATAATAGAGAACTTGGAACAAGGCAAATGAAAAATTAGGGAGGCGAATACAAAAGTAGAAGAGCAAGAAAAAAGGATGCAGAAAGATATAAGTAAAAACTTTTGTTGGCGTGACGACTTATCAATCTTCATAGTTACGCCGGGACAATATGAAGCCCGACCGTGAAACACCAGCTGCCTGAAATTGGACTCGTTTTCACAGAATCTCGGATAGCGAGTGTTGACTCACTCCCATTTTCTCAATAGATGTCCTTTGTGTGGTCTCGCGTGAGTAGGGCTATTGATCTCTCGGGTGTAGGAGGCCCGCTCTGGTTGTCAAACATTAGGGACAGAGCCATACATGTTTCTCCAGCAGACGGTTTTGATAACTCGCTCTTGTCACGGCCTGCTCTGTCTTCTGCCGCCGCTGAGGGCAACAATGAGATCCATGAGTTCGTTCTACTAAGTGCTTGAAATGAGACTGATTGCGGCAAATGAAATGGGCAGTTTACATTTCCATTCTGGTTGTGAAAGCATTTCTCATTTTACTAACACAGACCGTTCGCTATTTCCTTGTTTTCTCTTTCTGTTTGTATTATCCAACACCTCTTTTAGTATATGAACAGCAACGTCGGTACTATTTAATTATTTATTCTTTTATATTGGTCCTGCCCTTCGACGCTGAAAGACAAATGAGGAAGGAAAGAAGAAAAAGAAGACTATTGGTCCGTAAAGCTTTGCTGGATCTGAATGTTTTTTATTTTGTTATAATTGTGAGCCATGCGTATAGGTAGATATGAGCTTTATTTCTGCATAATTTCTATCTAACCGTCTGATTGTTGGTCGTCCTTGGGCTTTAATGCCAGATCGTCAACTGTTGAAAGTGCCCTAAGGATTCCAAATTAGACTCATTTCTTGTGAGCGGAACAAATAATTGAAATGTTGTTTCTCTCCGTTTATCGATAATTACCTCCTCTAATTTGATTATTATTCTTTTTCTTTCTTTGAAAATGCCGTATTATATTTCTTTACTGTTTTTACAACGAATTAAGTGGCTTCAATTTTGTTTCATATTTTCAACATTTTATTTTATGTTTTATATCTCATTAGTGAATCTTTCTCTGGTAAAGAAAACAGTTCATGTAGCAAGGCAATAAATTATAAACTTAACATCACACAACACATTCAGTAACTTTAAATAAGTATACATGTTGATCGTGGCATCTCGTATTATATTAGAGATTCTCAAACAGTATTAAAAGCCAACCAGTTATATTAAAAATATAATAACTCTTAAGAAATGTTAACATATTACTATACACAGACCAGAACTATCTGGTACAATAACCTTTTGAGATTGTCGGACTATGACATGACAAATGACAGAAACGGTGACAGATTTGTGAAGTTCGACCTTTTCTCAATAAATGACAACATAATTCTAGAATTCAGATACACTGATGACACAGTCCTCCTCTCAAACAGTTCAAAAGGACTAAAAGAGACAACTGAGTGAGTTAAAATTTAACACAATGAAGAACAAGACCTCTATAAAAAAAACAAAGATACTATCCATCGACAAAACAAAAGGCCAAATTAAAATTATCGTAAAGCGGCACGGGCGTAATACTGACCACATTATCTCAAAAATCATGTGCCGAGGGTCTGCAAAAGGTATGGTCACTAACACCATATTCCCTATATGGAATATACTTGGCATGACGGTGGTACTTCACTTTTTTTTATGGAGGAAATTAAAATACAATGGCCACGACTAAAAACAGAGCGGTCTGGAAAGAACAATAATGGAAGGCATGGTTCCTGGATGACGCATCAGGGGTAGATCAAGAAGAAGGTGGTTTGAAGACATCCAAGAGATGAGCATGACAACAGGAGAAATGGGAGCTCTGGCTAGAGACAGATATTTTTTTGTTCAGACCGGCTGTGGTGAATATAACGTTCTGTGGGAGATCTGGTTATAAACAGAGATTCTTTCAGGCGGGCTGAGGTGAATGTAACGTTCTGCAAAATGACACGCCACCAGATGATGAAATAAGTATGTTATAAGTATTTGAAAACTAGAACTTCCGCCACTTTACATTATCAAGTTTTGCTGTTTACAAATCACCACCCACATAAGTATACCAGAGCTTCTGAGACCTGGTATAACACTATTTTCTCGTTTTCTGGGATGGGACGATAGAGTTTAGGTAACCTTTTGTTCATAAAGAAAGGATTGACTGCGCTTCTATAACAAAACTTTTTTTTACTTAAAAACAGAAATCGCATTTTTTTAGGCGAGGATGAAGGTGACTTTAAGAGGATGACTTCTAGTTCACAAGTTCATGCGCAGGGATCGAGTTTTAATATTATTATCATTATTGTTATTATTGTTATTACTAACCTAGTATTATTATTGTTGTAAGCTTTGTTTAAGTGTTTTACGATACATTATTCACTTTTTACTATTGACCTCTTGAGCTCTTCCTCATTTTTCTAATCTTTCTATTTTACACATCTCGACGCTCATTATCCCTCCCGTCATGTAGCCTCCTTTCTTATTTTAACATCTTACTTTCTTCTTCTCTGTCCATCTCTCCATTCACCTGATCATCTACCATGTAGTTATAGAAAATTGTGCTTAATCGTTTGGTGTCGATGTTCCTGTTTTCTGAAGAAGGCCAAAATTCATCTTAATCAACCGATCAATGAATTGATATACGTGTTCATGTCAAACATTTAGAACAATGGTATGGGAAATGTCATTCAAGTGTCCATATTTTCTTTAATAACAATCTACATATTCATGGGTCATGTCTTCAATAAAAAGTCAGGGCGTCCTATCCCCAGGTCTAATATTTCGTACACACTTTGGGTATTTCGTACACAATACACTTTGGGTATACAATGTCGAGTGGAGGGAAAAAAAACCCAACTGGTTATCTTTTGATGCCCACATACTTTAGAGTTATTTTTAGGTATCTCCGTGATGAACACGCATTTGCATTTCAGTTATATTTTAGTTACCTCTAAAACGTTCTCATTGTTATTATTCTGTTATATTTTAGTTATCTCTTTCATGTCCACATAGTTATTTTTGAATTTTGTTTCAGTTATCTCTTTTATGTCCACATAATTATATTTCAGTTATATTTTAGTTACCTCTTTGATGCCCACATAGTTATATTTCATTTATATTTTAGTTATCTCTATGAAGTGAAAATAGTTATATTTGAACTATATTTTACTTTCGTCTTTGATGTCCACATAATTATATTTCAGTTATATTTTAGTTACCCCTTTGATGCCCACATAGTTATATTTCATTTATATTTTAGTTATCTCTATGAAGTGAACATAGTTATATTTGAACTATATTTTACTTTCCTCTTTGATGTCCACATAATTATATTTCAGTTATATTTTAGTTACCTCTTTGATGCCCACATTGTTATATTTCATTTATATTTTAGTTATCTCTATGAAGTGCACATAGTTATATTTGAACTATATTTTACTTTCCTCGTTGATGTCCACATAATTATATTTCAGTTATATTTTAGTTACCTCTTTGATGCCCACATTGTTATATTTCATTTATATTTTAGTTATCTCTATGAAGTGAACATAGTTATATTTGAACTATATTTTACTTTCCTCTTTGATGTCCACATAGGTGTTTTTGTTTTTTTTCAGCCGTATCTGCGCGGAACGGCGTTCCGATAAAAATGTTAAGAGTTTACCGATTCCGAGAGACATAATACAATCTATGTCCCTATGTTAGAGTTGTTAACGACGATAATACCAAAAACACCAGCAGAGCGTCGCAGTATTCGGTTTTCACGGTTTTCTCATTTTATGGGATAATTCCCGTAAACGTCTTTTTTGTTATAGAAAGAAAAGTCCTAGTACCCCTTTGATGCTAACGTAGGAGGTCACGGTAGAGAAGAAGTTAAAGAACATACGTTCTAAGGTCAAGGTGTCGAATTATGCTTCTTTCGAAGGCTTATAGATTCATTCAACCGTAATAAGTAAGGTGCCGGAACTTTCTAAGAGAGCAGGACGGTGTTTGAATGATACTTTCGTTTCATATGATAAAATGTGCCGATGGTTGAATAAGAATATATGGGCACTAGCACCATAGGCGTGAAGAGGAGTTTATCGCTTTGATGGCAATTATCTTCAGGATAACTGTTAAGCTGTGGCGTTGATGCCCACTTGTTAATTACTTGGTTTTTTAGAATTGCTCTACGAAAGCAGAACATTTGTGTTCCTTGTTAAAGACCATATAAGCAAGATATGAGAGAGAGAGGGGAGAGAGAGAGAGAGAGAGAGAGAGAGAGAGATAGAGAGAGAGATCATAGTTAACAAAGTCAGTTTGTTGACATTTCTCAAGAAAGACGTGGTACAGAAGTTCTTTATCACAGATGCCATTTACATTATTTAGTTGTCGATAGCAGCTAAAGAACATTTCATTTACAACTCAGTTAGGACAATTAATTTGGATATTTCTTGTGTTGACTTCAATGCTATTTACTTTACTTTACTATTACAACTATTATTATTTTCTATCTATCTATCTATTGACCTTTCGAGCCGTAGCCGGCCCATAGGGCGTAGACCAAGATACTCCTTCTCTGATCTGAATTTTTGTTCTAGCAGTTTTCTTTTAAAGATATTTTATCAAATCTCGCCATCTGTCTCTGTTCTGTGCAAGCAGCTCTATCTCATTGAGGGAGCCGAATCCTGCTGCTCTTGCCTCTCTCATCAATGTTCTTCTCAGTGTCTCTCTGGGTCTTCCTCTTTTTCTCTTACCTGTTGTTTCCCATATGAGGGCTTGCTTTGCTATTCGGTTATTATCTCTTCTCATCACATGTCCAACATATGACCATCGTCTTTTCTTTATTACTGAAGATATTAGTGGTTGATTGGCGATTTCTCTAATTATTATTTTACTTACTATTAATTATTAATTAATTAATTACTATGAAACAAGTAATTATTACTATTTCCTATTACTTTACCTTTACTTTATTTTACTTTACTTTACCTTTACATCTATTTATGAGCATTTATTTTGCAGTAATAGTTGACCTTTAAAAAAATAATTTTGCTTGTTTCCTGTAGTATAGAAGGTCTATGGTCAAGAAGTAGTTTGTTTCTTGTCTTGTCTTTTTGTATCTAAAAGATGTAATCGCTTTTCATTCCATTTTTCATCATCATCGAGTGCCGTCTCCGCAACGAAGGTTGGCTAACATGGAGCGCCATTCTGCTCTGTCTCTTGCTTTGATGTCGCAGGTTGTCATAGGCTGATTTGTCCATCTTTTAATGTTTCTTGTCCATGTTAGTCTTCCATTGTTCATATTTTCCTCAAACTTAAAAGTGTGTCGATCGCCATATTTCATAAGCGTCACAAGACTTGACAGGATGCTTTCACTGTATTTTTCCCTTTATTATAAATAATCTTTCCCTCGGTCCCGCATAATTGAAGATCATACGCCACTAACAGACCTTCTTACTTGCAGTGGCCTCCATCTCAATCTGTGTTTTCCAGTTTCAACCAAAAATGTAACAATGTATCAATAATCTCAATATGTAGGACAATAAAATAAAAGATTTAGTAACTTGTATCAATGTACATTCTTTAAGGGTTACCATTCAGTCTAACTCGCTGTTCTCTACACCTACTAATATGTCAATTTATGGTTGTCATTAATTAATGCAGATATAACTATGCCAATTACAATTACAAACATTAATCAAATTCAGAAGTACATTTAACGTATTTTTACTTCCAGAGTTAGTGCATCCATAGACACCTTCAGTAAAACATCTTATAACAAACATATAGTAGACAATTTATATAATATATAATAGAAATACAATGATACATTTTATATAATATATAAAAGACACAAATATATACAATATAATTACACTGGAAACATTTATATAATATAAAATACAAATATAAATGCTGTATTAATACAAATCAGAATGACTAAAGCAGCAATGTCTTTCAGAAGCCTTGAAAAGTTGTGGAAATCAAAACTCATCTGCACAAACACAAAACTTAGGCTATTCAAATCAAATGTACTATCAACCCTTACGTATGCGTGTGAAAGCTGGAAAACTACTAGAGATATAGAAACAAAGTTGAACGCATTCGAAAATAAATGTCTCAGGAAAATACTTGGTATAGAATGGAACGAGTTCAAAACAAACGAGGAAATTAGAGAAATCGCCAATCAACCACTAATATCTTCAGTAATAAAGAAAAGACGATGGTCAAACGTTGGACATGTGATGAGAAGAGATAATAATCGAATAGCATAGCAAGCCCTCATATGGGAAACAACAGGTAAAAGAAAAAGAGGAAGACCCAGGGAGACACTGAGAAGAATATTGATGAGAGAGGCAAGAGCAGCAGGAATCGGCTCCCTCAATGAGATAGAACTGCTTGCACAGAACAGAGACAGATGGCGAGATTTGTTAAAATATCTTTAAAAGAAAACTGCTAGAACAAAAATATCATATAGGAAAAGGTGTATCTTGGTCTACGCCCTATGGGCCGGTTACGGCTCGAAAGGTCAATAGATAGATAGATTAATACAAAACTCCACTATCAATGCTCAACTATCAGTGCACCACTACCAAACTCCACCATCAAAACTCCATCATAAATGCTCTACTATCAGTGCATCACTACCAAACTCCACCATCAAAACTCCATCATAAATGCTCAACTATCAGTGCATCACTACCAAAGCTCCACCATCAAAATTACACTATCAATGCTCCACTATCAGAGCTCCACTACCAAAGCTTCACACCAAAACCTTACTGGCAAATTTCTCACTCTATTTTTAACGAATCCAGCAAACTTGTTTTAAACTTGTTGTACCTAGATAAATCGTAGAGATAGTATATTAGGTAACTAGTGTTGAGTAAACGACATGTGCGATCAATCTGCTCCCTTTATCTCTGCCCATGGGTCAATGTATCTGTTTATTTTGACATCTAAACATGGTAACATATCTCTCTTTTGATCTTCATTCTGGTCTGTTTTAGCCTACGTACTCCATGTGGTAATTAAGTGATCAGAAAATTGTCTTTACATTACATGTTCAAGAAATGAATTATTTCCCTTATGATATTCATGAGATTGTATGATACGAACACATCTTCGATAATTTCGTCATTTAGTTTCCTATTTTTCCACGAACTATGAAGATATATCTCTACAACTAAATCGCCATTGCTTCTAATTTCTTTGTCGTTTGCTTTTTTCCTTATTGTTCTTGTTTGGATGGCTACAATAAATTCGTTCAATGTGCCATTTAGCTTAGGCATGTTGTTGATGGGAACAAGAAAACGTGTCGATCTTTATTAGAAGAGTACGTTGGAGATACATAATGTGTCGGGAATGAATGAAGAAAGTCTTCCTCATCAAGCATTCATATGGAAACTATGTGGCAAAAGAAAGCAATGCGGACCAAGAGAGTCACTACAGAGAACAATTACTAAGGAGGGTTCAACAATGGGATAAAGACACAACCAAAACCTACAAGATTTAGCAGAAAAGCGTCAGTCGTTGAGAACTATGTCTTCCACCCTATGTGCCGTTTTCAATACGATGGGAAAAAGAATTAGAACCAAAAAAAATGTTGTTACCACATGCTGTTATTAAACAATTAAAAGACAGAAAGTAGTCAAGATACATGAACATCAACGCCAGCAGGCACAGTAGAGATGCTGATGATGATGTAATAATATAAGAGTTTTTCAAATATCCTGAGATCTTTATATAGGACATCAAAAGGAAATCCCTTGTGTGTCCATTGTTATCATCCCACCTTCTCGTACTAAACTTCAGGTGTCGTTTAAAGAAGATGAAATATTTAATAGTTGAGATAGACATAGGAGTATAGTCCGCGTACGAAGTTCTATAAAAGTGAAGAGATATTGAGTTTAAAGTTCAGTTTGATTGAGGACAGTGTGTTGTATGACTCGTTTATTTTCTTGTATTTGTAGACATGACGCAGTTAGTGGCGCACGAGCCAAGCTTTGATTCTCCAATGGCAAATGTGACCTTCAAGGAAATGGAAACTGCCATCTTGCCGTGCTCCGTCAAGTTCATCGGAAGACACCAGGTACGGGTTTGTGGTTGTTACTGATTGTTGATAAATGGCGATGATTGGTAATTATGTAGACGATTGGTGATGATTAGTGTTGATTGTTAATGATTGTAGAATACTGGTGGCAATTATTGATCAGTTGTGATAATTGGTGATGATCGCTGCTGATTTGTAATGATTGATGATTATTGTTAATGCTTGGTGATGATTGTTAATGTCTGGTTATAATTGTTAATAATTAGTAATATTTGTTGATGGTAATTAATAATGTTGACGACAAAAAGTGATGGTAGTGATTGTACAAGAACTACTAAAGACAATTACAGCAAGACAAATGCAATTTTTTGGTCATGTTAAAAGACACAATAGTCTAATAAAAGTAATATTAGAAGGGAAAATACAAGGTAAAAGAGGCAGAGGCAGACCAAGACTAACATGGACGAGTAACATCTAAAGATGGACAAGTCAGCCTATGGCAATCTGCACCATCAAAGCAAGAGACAGAGTGGAATGGCGTTCCATGGTAGCCAACCTTCGATGCGGAGAGGGCACTCAATGATGATGATGATGAGTGATTGTAACTGGGCAAAATTACTGGTGCTAATTGTTACTTAAGCACGAAGTGTTAATTGTAATTATGATAAAGGTAATTGTCAGACTAATGACAAATATTGTGCAAGCTATGGTACCGCTGAATGGGTTTTGTGCTGATGATGGTGGTAGTGGCGGTGATAGCAACTATGGTTTTGTTGGTAACGAGAACGGCTATCCGTGGTGGTGATAATAATTAACAAGACTTTCGATGGTGATGGTGGTTGAGATAATGATCTGTATTTATAATGATGATTATGTTAAGAGTGATAAAATGACGATGACTGTGGTGGTAATAACATTCATTGTATTGATGGTAGTGCAAATAATGGTTGTGTTAATGATATGAGAAGTAATGATAGTAAAGGTAAAGTATGAGACTTGAATCGGCGTCTTAGAACTTGAGTTTTCACCCATATGCGCTCGGCCGCGTATCTGACTTCTGGATAGTGTCACTTCAAGCATCGAAACTCATGATGCGAGGTGGTATTCCTCACCTTCCTAGAGTACTACCCTGATACCCATTTCTGCCAGCGGCTGGGTTGACCACGGAGATGTTTTTTTTTAAATTTTAACCACGAGTACAATTCACTCTGCTTCCAGCGGGAATCGAACACGGGTTGTCCGTACGTCGGTAACTCAGTCGGGTAGTTTTCCCAAATAGGCTATCGAGGCCCCCAATGACAGTGATTGTGCTAATGATAGTGATATTAATGATAGCATATATATATATATATATATATACATATATCAGTGGCGTATACTGGTTTTGGGGTCTGGGCTACCGCTGACATAATAAATAAAGACATACATTATATACAGTAGGCTAACATGAAGTAATATTTGCTAATGACATCACTACATTTTAAATTACTTATATATTTATATGTAAACTCTATCCGTCTTGTTTGGGACGAAAATGTCTCGATGACTTTACCATTGAAAGTACTGTTGGGTTGGTTTCTAAGTTTCTAAAGAAATGATTTCTCAATGGACATTAATGCCAAACCAGACAAGCTTTCTTGTGTCTGAGTTTAGCGACAATAAGATTTGATTCTCTTGATAGCAGAAAAAGTTCTTTCTGCAGATGCGCATAACGTAGTTATAAATAAGTTAGGAAGTTCCGGTAATCAAACATAGTTTCACTTTTACTTTGTGACGATTCTGATTGGCTAGAGCTAAAAATAACCAACGAAACCACATGTCTCTAGCGGTAACTTTCGCCGTATTATTTTGTCGGGAATTTTTGAATGTCAAGGTCATTCAACCTGCCAAGATAACCCTGCCAAGAATATATAGAACAACAACAACTTAAATGGTTCGGCCACCTGGTCAGAATGAATCCTTACCAATCACCATCAAGGGCGTTCTTCTCGAGAATGCAAGGGAAAAGACCAAGAGGAAGACCCAGAAGAAGATGGATAGATGCAGTGACAGAGACATGTAACAACAAAGGAAAATCACTAATTCAGACAATTCGAGCAGCACAAGAACGACAAATGATATAATTCACGACACCTTTTAGGTATCAGTGAAAGAGAAAAAAAAAGAAAAGAAGGTCATTAATTCTAAGTCGGAGAGAAGAGAACTGTACCGCTGCTTATTAGCGGTTTCATGTACTATTTTACGGTACTTTCGGTTTCATTCACAAACATTATAGTGGCCATAGGAAAACCTTGGTTTAATAAATGCAAATTAAAGCAAATAAATCATATTGGCCTACGAAATGTGTAATAGAATATTCAAAAATGTGTAATATAATTATGAAAAAAAATAATAATTTATAATTTCCTTTTGTATTTCGTTAATATGTTCATGCTACCGGCGGTAGCATAGATAATACGCCACTGTATATATATATATATATATATATATATATATATATATATATATATATATATATATATATATATATGATATTAATGATAGTAATTGTACTAATGACAATGGTAGTAATTATAACGATAGTGCTAATGATACTGGAATAATGATAACCATTCTGCTAATGATGGTAGTGATGGCGGTAGTATGTGCAGACTGGATTATCTGCAAGTGAGATATCAGCCTGCGGAGAAGAAAATTACGTATCCAGCCATTGGCAGTGCGAAATTTTCTCTTCGAATCGGTGGTTATTACGTGGTTTAATTTTACTAACTACAGGTCATGTGGCTTCTGTTGGATTGGAAATGATAACTTACCACCACTGTGTGTCTATATGTTTGGAATTGGAGTCATCAATGATGGCCTAACATCATCAAGTGTTATGACGATCATCATTTTCGGGAGGACGTGAACTCCCATGGTATATGGTGGACAGGCGGCAGGAACCATTGAAGGCTATGTCTGAAAAGTGTTCCTTCTTGCAGTTTCCTCATATTCCAAGTCCGGCTTGTTGCAGGAGCTACTGAGTTAAGTGCTCTGTGCACACCGTGAGCTGTGTGTCTCATCCGTTTTGATCCTGCTTCGATATCCCGCTCGTTTACAATGAATGATGATATCGTATGACAGGGAACAGTTGGCTGTGTTCACTTTCTGCGCGGTTTCGCCTTATGTCTTTTGGCGTGTGTTGAGACTGCTACCATGGGGACTACAGTTACCTTTCTCTGTTTGGGAGATGAGTTAGTAATTCGGATGATTCCACTGGCACGGGCGGTTGAGCAATTATGGATTTTGATTCGTTTGCTGTGATTCCGAGGCCTTCCATAACCAATAACCAATAACAATACGTGGTTTAAACCTCTCCCACGTTTTGCCCTCTCGGAAAATATAAAAAAAACAGGAGTTCCCGTGTCCACCCTGCTCGCATTAATTAGGTTGGTTAGATGTTGGCTTACTCCGTATGTTGAAAAGCGTGGAGCAGAAAATAACGCTGCCCATGAAAAAACGTGTTAAATTAGAAGAAATGTAACCGTAGTGAAGACAAAGGTATTTAGTCGAATGGCGCGGATACGACGTTCTATCGCAAACTATAGCTCGTTTCAAAACATATGCCCAACTTCAAAACGCTATTACTCTCTAACCGTTTGTTAAATACTTTTGAAATTTTCTAAATGTTATTAGAATGCAAAAGACCCTTTAAATGTATATTTAACAAATATCTTGCAGCTGCAGTTTTCTTAAAGCGGCGATATTTCTTTGATGTTTGTCAAAATTGTAAATTGTGAAGCCCTAAAGAATAGAAATTACCGTAGTTGCTGGTCTACGATTAATTTTCACTAGGTAAAGGCGTGGCCGTAATGGGGAAATAACTGGATAAAACAAAACACCAGGAGAATTATTGTCTGCTCAGTTCGAGGACGGACGATAATAATATCAAGGTATACCTGTATGTCCAATTTTCATAGTTGTGTGGTCCTGATAAGGACCGTTTATTGAACTAATTTAAGGTAATATAGAGGCCAACATTGTGGGGGCTATATACTTTCATTCTGAATCAGACGAGTCTAAAAGATTAATAACTGTTTGGGGTTGAACATTCCACAAACCATCATTTTTCCAATTTTCCTCTTCCTGTTTTAAGACGTGGTCTTCACATTTAGCCCAATAATCTTTGTCTATATTTAATAAAGCGAGATTAGCAAGAGTCTTTACATCGCATATTTTGAATGTTGTATTTTCATCTGCCACTTGTCCTTTTAATTTTGCCCAGATTAGTTCTATTGGATTTAAATGAGCATGGTAAGGTGGCAGCCTCAAACTTATATGACCGTGCTCTTGGATAATCTTATCTATTTGAAAAATCTTTGTCCTTTGTTTTTGCTTTACTAGAGATAGTAATTCAGGTTTTAAGTACATGTTATTAAATTGTATGTGCTCCTTTGTGAGCCATATCTTAATAGCATCTTTTGTACTGGATGACGTCGGAACTTTATCTTCAAGTGCAACAATGTTGTGGTACGCTGCATTGTCCATTATTAGGCAAGATGGTAGATCTAGTGATGGGAGAACAGAATTTTCAATCCAATGTCTAAATATGTGACCATTCATCTCAGAGTGATAATCCCGATTGTCTATGGACTTTGAAAGAAAAATGAGCTCTGCATTCTGTATTAGTCCATGCTGTCGACTACCTGCATGAGCAATTATCAAGCGCTGTCCTTTGCTGCTAGGTATTAATCTCTTAATCTTTCCATCTGATGACTGCCATTCCCTTTGGTTAGTGTGGTGAGCATTGATCCATGTTTCATCCAAAAACACAATATCATAATCTTGCTTGCGCACCTCTTTTACTTCACGTAAGTACTTGCTTCTCATGACTACTATATGTGGCTTCTCACAGATGATGTTTCGTCCATTTCAAATACTTTCTGAATGTAAAGCCTGCAGCTCTCACATTCCTCCATAATGTAGACTTTGATATGTCAACACTGTTGTTATTTTTCAGCGATACTTTTAATTTTCTTATTGTAACAGTTTCATTCATACCCAACATTTTGCGAATTTCAATTCTAATAAGTTCACTTTCGAAATTATCCAACATTTTTGCTCTTCCTTGTGATTTTGTATATTTGGAACATTGACGGTCACGTGCTTGAATCCAGCAATTAAATGACCGTTTAGATAAATGCAAAATGTGTCTTATCCTATTCTCAGGGTTTTCTAAAGAATGAAATAATCTTCCTCGTTTAGCCTCTTTGCAAAAATAGTCATACATTTTTATTGCGATGTTTTGTAAACTGCAGAATTTTATTTTAAGACTCATGATAAATGTTATAGTTCCACGTCTCCACCTCTGAATGAACGGAAATGGAACACACAATTTCTCGTGTTTTTTACAAGAGTCTAATTGTGTCAAAAAACCACGGTAAAAGCGTGCAAACACGTAAATTTTACCGTGTATGGATTTTTACTCGCTATTTTTAACTTAAAATACTGTAAACATTAAGTTTTGACTACATCAATGTCTCGTTATAAATTTATATAAATCAAAAAAGCAACAATAATAACCAAATGTTGTTTTTTTATGAAATTAATTCCCTGTTGGGCTCTAATCATTATAACTTAACATGCAAATTTTGAACAACTTACAACAAGCGGTTAAAAAGCTATCGATTTTAAAAGTTGGGCACGAGTTATGAAACAAGCTATAATATGGTAGTGGTGATGATAACGATTAATGGTGGCGGTACAGAGAGTAATTGTGCGGATGATGGTTGGGATAAAGACAGTGGTTGCTCTATTGATGTAGAGGTAATTATGGTGGTTGTACTAATGATGATTGTGTTGATAATGATGGTCATGGTGTGGTGTTTTTGTGAATGTGTTGGTAATGACGAGGATTGTGCTTATGTCGGTGGTGATAACTAGTATTGTCTTGATTGTTTTGATAATGAGATGAGTGAACTTGGTTGATGATCTTTATAACTGAGATGATGATTGTGGTGGTGGTGGTAATAACGGGGCCGTTAAAAGTGATAATAATAATGGTGATTTAAACAAAAAACAATTTAAATGATTGTGAAAGGTATTTGTAAATTATGTTGTTAAATGGTAAGTAAATAGGGGTATGCAACACAATACTTGTATAGTAATCATAAATCGCTTATTACGAATTCTTGCAATGTAAATAAAGCATGCTGTTTTTTAAACTGTTTTCTATATTTTTTTTACAAACATTTATTTACATATTCATTTAATTGTTTCTTTCTCTTTAATTATTTGTTAAATAAAGCATGATCTGTCATAGAAGAGGGTAGTGCTGAAGGAACATGAGTGGGGGTTAAAAGGGAGAATGGGATTGTGTTGCGCTAATAAGTCACATTCACTTTTTGTTCACTGTTGATTGATTCGATATCCCACTTTCCGGATAAATCTATGGGTACACAATTGGGCCTTCAGGAAATGATAAAGTGTGTCTACAGTGCTGGTTTCAGTAGCACACAGATTACACATAGATGACATTTGTAGAGTATCGATCTTATTTTTCCACACTTAGTTTCATCCTTTAGTTGTAGTCAGGGACTGCATCATCATCATCGATAGTACAATCTACAGCTAAAATACTTTAGCCAAGAAATTTAAAAACGATATCCTTCTACATTTTCATTGTTAAGTGATTTGTATTTAATAATTCTTAATTTTGTGTTCAAACTACGCTGAGAAATGGTCAAGATCTCCAGCGTCAGCAAATTTGAAATATGACGTCATTGTTGTATGCAGGTATCATCATCAGGTGGCATGTCCTTTACAGGACGCTGCTTTTACCACAGCCCGTTTGAAAGAATCTATATTTATAGCCACCTCTTTCACTTCTTTTGTTGTCATTTTCAAGGTCTTTTGATGTCTTGAAACCACCTTCTTCTTGGTCTGCCCCTGATGTGTCGTCCAGGAACCTTGCCTTCCATTATTGTTCTTTCCAGCCCCCGATGTCTTTTGACGATGCCATAGTTTTTTTAATTTCCTCAAGAGAATGATGTTTATCAGCCAACTCCTTTGATTAATGCTTCAGCTTATAGTATGTCTTCATTGCTCATTTTCAATGTCCTTGGTATCTGAAGGATTTTTCTGTTGTATTCTTTTTCGAATAAATCAATTTTCTTCCCTCCAGATTTCCTATGATTCACTTGCATGTGCTGCTATCGGGAAGATACATGTCCTCAGTAATTGTAATTTTACTGCCTTGCAGGTATTGTGCCCCATGTTCTTCATGGCGGTTTAACTATTTATGCAGTTACTTAACCATATATTACTGCAAATTGTATTCTTTGTTTCAAGGAAAAATATATAACTTGAATATAATAACTTGTGTTTTATTATTACGCTCGTATCATTGGGTGTATATTTATATCTTTCATGTTTTTTTTAAGCATTCTATTACGAATTTCGACATCGTCGTCAAATTTATCCGAATTATCTGGTTTTAATTTTTCCTGATTAATTTGGGCTTCCATATTACCTTATGAGAATTAATACAGTTGGCAATAACCAAATAAAACTAGCAGAAATACCTCTATTAGATGTACAATCTTACATATATCTGGGCAGTAATATAGGTAAAGAGTGAGGAGCAGAAAATGATACCAAAATAAGGATATCAAAAGCAATAGGAGCTTTCCTTGCACTGGGAAACATATGAAAAATCAAAGAAATTAGGTTAAATACAAAAATAACAATTTTCAACTCACATGTTAAGGCGGTCCTATTATATGGCTGTGAAACATGGAGAGCAACAAAATTGACAATCACGAAGATACAGACTTTCATTAATGGATGTTTACGCAGAATAAAAGGATGGAAATAGGCAGGACAAAATCACTAACATAGAATTATGGAAAGGTACCAGTCAAACACCAGTGGATAAAGAGATACAGCGAAGACGATGGCGCTGGATAGGACACACACTAAGGAAGCCAACTGAGAGTATTATACAACAGGCCCTTTTTTGGAATCCCCAGGGGAAAAGACAAAGAGGAAGACCAAGGAATTCTTGGAGAAGACAGATAGAAGCAGAGATGAAGATGATGGGGAAGACATGGAATGATCTTAAAAGAATGGCAAAAGACAGAACGATTTGGAAAGTGTTTGTTGAAGACCTAAGCCCCACTGGGAGCTAAAAAGGTAGAAGAAAAATTTGGGCTTCGGTAGCCTTGACAGATCATGCTATATTCTGCCACCGGATGTCTTTTGAGTATTGTTTAGTGAATATCATTGTTGCTTTCTTTCATTAAAGAAACTTCATATCTAGTACTGTGACGAAACAAGACACACATGTGTTTTGTGAACATAAATATATCTTAAAGACCGCATATTTTATTTGTGGACGACAGTATTTTAAAAAAAATATATCTTTCCAGTGGATAATCGACATTTTTCGGACACATCTCGAGAAGAAGAATGTTGAAATAATAGGTTACAAATAGTAAAATGTAGGAAAGAAGAGTCCAAGGTCGACAAAAAGAGAATATATTAAAAAGCTAGGTGTCACAGCATGGAGAAGAGTCAACAACAGAATTGATAGGATACATTGTAGATAGGTAATTGTGAAAGGATATGATCGCTTACGGCAACCGGTAGACACAATATGACGATGATTTATCAGGACAGACCAACTTTTGCCTTAAACCTAACCTCCCAAACTGGAGAACACGGAATTTCTCGGAAACAAAAACCCCCAGGATGATCTGATTACATTGACCTCAAGGGCTATAAATATGCACTTAGTTATAGAGAAATTTTAACGAGATGATTCTTCATGTTTCCCATACTTCAATTGTGCAACCGGTATCTGTTTCACTTTTTCCAAATATATTTTAATTAAAAGGTAATCAACTAAAGCTTTAAGTTCAGTCTTATTGTCATGATTTTCCTCAATGTGTGTTTCATTGAATAACATTGGGGATTTTTTTTTATATTCTAAGAACAACTTAACAAAAGCACACCTAACACGCATGTATTAGGCAATCTGCATTGTTTATAATGTCTTACAATTGCATGTATTCAAATACTTTACTCTTCTGTTAGCATGTTCTCCTAATGATGGAAAATGAAGGCATTCCTTTAATTAAATTATTAATTTATATTTATTTATTAAAAATAATCTTAGAACCAACTGGTTCACTATTAAAACTGCTTTCAAGAAAACGGTTAATTGACAATTGATTAGGGAAAGAAAGCAACTGGACACTAAGTCGACCACTCTAAATATTTGCCGACGGAAAGTGAAGACACTATTTTCCACTTGCCTGCTTTACTTTACAGAATGTCAGTCTTACGCCGGTATTTTATTTTTCTGCTATACTTTTCTCTAAATACAACACCATGATATTTGTTCTCTCACAGATATTCAATTATGAATGTTCAGTTTCAATCTTGCTTGAACCATACCCCTTTTAATATTTTGCCGGTATGTATAATATGATCATATTTGAAGGCTGGAGGCACTACTTCCATTTCGTTTCGTAAACTAACCAATAGTGTTGTCAACAAAAACTTCATCTTCAATACAAGGCTGGAGTACAGAGTGTCTCAAATAAAAGTTCAATTGAAACTGTAATTTAAATATATACTTTATTATATTTTATTCAAGTCCATGATGTGTGTGCCAACGTGGACAATGAAGATGGCGCCGGCGACCGTTTTGCCCCGAAGGACATTCCGTCACCAAAGACACTCTATCGACCCCGTTTTCCCTCGCACACGTCCAGGGGTCAAGTGGGAGCTCTACGACGGTTTACAAGGCTGAAACTGTCAGGTCTCCTGATGAGAAAATGATCGACTAGACAAATAATTCCTGCATCAAAGACAACTCACATACAATTTTAATTCGGACACCAGGTCGGGCAAACAAATTTACGACTCACGAAAAGAGGGGGATGGAGAGACAAGGGAAAGCAGAGAAAGTAAAATCATGTCCACTCTAGTTCAAGATCTGTAGCAATGAGAGAACATAAAGTGTATTTTTTTAGTTTTATGTGCGGTTTAAATGAGTCAGAAGCAGACATATTCCACACATGACAGGCAGATTGTTAGAAAATTGCCACAAAAACAACATTCATGATTGTTCCAACAGTTACTAAAATATTACGAACAATGCAATTTTGATAATTTCACTTACAGATCGTCATCAAAAGTGAATCATTACAGGCGCACGGGTATTACATTTACTACCTGTTATATTGACATATTCCACACACAAACACACACACACACAAACACACACACACACAAACACACACACACAAAACAAGAGCAGGAGAAAGTTAACAAGATGGGACTGCCTGAGTTAAAATCGAATCCATATCGACACAGAACCTCGCAACTCGTTCAAGCTCTGCAACAGATTTATATTTGGGTACGCGCTCTAACACACCTAGTTATTAGAGAATTATAGAACAGGTATTGTTGTGATTCAGGAATATATATGTCTAATTACTAACTATTCTGACCCGCCTCCCCACCCCCACTAATCAAAGAGCCTAGGCCGAGAGCTCAAGTAATAAATATTTATTTGTTATTGCTGCCTTCAGACACAAATCGTCATGTTTGAGTCGATGATATACAGAAATAACACAAATAGTTGTTTCACATGATACTACTTAAAGATAACAATGATACTTGACATACAAGTAACGTATTGGTTAACATACTCCATGTGCAGATAACAGAAAATACATTTTAAATTAAAACTTCTTTAGTTACTTTAGTTACTTTACTTCTCTGTAGAATAAAAAAAAAGAACTAAAAAATTGTATCTAGCAGTTAAATTATTAGAGAGGCGAGGCAAACGTCGACGTTTCGGCAAAAGCATTCATCAGGTATAAAACGAAAAATATGCTCAGGTCAACACGATAGGTAAACACTATTCTAAAATAAACAAATAAATATAAATACAAAAGCCAACCACTGATCTAATAATAGCGGAAAGAAACGATGGCCAGAATTGACGCAACTGTTCGTTACATGGAGTAAATCCGACTACTGATTGTCTCGTCTCTCTAATAAATTAGCTCCTAAATACATTTCCATGGTTATTGAACATGTCCTCTGTAGTTCTACTCACGGACTTGCAGCATTTCATATTTTATATATTTTACATTTGTATTAAACTCCCTATCTTTATTTCTGTCTAAATCTTCGTCTGTTTCACATATATTTTTATTAGTGCTTGTACGGTTAGAGACCACAGAGATATGATTTCTCAGAATAATGTTGACATTTTCCTGGACAGCTAAAAAGACCAATGAGGATATTCTCGAAGAGGCCAACACAAAAAAGGAGCCCATAAGAAACATCAGAAAAAAACAAGCAACATTTTTTCGAGCACATCATGAGAAGAGAAAAGTTGGAATACTTGGTTACAACAGGCGAAATACAAGGAAAGAGAAATCGTGGACGACAAAGAGAGAAAATATTAGATAGCTTGATGTCATGGCATGGAAATCAGTCAACAACAGAACTGATACGCTGCACTGTAGATAGAAGATAGTGGAGGGACATGATCGCCTGCGCCAACCGGTATGGCACATGATGATGATGATGATATATAGGTAGTCAGGACGTGTGTAACCAGTGGGATACTGAAATCAGTACTTTTCATACTCTCTGTCATTCTCTTAATGGAATGGATAATTTTGGACGGTTAATCCATGGAGATATTTATTCTCATGCAGTTATAATCCAATAGAGCGTTACACATTTGGTTTTAATCTCGTGAACGTCTAGCGAATTAATCTTGTTGGGTTTACTCCAGTGAATTATTTTCAATTACAGGAACATTGGAATGTGGAAATTGATAACTATACACGTTAGTCGAACCCATATATCTATAAAATAACAATAAGGATGTTACTAAAATAAAAGCATAGGGAAGTATTATTGTTTTAGTTATGTACATTATTAAAGCTAGTAGAGACGTTGTCATACATGTCTAAATAGTAATCATAAATGTTTTATAGATGTTTGTTTACGTGTAGCTAGAAAACAATTATTGGGATTCATAAGAAACACGAGTTGGCAGCTGTTTTTAAAAGTGTTCTAAAAAGTGTATTAAAATTGTTTTAAAAGTTCAGAATATACGAGCCGAGAGTTTATACCTAAAGATCATTAATGGAGAAAGTACATTCTTAGTATTGGCTGTGTGAAATACCACCAGTACAATTAGTGGCTGTGTGAAATACCACCAGTACAATTAGTGGCTGTGTGAAATACCACCAGTAAAGTTAATGGCTGTGTGAAATACCACCAGTACAGTTAGTGGCTGTTCAGCCTGGTGAAATGTAAGCTACCAATAAAATGTCTCCACTTTATCCAGACGTCGACTATCGTTAACAGTGTGCCCAAAGTCTGGCCACTTTAATTCTTTTCATCTCGCTCTATCAAGTTGTCAGTTATCTGCTTCTCCCCCCTCATTACCCTCAAAGTTGCTTGTTATTTCTTGTGATGGCGCTATTTCACTTTGTCAGGGTACAATCCAGCAGACTCACAGAAAGAATAGACTCAGATATTACATTCAGAAAAGCATCCTGGAATTGTTGCCAAATATATCTTGTTCTGTAATTTAAAGAGAAAAATGAAGACCACAAAGTGAGAAAAGAGTTGAAAGTATAAAAGCTGAGAAAGGAGGTATGCGCAGAGCGGGGTGGACACGGGGAGAAACGAGGAAGTTGAAATGTTTCTTGGAGGTCTGTTTTCGCGAGAACATGAAACGAGAGTGATATCAACAGTTTCCTTACACACAATATACGTTCCCTTTCTTCCCTACACATCAACATTTTTTTGTCTTTCCCTTGTTTAGCGCTAGGTCTGTCGTAGATTGCGGTAAATCGCAACACAAATTACATCCACTTAGCGCTATTTAAAGGGCGGATGACGAAGTATCTCGGAGTTAACGTAACAGAAGAAAAAGCAGCAGAGCAGTGAGTTATTGATATCTCGTATGTTGGGAAAATGTCCGTGACGTTAGCGCGCAAGGACACCACTTTACTATTTACCTATGCATACATATTGATGATTGTTATGGACATAATATAGACGTTTAACACCATAGTCCTTATACGTCACAAAGACATTACAATTATCTTACTTCTGTCAACAATGAAACAGCTGATAAGCTCACTGGTAACTCTGGCATTAAGTGTGGCCTTACTCTTGACAAAGAGAAAACTGGCAGGTTTGTTCTCCATTCCTTAAAAGAGGAGGAGAATGGTTGGAACAATGATGTACACATTGAGACACCGAGGAGTCTAAAAGTGGACAAGAGATGTCGTCGATTCATAGTGCTTAGTGTGAAAACCAGATATATCTACAATCAACACGTTACAGGAACAATCTGTCAACACCTTACAGGAACAATCTGTCAACACCTTACAGGAACAATCTGTCAACACCTTACAGGAACAATCTGTCAACACCTTACAGGAACAATCTGTCAACGCCTTACAGGAACAATCTGTCAACACCTTACAGGAACAATCTGTCAACGCCTTACAGGAACAATCTGTCAACACCTTACAGGAACAATCTGTCAACACCTTACAGGAACAATCTGTCAACACCTTATAGGAACAATCTGTCTGCATACGCTTCTAGAAATGATAGGATGGGCGGTAAAGCTGTTATGGGGATGACCCGACTACAGTTAAATTGATTCCATGAATAGAATAACATAGAATGTCAACTTTGTAAAGCTTTATTTGTAAAGCACCAAGAAATAATCAAAATTTTAGAAAGCATAAACGTAGACAGCAAAGACCTAAGAATAATAAAGAACATATACTGGCAACAAACAGCGACCATATGAACTGGAAACCAATTGGGAATGTTTCAACAAATAAAACAGGGTGTTACGTAAGGTTGTGTGCTGTCACCAGATTTGTTTAATATTTATAGTGAGATTGTTTTAAGATCCGTAAGGGACATGCCTGGAATAACAATTGGAGGTCATAATATAAATAATCTAAGGTATGTTGATGATACAGTCTTAATCGCTAAGAGTGAAAATGAGTTACAAGAAATGTTTGACATTATAGTGAAAGAAAGCAAAAATAAAGGACTCAGCCTTAATAGCAAAAAGACAGAGGTAATGGTAACAACAAAGAAAAAGACATCACCTCAGTGCAAAATAAAGACAAGTGGAACAATATTAAAACAGGTTAATGAATTTAAATATTTGGGAACTTTGTTAACCTCAGACGGAAGATGTACAAAAGAGGTGAGATGCAAAATGGCTCAGGTAAAAGCAGCTTTCCAAAAAATGAGGAAGATACTATGCAATCCATTTTTTAACAATAGAAATAAGAAAAAGAGTTCTTAAATGTTATGTAGAGCCAGTCTTAACATATGGATGCGAAACATAGACAATAGGACAACAGACAAGAAAATCACTGGAGTCTGTAGAAATGTGGTTTTACAGAACAATGTTGAGAGTACCATGGACAGCTAAGAAGAGTAATGAAGAGGTTCTGAGAGAGGTCAAAGCAAGAAGAGAGCTAATTTCCAATGTTAGGAAGAAACAATCATCATTTTTTGGTCATGTAATGAGAAGAGAACAACTGGAAAATATTGTTACAACGGGAAAAATTGAGGGACGAAGAGATAGAGGGAGGCAAAGAGAAAAAATAACAGACAACTTAAGAGAATGGCTTTGCAGAAGGTCAACAACAAAAATGATAAATAGCTGCCGAGATCGAAAGTTGTGGAGAGACATGATCACCTAAGCCAGTAGGCCCGGTACTTGATGATGATGATGAGAATGTCAACATTATTTGAAATACACGAGTTCATTGTCAGATTTTAACAATATTATTAGTTTTTATTTATAAGGTGCAATCCACTTTCCTATGAAATAGCTATTCTCTGAATTTCACTCACTCTCTCACTATTTACTGTCATGTCACATTTAAATCTTGGCTAGCATTTTCTCTTAGACCCCATATGTAAAATAGCATTTTCTTTATTTGCCCACTCCGTTCTTTCTTCTCATTATTGTTCTTATTTCCATTTAATCTTCAACCATTCTTACAAGATGACTTTCTATTCCTGTCCCACCCTTCATCACGTGTTGCCCCTACAATTCACCTTCTGCTAAAACAACCACAAAGTTCTCATCCACGACCAGAGTATTAGCCGAGCTAAATGAGAACACCAATTTGTTACGACCCACTACACCACCACAATTCATGTTTACATCTCGCCCAGAGAGACCTGATTAACACCGAAATTATTTTTACAAATGGCTGCTGATTTCAATTAAATTTTGCTGCTCTGACAGCACGTAGCCAGTGCTGAATAAAATTCGTGTCGCAGTAGAAGTGGTCCACTTTATTGCCTTCACTATTTGATTCACTGGTCTCGGGGAAGCAGAAGGCTCTTCATAAAATGAATGCCTTAAATTCTGGACTTCTCGTTGTGTTTTTGAGACTGCAGTAAATGCGATTATTAAGAGACTGTTTCTAACATCCAGAATCATTAATTTTCCTTCAGTTCATTAGGTTCACTGTTTCTGGTTTTTATTCCTGTATATTGAGGTTTTGTTAAGTCTGTTAAATTAATATTGAACGCCATTTTAGAACTGCTGTTTTATTTTGGTGTTGGTGATCTCCAAGAGGGATCAATGTTAAACGATGTCTCATAACGTCGAAGTGAAGTCTTAAACTTCTCTTAGAATGGGTTTCTTAGAATGCTGACTGTGAACAGCATTTAATGCCGTCGATCTGTTTTCTGTTTCCTACCTCTGTCTTCTTTCACTATTTGCTGTCATGTAGTTTTGCTTTATTGTGTAATAAGCCGTACCGAACTTAGGATTTTGCTGCACCACTTCCTTTCCATTAACATGATCAAGAGTTTATTTTAGATTTTACATTCATAGATTTATTTTACCAATTTATGTTCAGTCTTGTTTATGGCATTACTGCCTTCACTATTTCACTATTTACTTCGATTTGAAAGTATCGTCGAACCATTGGATAATTGATTAATAAACAGTTGTCGCCTCTAAAGTTTACCATTTTAACGTGATTTTCAATTTTACGTCATGACTGTTGTTATGAGACATTGCAGTTAATACTTACCCCTAAATGAGTAAGTCATGTGCTCATTTTTTTCTCTGCAGCTGGTTTGGCTGGAAAATATTAGAATATTAACGAACACTCCACTAACCGCCGCCACGCTAATGTCACATTCATTGTCACAGCATACATGTAGTAAAATTATGTCAGTTACGATTCTCAAGACAAAGCGTCCGTTACATACTTTGATTGCTCTTTCATGCAATGCACTGGAGCACAAGCGGCACACCGAAGTTGAACCGTTGTCTCTCTATAGAACACTTGCGTTACAGGGGAATTAAACAATTATCAGCGTCTGATAAAATCGGCAAATGCACTTCTTGACTTGTGTTTTTAACACAGAGTTCCTGTGGTGGAACCCCAACTAAAGGGCAGGGGTAATGTTTTTTTTTTTTTAATTGAATTCTAGCGGAAAGCTGTTTACATTTGTATAAACAGCAGAGAGTAAAATCCAGCTGATATATATATATATATATAATTTATAGTGAAGATCGGGTACGTGCAACCTTCTAAAATTGTCATCATTTGGCTTGAGCTGGTGTTATTCCTCTTGGCAAACAAACTAAAACAGGTACAGCCATTTCATTAAACGCTCGCTAAAAGCAATAATCAACATAAATAAAATTAGAAAGAAAAAGACAGGAAACACCTACTTATCAACCATTTGACCAGAGTGATTACGAAAGACTAACATGAATACAAGGTAAAAGAGGCAGAGGCAGACCAAGACTAACATAAACGAGCAACATCAAAAGATGGACAAGTCAATCTATGACAACCTGCACCATAAGAGCAAGAAACAGACTGGAATGGCGATCCATGGTAGCTAACCTTTGTTGCGAAGACGGCATCCGGCGATGGACGACTACGATTACGAAAGACATAACAAACACTGTGTAGTTTTGATGAATGAATTGAACGGGTTTTCGTTGAAAAACAAATTCGATTACCGTTCTGCTAAAAGACTAATTGAATGTCCGTGTTGCGAAATAACAATATAACTATTACGATATTAATATTTGTTTATTTATTTTTCTGGGGTGGGGGGGGGGGGGGGTGGAGGGTAGTGGGTTAAGTTGAACATAAAATTGTCATCCGAGTTGAAATATATTGGATGCTACTTGCCATAATTATTATCTTCTAACCTCCTCAGGTGGTGTGGACTGACCAATGGTCAACATTGCTCACATACGAGGACAGACGGATAATTGATGACGAGCGTTTAAGTGTGGAGAGACCGTTTACGAAAGACTGGAACCTGCACATTAGAGACGTCAAGCACAAGGACCAGGGCCTTTACAACTGTCAGATCAACACGAACCCTGTCAAAATTAAAACTGTCAATCTCAGAGTTCAAGGTTAGATTGTAATGATATTTAATGTAAAATAAATATGTCCACAATATTTGTGTAAATCTGCAGGTCCAAGACATCCTGTATCACAAAGTTCTCAACAACTACCAAAACATAGGCGCCTCAAGTCACGTATAGGGGATATGGTGTTAGTGACCAATTTATTATATCATCGGCATATTTCTGGTCAATACGATCAGTAACACGCCATTGCCTTCTTTCTGTCCAAGGAAAAGTGGGCAGTGCCCATTACGGACTAGAAGAATCTAGAAGCCATCGGTACACCAGTTCACTAACAACCGCTCTATCACGACTCTCAACTGTCTCCCTCTCTCTCTCTCTCTCTCTCTCTCTCTCTCTCTGTCTAATAATCAACTGTTTCTAATCTAATTATTTACTCTTTGACAGTAATGTCTGTCTCTAGAAGCTACAAGTCTGAGTTGGGGTAATGTCCCATAAATGATGTTGCTCGTAGATGGATGTGGTGGGAATAGATTGTGTATTTTTTCAGACCAGAGCATTGAAGCAATACATGTTCTACAGTTTCATAGGGTGGGTCAGATACTTGCCTTGATGTGCATCGTTTGGATTTATTCTATTCGGGCATTTATTCAAGCCACTATCCCCTCTTTTAGTGAAGCACGGTGTTATTGTCTTTTCCTGTGTATCAGACTGATGCTATCGTTAGGTAGTGTAGTGTACTCATTTCATTTCACATAATTCGGCCTGTCAGTCCAGATGTCTTATTAGATGTCCAACGATTCAGCCATACTCTTCAAAAGAAGAAAAAGAAGTGTTGCCTTTAAGGACTGGCCTAGTGGAATCTTGACTATAATATCGTTAGGTTGAAGTTTTAATGATCCTGCTTTAGCAAATTGGTTTGCACCCTCATTACATATCATGCCAATATTTATTTAAATCTATTGTAACGTTGTGATGTGAATCATGGACAATAGGACAACAAATAAGAAAATCACTGGAGTCTGTAGAAATGTGGTTTTACAGAAGAATGTTGAGAATACCATAGACGGATAAGAAGAGTAATTAATACGTTCTGAAAGAGGCCAAAGCAAAAAGAGAGCTAATGTCCAATGTTAGGAAGAAACAATCATCGTTTTATGGCCATGTAATGAGAAGTGAACAACTGGAATATATTGTAACAGCTGGGAAAATTGAGGGACGAAGAGATAAAGTAAAGAGAAAAAATACCAGACAGCTTAAGAGAATGGTTTGGCAGAAGGTCAACAATAGAAATGATAAATAGCTGTCGAGATCTAATATTGTGGAGAGACATGATCACCTACGCCAGCAGGCCCGATACTTGATGATTGTAACGTTACTTGGGCGTCATAGGGGGCATATAGCCTAAGAATAGTACGTGGGAGAACCTCAGCTTACTTGTCTCAGCTTAATGAGAATTTTCTAAGGGTTGCTGTGTAGACGTGCAACCAATAATATCGTCGACTGAGTGTGCTTTTGATCAACGCGGCTGTGAATTAGCTATTGAATTAGGACGCCCTAATGTCGTAGTTGAAGTCATCTGGGTATTTCTAGTGCGTACTATATGCCCGAAAAGTACATGTAGTTGCATGAAAGCTGATCCATCACTTTTAGAGACTGTTTACAGAGGCCGGGTAGCTTTTAGCTCATGAAATTAGTTCTCTCTTGGATGATAAATGATGGAAGATTAGTTCTCTCTCATGGGAAAAATTATGGAAGATTAGTTCTCTCTCATGTGATAAGTAATGGAAGATTAGTTTTCTCTCAGGTGATAAATAATAGAAGATTAGTTCTCTCTCTGGTGATAAACAATGGAAGATTAGTTCTCTCCCATGTGATGGATTATGGAAAATTAGTAGTTCTCTCTCAAATGATAAATAATTGAAGATTATTTCTCTCTCAAGTGATAAATAGTGGAAGCTTACTTCTCTCCCATGTGATAAATGATTTAAGATTAGTTCTCTCTCATGTGATGAATGATGGCTCCTCTCTAGTTTTATTGCGATATCAAGTGATAACTTTAGCTTGAGACGTATATTACATTATCACTTTTTAAGAACACTTTTAATATAATGGTTTGCCTATGATTGTTTGTACCATTCTACTGCCCCCCCCCCCCCCCCAAAGGACCCTACATTGCCTGATGTCCTGCAGTTCAACAATGGCATCCATTTCACAGCGGGAGTAGATGTGTTCCCTTCACAGACATTTAAGAGACCTAGTTGTGTATCCTGTCTAACGTTGTCTGTGTTGGGCTGTTTGCAGTAGGTTGGAGTAGGACACAATTAGCCATGCCGAATCTCACATATCCAAGATACAGATATTGTATGAGTGTTTCCTTGTATACGCCCCACGTGGTACTGTTAGGCTTTGAAAAGTAGATTAGGTCAGTTAGAAGCTTTTTCTCTCGATTGTTTGATGTGGTCCTTCAGATTTAGCTTATCTAATTTTAGGCCCACGTGGATAAGGTTTTCTTCTTTGGCTAGAGGTGAAAGGTGAAGTATATTTTTTACCGCTTTGAGCCTGTGGGAAAAAAGGAGGGGGGGGGGGGTTGGGATATTGAATGAAGCATTTTTCGTTCATTCACGTGACGCTCAGTTCCCGTAAACCACAATATGAGGAAATCAATGAGTGGGAACACGTTAACTTTCTTCTGTAAGTAAATGTTTTTTTTTAATGTATCACTTGGCCAGACGACATATCAACAGTGAGCAAGGCTTTCTGGCCATTGAAGAGTGGTCGGTGATCATTAATAAAGGTGAGAATTAGAGCTCAACTAAGGGCAGATCTTAATAGCTAGTCCTGTTCTGTTGTCTTTTAAAGACATAATAACGTCGACACATATTTTGTTTGTGTCCTGTTGAACATTCTGCCATGAATTCCAATATTGTACATCTTCATCAGAAGACCCTTACACCAGAGCCTGTTAAATGCCTGTCGCAGGTAGATGAAAATAGCAGTCACGTAATTTTGCTTATTGAATTCATCTGCAATATTTTAGCATAATCTGAATACCTGATCTCTGTTCTGCATTCCTTCTTAAATCCAGCCCCTGTGTTTTTTTCAGTGAATATGTGTTTTCAATCTACCAGTAAAAACGATATCCTCTCTGCAAGTTTTCCCAAGAATGTGGTCAATCTCTCTCTCTCTCTCTCTCTCTCTCTCTCTCTCTCTCTCTCTCTCTCTGCGATCAGGACTCAATCAGAGTAGGATTCCAGACTCTCACATGAAGTCAGCTGTCAGGTTAAGTGTGTTGATCGCCCCCACAGACAGAACAACACATTTAGAGTCTGCCAGATCCACTCTGATTGAACACCCGTTAAAAAGTTGCACTGTGTTCTGCGCCAGTGGCCCAGTGCATCCGATTTCAGCCAGCATTTTATTCAGGTTTGCTTTCCTTAGCCTTTGATTGTCCCCAATCTTCCTGCAAGGCAGCAGATTGTTTTTTTCTGTAGGGGGATTCTGCCCTTAGATGGTCTGCCTTCCCAGGTTTACGAGCACCATCTGCCCGAGTCACTAGAGGTGACTAACACAGACATGCTGCACACACAAAGATATGAGATGTGAATAACACAGACATTTACATAGCGATACGAGACATGACTAACACCGACACACATCAAGATATATGACACATGACTAACATAGATATGCACATAAAGATATGAGATATTACTAACATAGACATGCACATACAAAGATATGACACATACCTAACATAGACATACACACAAAGATATAAGATATGACTAACATAGCCAGGCACACACAAGGATATGAGATGTGACTAACATAGCCAGGCACACACAAGGATATGAGAAGTGACAAACACAGACATGCACACACAAAGATATGAGATATGACGAACATAAACATGCACACAAAGATATGAGATATCCCTAACCCAGACATGCACACACAAAGATATGACACATGACCAACACAGAAGATGTGACAACACATTAAGATATGAGATATTACTAAACTCAGACGCACATAAAGATATGAGACATGATTAACACGGAAACACCAAGATATGAGATATGACTAACATGATACACACCTAGACATGAGCCATGGCTAGCACACACACACACACACACACAAGCTAAGATTTGAGCCATGGGTAGCACAGAAACACACCAAGATATGAGTCATGCCTAGCACAGAAACACATTAATATATGAGCCATGGTTTCACGAAAAAAACACCAAGAAATGAATCAAGTCTAGCACATAAACACATTGAGGTATCCATATGCTTGGGTTTGTTGTAGTCTGCAGACTCTTCTTAACGTGGGAATCATCGACATACGAGACGCAGGCTTCAATTAACTGTTCACAGGTTTCGTTCAAACAGTTGTCCGGTGATTTGAGAGCAGACTGACCCGTAGAACGTTACCGTGCATGCACAGTTCCCGGTTGACTGTTCACAGGTGTCGTTGAAACAGTTGACCGGACATTTGAGAGTGCAGTCTGACCCGTAGTACGTTTCCTTGCACGTACAGTCTGCACTTTCCGGGTCACATATGATGTCACAGCCATCAGAACACGTCTGTTCGCACTGTAGCCCACAATTACCATCGGGACAAGTATCATTACAGTTATAGCCAGGATGTTTACATTGTAGGTATTTTCCGGATTTTTTCTCACATAAAGGACAGACACTGAGACAAGACCTGGAGCAGTCGTGTCCATAGATCCTATGTGAACATTAGCCGTGACACGTACCGATGATGACGTCGCAGCCTTTGCTACACCCACTACACACTGCACAAAACGACCAAGAATACCCGTCCAGACAATAGGTGTATGTAAATGTTTGCACCTCACACACCGTCAGTGCACTGCCGGCCTGCGAAATGGTCGGTGAGAACTCAGTCTTAATGTATGCCATTGGCGTTTGTGTGGTGACTACAATAGTGTTCACAGAGACATTAGGGTATGATATATCATTACACTGGAACACTACGCCGCCACTGTCAGAGAAAGCCTTTAGAGTGGCAATCTTTACCCGAATCGTAGTGCTAGCTCGATGATAGATTCGAATGGTGTGAATCTTCTGGGGCGGAACCATTTAGTTTTACCGTGAAACTGTCCGGATAGGTGAAGTCATTCACATAAATCCTAAACCTGGAGAACAGCACAGATTGGTTGATGTGGTCAATGAAATTCTCCAATAGCTTAGAGAATCGTCCGATGTCGTACTTATGGTCCTGCTTAAACTACGGGCACGATAGCTCTCCTCTCGCTCTCCTAATAATTATTAAACAGCATCTCTGACTTTACACCCTGGCCTAAATTTTAAAGCATTTCAGTTGTGCCCCCCCCCCCCGGCACTAGTGCTGTCCATTGCTGCAACTTGTTCATTACTGCTTCACCTTGTTCATTACTGCTTCACCTTGTTCATTACTGTTTCCATTCTATTTCCATCAACGTACAGCCAACCTGAACAATACAATTGTTACGTAATTAACTTCTGACTGACAGGGAGCATGTTCCCACCTTTAATGTATACTAGAACAATCTTGCGACTGTCAACAATGAAAGTTGTCTGTGGTGGTATGTTATCTTTAATGTGCAAAAATTAATATTCTTTTACAAATGATCATACCTTCTGTGGTGTATTCCTTAGTCTACCTCTCTCTGTTATTACTCCACCTGTCACTGCATTTTTAACCCTGTTTTTTTCCCTGGTAACAGTATTACAAATATTTATTTTTATCACAGTATTTGATATGGCTTCATCCAATCTGTATAGGTTGCAGGATGTATTAAGGAATTTCAGTTCAAATAGAGGCAGCATATCCAACATAGGGAGCCGCGATAGCTCAGTGGTTAGTGAACTGGACTACAAAGAACGAGAGCTTCCGGGTTCACCCAGCCTTAAATGGGTACCATATTTTTTTCTGGGAAAGTAAAGCGGCACGGGCGTAATGCTGACCACATTACCCCAAAAATCATATCTATAAAAATTATGGTCACTAACACCATATTCCCTATACGTCACTTGGCGTGTCGGGGCTCGTTACCTATTTTTTATCCAACATAGTCGCCACAGAGTGTTCCTGTTGGGTTTTTACATCATCTCTGATATAAATAAAAGCCTTTAGTCCTATCATGGTACCAGCTAGTCTGATGTTGATGTTCTGAGACCAGTATTATTATCTTGCTGTATGTTTAACCTGTTTTTGACACATTGTCCTGTCGATTGTATTCGTCTGTAAGAGAATCTTCAAACTCTGCCTGAAAACCTTCTTGCTACGGAAACGTTTCCTTTTATGATATTGTCATAGAGATCCACACAAGACATCTCTGGAAATCAGTTCATCCCTTTTATGAGAAAATAACACAGGCAACTAATACGAAACTAATGGATGAGAGCTCCTACAGTCTTGCACACTTAGCTCTCAACATATCAGTATAATTAGGACTCAACATAGTGTATGTTACTAGATCACTACAACATATTCTTATAACAGAAGATATGTTTAACAAAACTGACATGAAATAGTTAATTCTTTTCAGAAGCTCACTGATTTTTTATTCTTTATCTTTTTCATTCCAGAATTACGATTAGTCCGTTCTCAGTGAACACTTTATTTTATTTTCTCATAATTTTCCCCTATAATTAAAATGTAATTATATATTATCGTTTAGTTATTAGCGATCTGAAATATATTAAGTATAAATAATAAGCGAGAGGCAACAACAGCGAACATCAACTTTATTGACGAGTTTGAGTGACTAGCCCTGAGTATGGACGCGTGTGGGTGGATACAATGACAGTCATGTGCAAGATTAAACACTTGATAACAAAGATATTTATTCTCTACGTAAGACAGACAGACAGAGAGAGTGAGATAGAGAGAGAGAGAGAGAGAGAGAGAGACAGACAGATAGACAGACAGATAAATAGATACATACATAGACAGACAGACAGACAGACAGACGGACAGATAGATAGACAGACAGACATACAGCTAGATAGATAGATAGATAGATAGATAGATAGATAGATAGATAGATAGATAGATAGATAGATAGATAGATAGATAGATAGATAGATAGATAGATAGATAGATAGATAGATAGATAGATAGATAGATAGATAGATAGATAGACAGACAGACAGACAGACAGACAGATAGATAGATAGATAGATAGATAGATAGATAGATAGATAGATAGATAGATAGATAGATAGATAGATAGATAGATAGATAGATAGATAGATAGATAGATAGATAGATAGATAGATAGATAGATAGATAGATAGATAGATAGATAGATAGATAGATAGATAGATAGATAGATAGATAGATAGATAGATAGATAGATAGATAGATAGATAGATAGATAGATAGATAGATAGATAGATAGATAAACAATAGACAATATTATGAACATTATTATAATTGTCTGTTATCACTTTTCTATTTGTGATATCCACAGTTCCATCAAAAATCTTAAACAACGCGTCCACGGACGCTCTAGTGGCTCGTGAGGGAACCACAGTCACACTGTTATGCAACGTCAGTGGTATACCAATGCCGTCTGTCACGTGGCATCGACTGATAGCCAATGAAAAGGGCGAAGATAAAAAGAGTGAGTTCTGCCCTGGCTCAAATAGTAAGGCATTTTCTGGAGTGGGTATTTTATTTTTACCATTTTGTTGAACCTTAATAACAAAAAGTTCTATAATATTTTACGATATTATTGCTATATATTTTTACTATATTTTCAAAGGTGCTATAACACTCTACATAGCCATTTACTGTTTCATTTTAAACTTATTTGTCATAGTTAATATAGACCCTTTAAGAATCACCCGTTACCTTTTCATAATTTCCATTATCTGAGTTTACGGTCATAGTTTCTATTTATTGCACTTTTTTTGTATCGTCTGAGAAAAGCATTGGTCATCGCAAATTACGAGTAGAACTACGAAATTGTAACAACAGTAGATGGGTGTTAGACTGCAACTTCTAATAATAGATGAAAAGTTAGACTGCAACTTCTAATAATACATGAAAAGTTAGACTGCAACTTCTAATAATACATGAAAAGTGAGACTGCGACTTCTAATAATAGATGAAAAGTTAGACTGCAACTTCTAATAATAGATGAAAAGTTAGACTGCAACTTCTAATAATAGATGAAAAGTTAGACTGCGACTTCTAATAATAGATGAAAAGTTAGACTGCCACTTCCAATAATAGAACAAACGTAATTTGTGAGTAGTAGAAAAGCAAGACTGCGATTTGAAATAGAAAGAAAAGCTTCAATTTATAAATAGAAAATAAGCGAGACTGTAATTGATAGACTCCAATGTCTATAGAGGTCAAAACAACTGCAGCTGTACAACAGCATTTGCTCAATGCATAGATTAAACAAACAGCAGGTCTACGAATTAGCAACCAAACAGTACAATTCCAATATATAAAACAAGGAGTCAGACAAGGCTGTGTAGTGTGTTCTGTCGCCGGATTTGTTTTCACTTTACAGCTAACATATTATGAGATCAATAGTAGACAAAAAAGGAATTGAAGTCAACGGTCACAGCATAAATAATTTGCGATATGCGGATGACACAGTCTTAATAGCAGAGACAAAGAATGAACTGCAAAAAATGATTGACATAATAGTAAAAGAAAGCAACAAAAAGGTCTCAGTCTGAATAGTAAGAAAACAGAAGTAATTGTCATATCAAAGGAACAATCATCACCATCATGCAGCATAAAAATAAACAGGACAAATCTGAAACAAGTGCAACACGTCAAATACTTGGGCACAATAATAACATAAGATGGAAGATGCACCACGGAAATAAAAAGTAGAATAGCACAGGTCAAAATAGCATTACAGAAAATGAAAAATATCTTATGCAACAAATCTATGTCAATAGAAATGAGAACGAGAGTTCATCGGTGCTATATAGAACCAATTCTGACCTATGGAAGCGAATCATGGACAGTAGAGACAAACAAATGAAAAAAAAAAAACAATTCGAGGCCACAGAGATGGGATTTCTCAGAAGAATGTTGAAAGTTCCCAGGACAGCTAAAAATACCAATGAAGAAATTCTCAAAGAGGCCAACACAAAAATGTAACTCTTAAAAAAACATCAGAAAGAAACAATAAAAACATCAGAAAGAAACAATAAAAACGTAAGAAAGAAACATTAAAAACATCAGAAAGAAACAATCAACATTTTTGGGGGGCACACCATGATAAGATGAAACTTGGAATACTTGGTTACAACTGGCAAAATAAACGGAAAGAGAGATCCCGGACGACAAAGAGAGAAAATACTGGATAACTTGGTTTCATGGCATGGAAAAGTCAACAGTCAACAAGAGAATTGATACGATGCACTGTAGATAGAAAATTATGGAAGGACATGATCGCCTACCGCAACCGGTATAGCACACGAAGATGATGAGAGATTAACAAGCATAGTGATAAGATGCATCCCTGTTTTACCCCTCTTTTTATATCAATAGGTGTATAGTTCTCTTATTTTTTTATTATTGCTGTTTGCTCTCAGTATAAATTACATATTATTCGTATGGCCATGTTATCGAGATGTATATCATTTAGGAATTCTATAAGTTGTTTATGGTGTATTCTATGAAAAACTTTGGTGTAGTCTATGAAGCAGGCATATTGTTTACATCTGTGAACATTTCGATTAATGTCCTCATACAGAATATGGCTTCTTTTGTCCACTAATTTTCCTAAATCCAAATTGTTGTTCTTCTAATTCAATATTTATTTTTTTCTGAATCCTTTCTTGCATAACTTTTAGCAAAGATTTTTGTTACATGACTCATTAGGCTCAATGTTCAAAATAAACTCACCGCATTAAAATGCACCATTTTTAATAGCATTGCAATGAAAGTTGATATTTGTTTAGCTCATTTAGTATGTATCCTGTATGGTATTTGTCGTTGCATAAGTCTGTGATCATTTTATTGCCAAACTCTTCCAGTGCCTGTATCATTTCTATCTTTATATTGTCAGGTCCTGCTGCTTTTCCCTTTTTCATTATTTGTATAACTTTTTCCACTTCCGATTTTAAGATTTTATAGCTTGATATGCATGTTATAGTTAGTTTCTTTTCCCTTTCGCCATAAAATAATTGTGTTACATGTTCCTGCCACCTATATTATCTTTGTTGTCTGGTATTAGTTTTCCGTTTTTCTTTGCAATACATTCGCTTTCTATGACTTTCTTATTTTTACCAATCATTCTCTTTATTTCTAAGAACATCCCTCTTTAATCTGGTTAATTTTCCATAGTTCCGATTTCTAGACAATTTTGACTGAGCCAGTAATACGTAGGGAGGTCAAAAAGTAATGCACACCAATTTTTTTCTCGGAAACTATTCGGGCAAAATGTGTGAAATTTTCACAGATTGTAGCTGAACATCCCCTTTACACTACCTATTTTTCAACATAATCTCCGTCCAAGCGTATTGCCTTACGCCAACGCGAAACTATGTCATGAATGCCTCGTTTGTACCAAGTTTTGTCCCGCTCGCGTAACCATTTTTTAACTGCACGGATCACATCCTCATCATTGTCAAAGTGTGTCCCACGCAGGAATTTTTTGAGTGGTCCAAACAGATGGAAATCTGAGGGAGCCAGATCAGGGCTGTAAGGAGGATGGGGCAGTACAGTACAACCAAATTTGTTGATTGCTTCCCGTGTTACCAGACTTGTGTGAGGGCGTGCATTGTCATGTTGAAGCAACAAATCTGCAGATGGCTTATTAGGCCGAACTCTGTGGAACCGATTTTTGAGTTTTGTCAGTGTATTGATGTAAGCTGTCGAGTTGATTGTCTCACCTCTTGTCATTACATCAACAAGAATCACACCATCAATGTCCCAGAAGACAGTGATCATCACCTTTCCGGCTGATGGAGATGTTTTGAATTTTTTTCTTTTTGGTGACTGCGGATGATGCCATTCCATTGACTGCATTTTTGTTTCAGGCTCATAATAATGTGCCCACGTTTCGTCACCGGTAACAATTTTTGACAAAAACATTTCTCCTTCAACACCGAAACGCTCCAACAATTCAGAACAGAATGTTTTCCTTTGAACTCTGTGATCATTTGTTAGGCACCGAGGAACCCATCGAGCGCAAATCTTTGAATATCCGAGAGTTTTAAAAAGTGCGATTGCACTTCCCTTGCTGACTGTAAGCTGCAATGCCAATTGCTGTCTAGTGATACGCCTATCCTTACGAATAATGGCATCAGCCCGGTTTAACATGTCTGTGCTGGTAGCCGAGGCAACACGTCCAGAAGGCGGTAAATCATGCAGCTCCACTCGTACACTTTCTGCAGCTTTAATTCTCTGAACCCAGCGACTAACTGTGCTCCTATCGACTGCAGAACATTTGTACACTGCACACAGTCGTTTATGAATGTTTGCCACAGTTTCTTTTTCCGCAACCAGAAATTCTATGACAATTCGCTGTTTGTAACGGACATTGTTGACAAGCTCCATTTTAACGGTTCATAGATTGCGTAATATTTTTCAGAATGCTGTGCAATTTGGTGCACATAATTGGAACATGTCATATTCCAAGTGTGCAAAATTTCATATTCCTATCTTTATTATTAGCCGAGAAAAAAATTGGTGTGCATTACTTTTTGACCTCCCTTCAGTACTTTGCCTCTTTGCGCATGTTGCGCATTTCATTATCTATTTTGTTGTACTGGGTAATGTTCTTCGCTTGTCTTCTTTCTTTCACTTTTTTCTTAGATGATGTCTTATCCATTTTTGTTTTTTGTTCTTTTCTTCTTTGAGTAAGGTGAGGTAAGTTTCTTGTATATCCTTTTCTTTATGCATTGCCATTGGTTATAACTTTTTCATCAGGATTTTCTCTTCTGTACTACTCAGTCCCTACTTTTGACAACTCCTGATATGTGTTCTTTACTTCTGCAATTACTTAATGAACTAGACATGACAAGCAACAATTATGGATTAGATATGAATATCAAAAGACTAAAACTATGACCCTAAACAAAAATAATACTCACAACATACATGTGAATATAAAAGTTGAAGGAATAGACCTGGAGACAGTTCAGTGCTACAACTACTTTGGTCATACTATAACCAGTGATGGAAAATGTACAACTAATATAAACAAAAGAATAAGAATGGTAAAAAGTAATTTTATTGTCATGAAAAATATACTAACATCAAAACAAATAACACCAGGGCTAAAACTAAGAATATCAAAATGTTATATCTTTTCTACATTTCTGTATGGTGCAGAAACAAGATCAACAGACAAGAAAACATAAGAGAAAACTGAAGCCTTTGAAATGTGGATTTATAGAAGAATAGGTAGAAGAATTGGATGGAAAGAAAATTAAACAAACGATAAAGTTTTAAAACAACTACAAATGAATAGAGAACACAGTCAATTCAAACAAGACAAATGATATTTTGGGGACATGTTAAAAGACACAGCAGCCTACTAAAAGTAAACTTAGACGGGAATATACAAAATAAAGGAGGTAGAGGCAGACCAAAACAAACATGGACGAGTAACATAAAAAGATGGAGAAGTCAACCAGGTATGACAACCTGCACCATCAAAGCAAAAGATAGAGCTGAATGGCGCTACATGGTAGCCAACCTTCAGTTCGGAGAATTAGTTGTATTGTTATATCTATTGTTGACTTTTACATTTTATTGCTGATTTTCTATTGAAGACTCTTATTAGATTACTATCATCTTTTTTGTGGACTTTTTTCCATTTTAGTATTTCTTTTCAACTGTAGATTATTGTACTGTTATCTATGTAGTATAGGTTCTGTGGGCTCGGGCATAATACCGACCACATCATTCCAAAAGTCATGTGCCGGAGGTCTGTACAAATTATGATCACTAACACCATGTTCCCTATCCGCCACTTGGCGTGACGGAACTCTTTACTTCTTTTTAAAAGTTTTTTTTTAACAGGTATTTTTTCATGTCGTATTATTTAACTGTTAATTTTCTATGTAGTAGATTTTACAATTTCACTAGGTTTGTTCTGCTGTAGTCCCATATTGTACCGTTGTCTCTATAATAGACTGTTATACTCGTATTTTATTATTTAATTCTGCAGTAAACTATTATTGTTCTGCTATTTCTGTGGTATTCATTTCCTTTATTTCTGGTATTACTAAAGTAGACTAATATTTTACTATTATCCTACATACTTATTGTTATTTTTCTGTTATTACTGTTTTAGACTTACTTAGTTTTCGTTTACTGTCTTGTAGACCCTTATGTAACAAACAATTTGTTGTAAAAGAGATCTTGTCTTGCACACGGTAGCGAGTCATAGACATTATTAAAGAAACAGGAAAGTTCACTGCAGGCAGCAAGATGACATTCTGCAGAAGAATGTTGAATCTCTAAGAGTTAAAAGAAAAAAATGAAGACGTATTGGATCAGGCTTGTCCACAAATTGAACTTTTAAACGCAGCAATGAAAAATGCTGGTGCACGAAAAAAAAATTGCACGCAAAAAGAAAAAAAAACAGTCTGGACTATTATATTGTACTGTAGAAATCTCAGAGTAGAATGACAAATTAAAATATCTATCTATCTATTGACCTTTCGAGCCGTTGCCGGCCCATAGGGCGTAGACCAAGATACACCTTCTCATATTTGAATTTTTGTTCTAGCAGTTTTCTTTTAAAGATATTTTATCAAATCTCGCCATTTGTCTCTGTTCTGTGCAAGCAGCTCTATCTTATTGAGGGAGCCGAATCCTGCTGCTCTTGCCTCTCTCATCAATGTTCTTCTCAGTGTCTCCCTGGGTCTTCCTCTTTTTCTCTTACCTGTTGTTTCCCATATGAGAGCCTGCTTTGCTATTGGGTTATTATCTCTTCTCATCACATGTCCAACATATGACCATCGTCTTTTCTTTATTACTGAATATATTAGTGGTTGATTGGCGATTTCTCTAATTTCCTCGTTTGTTTTGAATTCGTTCAACGCTATACCAAGTATTTTCCTTAGACATTTATTTTCGAATGCGTTCAACTTTGTTTCTATATCTCTTGTTGTTTTCCAGCTTTCACACGCATACGTAAGGGTTGATAGTACATTTGATTTGAATAGCCTAAGTTTTGTGTTTGAGCTGATTAGTTTTGATTTCCACAACTTTTCAAGGCTTCTGAAAGACATTGCTGCTTTAGCTATTCTGATTCTAATTTCTTTACTTGTATCCCCTTCTCAATCAATGTGACTTCCAAGATAGATAAAGTGATCGATCTCTTCTACTGGTTTGTTTTCCATGTATATTTTGTCATCTGTTGGAATTAAACTTTTCATGACTTTAGTCTTTTCATGATTGATCTCAAGCCCAATTTTGCTGGTCATTGATGATACATGTAGTTCATTTGTGTTTCCCTGCATCATTTTTATCTGACTGCTGATGAGGACTATGTCATCAGCAAAGTCGAGGTCCCCCAAGTGGTCTCCTTGTATCCATTCGATGCTTTTATTACCAGTGCAGCATTTCTTCATTATGAAGTCCACAACAATTCCAAATAACAAGGGCGATAAAATACATCCTTGTTTAACCCCAGTTAAAATATAGATGTCCCAAAAAGAATATACCTTTTACAATAAATAATTATTGCCGACACCCCTGATGTGATTTGAGGATCCTTCTTATAACAAATGTAATGTAATATCACAACGTATTTTATCCTACATTTCAAAGATTCGATATAGTTGCCCTTCGTGACACAGCAGATATTCCATTTGCTTACATACTCTACGCATATTGTACAAGACAAAATACGTTTTGTTGTTATGTGAGAGCGAACATTTGATAAATCAATGTGTGTATGCATGCGTATAGCTGGTATTTCAACTTAAACTTTGTTTCTTCAGTTGCAATCAGTACTTCTTGCAAGTCTGCACACACTGTTCATCTGGAAAAAAAAATAAAGAAAAGGGTACATTATTTATCTGAAATGTAATATATATTGTAACAACAGGAAAAATAGAAGGTAGAAAAGATATAGGAAGACAACGGCATAAAATGCTAAACAATAGTTTGGCGTTAAATAGGATCAACAATATAACTAGTTAGGAATAATACTGGCAGAAATATATGAAGGGACATGGGAACCTAGGCGATGGATATATCCTATCAAAATATAGGGTGTTTATAAAGTCTCACTACACTTGGTATCTAGGTCAATTTGAAAAAAATGTTTATGACGTCATCACAATATGTGCTCAATAGTAAGTTCACTTGTTGCGACAGTTTTCTTAATGACTTGTCTGGACTTTTAAGGATTCTGTCTTGGATATCTAAACATATTTCATCATTCACAGCAGGCCTACCAGATCGTGGAGCATCTTCCACATTTCCAGTAGCAATAAACTTATTCAACAAATTTCATTGACAGTGGGAGCACATATTGTGATGACGTCATAAACATTTTTTTTTCAAATTGACCTAGATACCAAGTGTAGTGAGACTTTATAAACACCCTGTATAAAGATAATACTTTGAAATTTTATAGTTATATCTATAGTAAACTTTTATTTTTTTTTATGCTGTTACAGTATTCAGTGGACTTTCATATTTTTCTGTTGTGTCTGTTATAGACTTTCATATTTTACTGTTGTGTCTGTAATAGACTTTCATATGTTACTCTTGTGTCTGTAATAGACTTTCATATTTTTCTGTTGTGTCTGTTATAGACTTTCATATTTTACTGTTGTGTCTGTAATATACTTTCATATGTTACTCTTGTGTCTGTAATGTACTTTCATATGTTACTCTTTTGTCTGTAATAGACTTTCATATTTTTCTGTTGTGTCTGTTATAGACTTTCATATTTTACTGTTGTGTCAGTAATAGACTTTTATATTTTTCTGTTGTCTGTAATAGACTTTCATCTTTTACTGTTGTGTCAGTAATAGACTTTTATATTTTTCTTTTGTGTCTGTAATAGACTTTCATCTTTTACTGTTACACGTAGAAAGCGTTCACAGCTTTCTGCTAACTAGTTATTAAGTATACAAGAGAACAATCTTAAAAATGTGAGACCGAGATCTTTTTTGAACACATTTGCTCGTAACAGGACATAGAACTTAGTGAAGAGCCTATACAGCTGTCAGCAGAGTGTTATATGTCATTCTCAATATGTACCAAATTGAACAGAAGTGTATACAAAATAACCCAGTGGAAGCTATCTTCTAACGGCGATCTTATCAAATACACAAGTTGGTCTGTAAATCGGCAGTATCAGGGTCCACAGGTCTTGACAGCTTAGACCCGAAGTAAACTTGTAAAGGAAGACAAGGAATGGCACGTTTGTCTTGACTATAAGCAGTTTGTCTTTGGGGGTCATACAGTAATTAAAGGGGCAGTTTGTATTGGAGGGTCATGCAGTAACTAAAGTGGCAGTTTGTCTTGGAGGGTCATGCAGTAACTAAAGGGGCAATTTGTCTTGGAGGGTCATGCAGTAACTAAAGTGGCAGTTTGTGTTGGAGGATCATGTAGTAACTAAAGTGGCAGTTTGTGTTGGAGGATCATGTAGTAACTAAAGTGGCAGTTTGTCTTGGAGGGTCATGTAGTAACTAAAGTGGCAGTTTGTGTTGGAGGATCATGTAGTAACTAAAGTGGCAGTTTGTGTTGGAGGATCATGTAGTAACTAAAGTGGCAGTTTGTGTTGGAGGATCATGTAGTAACTAAAGTGGCAGTTTGTGTTGGAGGGTCATGCAGTAACTAAAGTGGCAGTTTGTGTTGGAGGATCATGTAGTAACTAAAGTGGCAGTTTGTCTTGGAGGGTCATGCAGTAACTAAAGTGGCAGTTTGTCTTGGAGGGTCATGTAGTAACTAAAGTGACAGATTGTCTTGGTGGGTCATGTAGTAACTAAAGTGACAGATTGTCTTGGTGGGTCATGTAGTAACTAAAGTGGCAGTTTGTCTTGGAGGGTCATGTAGTAACTAAAGTGGCAGTTTGTCTTGGAGGGTCATGTAGTAACTAAAGTGGCAGTTTGTCTTGGAGGGTCGTGTAGTAACTAAAGTGACAGATTGTCTTGGTGGGTCATGTAGTAACTAAAGTGACAGATTGTCTTGGTGGGTCATGTAGTAACTAAAGTGGCAGTTTGTCTTGGAGGGTCATGTAGTAACTATAAGGACAGTTTGTCTTGGAGGGTCATGTAGTAACTAAAGTGGCAGTTTGTCTTGGAGGGTCATGTAGTAACTATAAGGACAGTTTGTCTTGGAGTGTCATGTAGTAACTAAAGTGACAGTTTGTCTTGGAGGGTCATATAGTAACTAAAGGGACAGTTTGTCTTGGTGGGTCATGTAGTAACTAAAGTGACAGATTGTCTTGGTGGGTCATGTAGTAACTAAAGTGACAGATTGTCTTGGTGGGTCATGTAGTAACTAAAGTGACAGATTGTCTTGGTGGGTCATGTAGTAACTAAAGTGACAGATTGTCTTGGTGGGTCATGTAGTAACTAAAGTGGCAGTTTGTCTTGGAGGGTCATGTAGTAACTATAAGGACAGTTTGTCTTGGAGGGTCATGTAGTAACTAAAGTGGCAGTTTGTCTTGGAGGGTCATGTAGTAACTATAAGGACAGTTTGTCTTGGAGTGTCATGTAGTAACTAAAGTGACAGTTTGTCTTGGGGCGTCATGCAGTAACTAAAGGGACAGTTTGTCTTGGTGGGTCATGTAGTAACTAAAGTGACAGATTGTCTTGGAGGGTCATGTAGTAAATAAAGTGGCAGTTTGTCTTGGAGGGTCATGTAGTAACTAAAGTGACAGTTTGACTTGGAGGGTCATGCAGTAACTAAAGGGGCAGTTTGTCTTGGTGGGTCATGTAGTAACTAAAGTGACAGATTGTCTTGGAGGGTCATGCAGTAACTAAAGGGGCAGTTTGTCTTGGGGGTCATGTAGTAACTAAATGGGCAATTTGTCTTTGGGGACTATGAAGTAACTAAAAGGCAGTTTGTTTTGAGTGTCATGCAGTAACTAAAGGGGCAATTTGCCTGGACACATAGACTTTTACTCTTGTGAGCTTTTTCAAGACTCAATAAATACGTTTATGAAGATCAGAAAAGGGCTGGGTTCAAAGAGCTTTATTGAATGAAGGTGGTACACATAATGTACTTTTTGAAGTACTTTTTTAATATAATAATAAAATGTAATATTAAAGCAGCTCTGAGAACAAAAATCTCAATACACTTTAAAAACAAGTAGACTCTCTCAAAGGTTCAGTTGTTTGCATAATTATAATTGTATTTATGCAGTTATTGTAGTCTGTTACGTGGCGTCATTTTGTTCTCCAGAAATTGGTATCAACGGCGAGATTTTGTTGATCCATAACGTCAGCCGATACTGTGGCGGTGTGTACGAGTGTGTCGCTTACAACGGCGTGCCTCCTGCCGTTAACAAACTAATCAGGGTCAGCGTGGAATGTAAGTATTTGTGCTTTGTTACATGTAATTCTTTCATCTTCCTTTGAACAAAAGATAAATATCTGAGATATCGAGATATGACACTGCATGTTAGCCACCCAGCCCGAATCTGACCAGAAAACTTCGACTAGAAAACTAACTCGGTAGATATGACATTTTCTCGACCTTCTGAAGGCGTAAACTCTAGTCATGATTTGTTCTAGTGGATTAGTAGAGACAACAGGAGCTGTTTGAAATCCTTGAGAGATCACATTCGGCTAACGAAAATCGATCCAAGAACAAGGGTGGGCGGACAATCGCTTTTCGTAGCTATTATTTTTGTTAGGAACATCATCCCTGCACACCGGACGAATTCATAGGTGCTCTGATATTGCGCTCGAGAATCTCTGGAAATCCTAGGAGATCTCTGGCCCACGTGCATGAACTCCGTAGCACGGTCATGGTCCACAGTGTGGGTGAGTTTTTGCTCGGACATCTGCCATATTTATGGCGTACTCTTTTCTATTTGAATTGTCAAGTGTTCTGTAACATACATTTTGTAACATATATTCTGTAATATATATTTTTTAACATATATTCTGTAACATACATTTTGTAACATATATTCTGTAACATATATTTTGTAACATATATTCTGTAACATATATTCTGTAACATATATTCTGTAACATACATGTTGTAACATATATTCTGTAACATATTTGGTAACATACATTCTGTAACATATATTTTGTAACATATATTCTGCAACATATATTCTGTAATATATATTCTGTAACATATATTCTGTAACATATATTCTGTAACATATATTCTGTAACATACATTCTGTAACATATATTCTGTAACATGTATTCTGTAACATATATTCTGTAACATATATTCTGTAACATACATTTTGTAACATATATTCTGTAACATATATTCTGTAACATACATTTTGTAACATATATTCTGTAACATATATTCTGTAACATACATTTTGTAACATATATTCTGTAACATATATTCTGTAACATATATATATATATTCTGTAACATACATTTTGTAACATATATTCTGTAACATATATTCTGTAACATATATTCTGTAACATACATTTTGTAACATATATTCTGTAACATATATTGTGTAATATACATTCTGTTACATACATTTTGTAACATATATTCAGTAACATATATTCTGTAACATATATTCTGTAACATACATTCTACAACGTACATTCTGTAACATATATTTTGTAACATATATTCTATAACATATATTCTGTAACATTTATTCTGTAACATACATTTTGTAACATATATTCTGTAACATATATTCTGTAACATATATTCTGTAACATACATTTTGTAACATATATTCTGTAACATATATTCTGTAATATACATTCTGTAATATGCATTCAGAGAGAAGGACATTGGATGAAACGTCGGGTATTCCTGCCTAAATTATACAACTGTTCGTCGGACATCTTATCAAACACACCTTGTATTAGCAAAAGATGCATAAATCACCGTAGTCATTCATAAATCCTTATACAATTTGTAACAATGATTGAGACCTCTAGAAAAGCTAGAACTAAAGGTATATATCTCCATACGCATTGACAAGATTATTAGAGGAGTAGAGAATATATTCATACCAAGTTTATTCCTCTCAAAATCCACGGACTTGTCTTTTCTTTATAGTGAATTGAAATTTGTAAGATCTGCAGGAAATAGCAATACAAAATCGCAGGTAGAGAGCAATGTTAACGGGAAATGTTCCGTGAGGTTTTTATTTATAGGTAGAATGTGTATGTGTGTGTGCGCGCGCGTGTGCGTGTGTGTGCGTGTGCGTGCGTGTGTGTGTGTGTGTGCGTGTGTGCGTGTGATACATTTATTGCATTTCGAGTAATCGTCCGATATTTAGCTTGAAGAAATAAAAATGTATTTTCTCTAAAGATGTGTCCACGTGTCAGTAAAAAAATGAAAAAGGGACTGGAAAAAACATTATGGAAAACACAATGATGGCTAAAGTTAAAAGCAAATTAAAGTACAGTGTCCTTCATAGAATGTAGCTGTTACTGTTTGTTATTATTTGTCCTATTACTATTATATGTACTTGGTACTAATGTTAGCTTCTTTCCCTAGATGATAAGTATTATAGAAACACTGGGCACTATAATGCTGCTATGAATGAATATGACAAATTAATGCTACTATGGAGACAAAGCCTTAGAAGGCTATGTAATATATGTATTTCGTTTACCTGTAGCATGTGTGCCTTTTTAGTTTGTGGTTGGAGTTGGGACAACAGGTAGGCTGTCTTGCCCGTTTACGCTGTTTAGACGGTTTAGTTTCTTACGGGAATGCCTTTTCTGACAGAATGCTACTGCAGAGGACAGGCGATCAGTAACTTGTGCGAGTATACATAAAAGAGGCACCTGCTGAGAGTGGAAAGTTTGGTGTGAAAAACGTGCTCAGCGACGAGAAAGTCCAAACAATTTCAGCCAAGTTGTAAGTGAAAAGAGTGGACAGCGGCTATGTATTACAAGCTACAATCTACAGCCTGATGAGTTGTTTCTGGTTGAATATTACAAAACGACGTCCCTTACCGATATATTCAACGAACTTCGCTCTTTAACGATAATTTTAGGCTTATCCACCATGATTCATCATTATCATCAAGAACCGGGTCTGCTGGTGTAGGTGATCATGTCTCTCCACAACTTTCGATCTCGACAGTTAATTATTATTTCTGTTGATGACCTTCTGCCACGCCATTCAAGACAGCCTAAGAGCTGTCTGATATTTTTTCTCTTTGCTTCACTCAGTCTCTTCGTCCTTCAATTTTTCCAGTTGTTGCAATATATTTCAGTTTGTTCTCTTCTCATTACATGGCCAAAAAATGATGATTGTTTCTTCCTAAAATTGGAAATTAGTTCTCTTTTTGCTTTGACCTCTTTCAGAACATTTTCATTACTCTTCTTAGCTGTCCATGGTATTCTCAACATTCTGCTGTAAAATCACATTACTACAGACTCCAGTGATTTTCTTGTCTGTCGTCCTATTGTCCATGATTCACATCCATATTTTAAAACTGGCTCCACCATGATTAGAAACTCATTACATTTTTATATGCAAAACTCTTTGAGGAAGGCCTGGGCTTTACACTGGTAAAGTGTGCGGTCGTTGCTCATGTTGGTAAAGTGTGCGGTCGTTGCTCATGTTGGTAAAGTGTGCGGTCGTTGCTCATGTTGGTAAAGTGTGCGGTCGTTGCTCATGTTGGTAAAGTGTGCAGTCGTTGCTCATGTTGGTAAAGTGTGCGGTCGTTGCTCATGTTGGTAAAGTGTGCGGTCGTTGCTCATGTTGGTAAAGTGTGCGGTCGTTGCTCATGTTGGTAAAGTGTGCGGTCGTTGCTCATGTTGGTAAAGTGTGCGGTCGTTGCTCATGTTGGTAAAGTGTGCGGTCGTTGCTCATGTTGGTAAAGTGTGCGGTCGTTGCTCATGTTGGTAAAGATGTATATCGCATATTCCACCTCACAAAACCTCTTCTACTGTTTGGTCTGACCTACTTAAAAAGAAAACTATTGTGCATGCCAGTGACGAGTCATCATCATCATCAATGAGTGCCGTCTCCGCATCGAAGGTTGGCTACCATGGAGCACCATTCCACTCGGTCTCTTGCTTTGATGGTACAGATTGTCATAGGTTGACTTGTCCATCTTTTGATGTTACTTGTCCATGTTAGTCTTGGTCTGCATCTGCCTTTTTTACCTAGTATTTTCCCTTTCAATATTACCTTTATTAGGCTGTTGTGTCTTTTAACATGCCCCAAAAATGTCCAGTGACGAGTACCTTGATTGAAACACTTGTTTTTGGTGAAATTGTAAATGGTGCTTTTTACACACCTCCAATCACACTGGTCGGCAACAACAAAGTAAAGTAGGCACAACATTGTTTATGGGCACTCTGGAAAATCTGAAAGTCTACGTTACTAACTAAACATGATGACGAAATGGTACATTACTATTCATTTTTTTACATAATATTCAGTACTAGCTCATGGCTGCGAGAGTTAGTACTTAATGCAGACGTTAGATAAGTAAGCTTGATATCTTCTAAAAATACTCGTATGTCTACGAAGACAAAATTTCGTTTGGAAATAATTCAAATAAAAAATGTAACAGGGTGCAAGCAATTTTCCCGCCCTTTCCAACGACGACGAGACTTACTTCATTAACCATGTGTACAATATGTCTACTATAGACATGGTAGGAGTTGGGCCTACAGTAAACATGTACTTGGTAAGAGTTGTCCTACAATAAACATGTACTTGGTAAGAGTTGTCCTACAATAAACATGTACTTGGTAAGAGTTGTCCTACAATAAACATGTACTTGGTAAGAGTTGGGCCTACAATAAACATGTACTTGGTAAGAGTTGTCCTACAATAAACATGTACTTGGTAAGAGTTGGGCCTACAATAAACATGTACTTGGTAAGAGTTGTCCTACAATAAACATGTACTTGGTAAGAGTTGGGCCTACAATAAACATGTACTTGGTAAGAGTTGTCCTACAATAAACATGTACTTGGTAAGAGTTGTCCTACAATAAACATGTACTTGGTAAGAGTTGAGCTTACAATAAGCATGTACTTGGTAAGAGTTGAGCCTACAATAAATATGTACTTGGTAAGAGTTGAGCCTACAATAAGCAAGTACTTGGTAAGAGTTGAGCCTACAATAAGCAAGTACTTGGTAAGAGTTGAGCCTACAATAAATATGTACTTGGTAAGAGTTGAGCCTACAATAAGCAAGTACTTGGTAAGAGTTGAGCCTACAATAAGCATCTACTTGGTAAGAGTTGAGTCTACAATAAGCATCTACTTGGTAAGAGTTGAGCTTACAATAAGAAAGTACTTGGTAAGAGTTGGGACTACAATAAATATGTACTTGGTAAGAGTTGAGCCTACAATAAGCAAGTACTTGGTAAGAGTTGAGCCTACAATAAGCATCTACTTGGTAAGAGTTGAGCCTACAATAAGCAAGTACTTGGTAAGAGTTGAGCCTACAATAAGCAAGTACTTGGTAAGAGTTGAGCCTACAATAAATATGTACTTGGTAAGAGTTGAGCCTACAATAAGCAAGTACTTGGTAAGAGTTGAGCCTACAATAAGCATCTACTTGGTAAGAGTTGAGTCTACAATAAGCATGTACTTGGTAAGAGTTGAGCCTACAATAAGCATCTACTTGGTAAGAGTTGAGCCTACAATAAGCATCTACTTGGTAAGAGTTGAGTCTACAATAAGCATGTAGTTGGTAAGAGTTGAGCCTACAATAAGCATGTACTTGGTAAGAGTTGAGCTTACAATAAGCATGTACTTGGTAAGAGTTGAGCTTACAATAAGAAAGTACTTGGTAAGAGTTGGGACTACAATAAGCAAGTACTTGGTAAGAGTTGAGCTTACAATAAGCAAGTACTTGGTAAGAGTTGAGCTTACAATAAGCAAGTACTTGGTAAGAGTTGACCCTACAATAAGCAAGTACTTGGTAAGAGTTGAGCTTACAATAAGCAAGTACTTGGTAAGAGTTGAGCTTTACAATAAGCAAGTACTTGGTAAGAGTTGAGCCTACAACAAGCATGTACTTGGTAAGAGTTGAGCCTACAATAAGCATGTACGTGGTAAGAGTTGAGATGACAATAAGCATGTACTTGGTAAGAGTTGAGCTTACAATAAGCAAGTACTTGGTAAGAGTTGAGCTTACAATAAGCAAGTACTTGGTAAGAGTTGAGCTTAAAATTAGCAAGTACTTGGTAAGAGTTGGGACTACAGTCGACATTCTCTCAGAAAGAGCGGGACTTAATCAGACCTATTCAGAACGAACGAAAATACTTTACATAAATCACATCTTCCAAACTCTGAACTCGACCACTATTTAGAAAATTCTAGATCTATAGAATATCCGAAAGAGATAATCAAAATATGTCATTATAGAAAAGCCAGTCATGTGTTTAAAAAAATAAACAAGAGCTCCAATAAATAACATTATAACGTCCTAGCTAGAGGACAGTTGTTTAATGCATATGTTCCGTGTTTGGCTGGAATGGAACATAAGCGTACAGCAGAGTCAAACATACAAAGGACGTTGAAAGCCCAACTGATAACAAGAAAAAAACACGAGTTAAATGTTCTATCTTGTGCTATTGAGATCTTGAACCCTTCCACGCTGATGTTGATTTCGTTTACCTCCCTCTTCTTGGCTGGGATCGAAAACGCTGTAGGTAGTAACCCAGTCTCATAACATCGTGTCACGGCATTGTATTCTTTTCAATTTTAAACGGTTCTTGGCGATCCTTTGTGTAAAGTGCCCTAAGTATGACCTGCATTGTGTGTCTAAGATCTTATATTTTTTGCCAAGCTGTACTTTATCTTCCGTTCGCTCACCTTTCCTCGGAAAGCTATTGCATAACAGTTTTTGTGGCGAGCTCTTCTGATAACAAGACAAATATAGCTCAAGCAGTAGCATGTTATTACTGTGTGAATGTCATCATTATCGCACCTCCTGAATAATTTCTGGTTGCTCATTTTGATTGGCTAAAATATTTTGGAGAAATGTCCTTGTACAGGTTGCATGAAAGTATTGTTTCCATCTCTGTTCTCCAGCATGCAGACCAAATGATTGGTGGTTAAGATACATAGATGATCTGCACATGCTCAGCAACATGGTTTTGTTTGCATTTTGAGAACCTCTTAACTTTGTTGAGTTTGATAAAAAGCCATTCCCACTTTGTTAATAAATATAATGCCCGAGCCACAAATAGAAACATGATAACACCACAATAAACATACATCACATATGATATGTCACTGTTGAAATAATGAAGGATATTTTGACTGAAATAAACTAAGTGAAAATGTCAGAGTTAAGTGACAAATGCAAATGCAAAATGTAAACATTCAAAATAAACATTACACATTTAATGGGAAAGTCTTCTTTTCTCTGATACGTTTAGCACTCTCAGGAAAGTGGATAGGTTACCACTTATTGACATATACTCGTATTTTGTTTAAAAAATAACAATTATTTTAATATCAACAGAACTAACTAACATTGTAGCAAGAAATGTTTCCTACAACATTTTTTTGTTCTATATTGCACCAAAAATGATTTTACTGTAAAACAGACAGAATAAATTGGAGAAGTCGGTTTGAAACATCAGAAATGTTGACAAACCAATAACCTAGGCCTATATCTTTGTCACCAATCAACCACTAATGTCTTTAGTAATAAAGAAAAGACGATGGTCATATGTTGGACATGTGATGAGAAGAGGTAATAACCGAATAGCAAAGCAGGCCCTCATATAGGAAACAACAGGTAAGAGAAAAAGAGGAAGACCCAGGGAGACACTGAGAAGAATATTGATGAGAGAGGCAAGAGCAACAGGATTCGGCTCCCTCAATGAGATAGAGCTGCTTGAACAGAACAGAGACAAATGGCGAGATTTGATAAAATATCTTTAAAAGAAAACTGCTAGAACAAGAATTCAGATATGAGAAGGTGTATCTTGGTCTACGCCCTATGGGCCGGCAACGGCTCGAAATGTCAATAGATAGATAGATATCTTTGTCTAAGAACAGACTTATAAATCAGATAATGTTCACGTGGAACATGAACAAGGAAAAGAAAACTTCCTCTAACTGTGTGAAGCTTACAAGGACATATGTCATAATGCGCCATGTTAGGTCAACAGGTGCAGACCTAGAACGGATGTAACAAGACGGCTGAACAAGGAACATAAAACTTCCTCTAACTGTGTGAAGCTTACAAGGACATATGTCATAATGCGCCATGTCAGGTCAGCAGGTGCAGACCTAGAACGGATGTAACAAGACGGCCATAACGAGCAAGACAAGACTGGAATTTCGACATAACGACGGAAAACAGATCTGATCCGAATGTAAAGAATTTGAGTTCACCAGAAGAAGACGCACTAAAATGGCAACACCTGTTTGTATTTTCGTTTCTTGATGCATTCTTTTGTTATTTAGATAAATATGTACAATGTTATCATCATCGACACGAAATAAGGAAAAGAATATAGCAATAAAGAACGAAAAAAATAGCAGTATAACACGTGTGGCATACTCGTGTATGATACACTTTTGGCGCCGCGATTGCTTAATTTAATGTTGTTTTATTTAATAAAGTGTTACTCTCTCTCTATATATATATATATATATATATATGTATATATATATATTATATTATATTTAAGGCTAGGTGAACCCTGTATAATGTATACCGGCCTTTGAAAGGCGTGCATATCCTATAATAGACATAACGGTGATAGGAACTAACCTAGCAAGGATAAGAATTAGCCTAGTGAGGATAATGATTAACATAACTATCTTTACAACACATATTACCATTGCTGGTGTACGTCGGGTTGGGGGGGGGGACGCTCGGGACAGGAACAGAGAGATAAAGGCTGCTTGGTCAAAGCAGTGGCCTTGACGTTTGAGGATTGTTATTCCATCCCCGATAGTAAAAATATGTTGTCTACCGTGGAATTCGAACTCCGGCTTTTCAGTCAGTGAAACAGCGGATTTCGCCGCTCGACCACCTCTAATTATCATAACGAGAATACGAATTGCCCAAACGAGGATAAGAATTAGCCTAATGAGGATAATATTTAGCTTCACGAAAATAAGAATTGGTTAAACGAGGATAATAATTAGCCTAATGAGGATAACGATTGACATAACGGGGATAAGAATTAGCCTAATGAAGATAACAGCTAAGATAACAATGATAAGAATTGGCCTAATGAAGATAACATTTAGGATAACGAGTATAAGAATTGGCCAAATAAGGATAAGAATTCGCCGAACGAGGATAAGAATTAGCAGAACGAAGATAGTTATTATTTTCTTGAAGACAGAGATTTTGAATGAGTCGATTTATCTAAATATCCACAGTTCCGCCAGAGGTGAATCTGCCCAATAAACGCATAGGGCAGGACCTCGGCAAGGAAACCATCTTGGAATGTGTGGTCACGGCAAACCCTCAGTCCGTGAGTGTCTGGAAGAGGAACGGGGAGGAATTAAAAACTGTGGTAGGTTTTATACAAGCGAGATAGGGAATATAGCAGTTATTGTGTGAGTGTGTGTGAGCGCATGTATGTGTGCGTATGTGTGTGTGTGTTTGAGCGTGTATTTGTGTGTGTGTGTGTGCGTGTATCTGTGAGCGTATGTGTTTCTGCGTGTGTTCGGTGTTTGAACGGGGATATACAATTTTGAAGAGAGGGGGGGGATTGGTGAAAGGTAAGGAAAATATATGGTTGTGGGGTGGGGGAGGGGGTGGAAAATAGTGGAGCTAATTGAAGGCATGAGAAATAGGTGAGAGGTATGCGAAAATTGAAGATGTTAAGAAAAATAGATGAAAGACATGAGAGAATTTGTGAAAGGGTGAGAAGAAAAGGGTAGAAAGTTTGAGAAAATTAGTGAAAAGTACAAAGAATATAAAGATGTGGACGTGTTGAAAGATGGTGAGGAGAATAGATAGAAGAAGTGAACGTATTGAAAGATGGTGAGGAGAATAGATAGAAGATGTGGACGTATTGAAAGATGGTGAGGAGAATAGATAGAAGATATGGACGTGTTGAAAGATGGTGAGGAGAATAGATAGAAGAAGTGAACGTATTGAAATATGATGAGGAGAATAGATAGAAGATGTGGACGTATTGAAAGATGGTGAGGAGAATAGATAGAAGAAGTGAACGTATTGAAAGATGATGAGGAGAATAGATAGAAGATGTGGACATGTTGAAAGATGGTGAGGAGAATAGATAGAAGAAGTGAACGTATTGAAATATGATGAGGAGAATAGATAGAAGATGTGGACGTATTGAAAGATGGTGAGGAGAATAGTTAGAAGATGTGGACGTATTGAAAGATGGTGAGGATAATAGTTAGAAGATGTGGAAGTATTGAAAGATGATGAGGAGAATAGATAGAAGATTTGGACGTATTGAAAGATGGTGAGGAGAATAGTTAGAAGATGTGGAAGCAATGAAAGATGATGAGGAGAATAGATAGAAGATATGGACGCCTTGAAAGATGGTGAGGAGAATAGATAGAAGATATGGACGTATTGAAATATGGTGAGGAGAATAGATAGAAGATGTGGACGTATTGAAAGATGGTGAGGATAATAGATAGAAGATGTGGACGTACTGAAAGATGGTGAGGAGAATAGATAGAAGATGTGGACGTACTGAAAGATGGTGAGGAGAATAGATAGAAGATGTGGAAGTATTGAAAGATGGTGAGGAGAATAGATAGAAGATGTGGAAGTATTGAAAGATGGTGAGGAGGATAGATAGAAAATGTGGAAGTATTGAAAGATGGTGAGGAGAATAGATAGAAAATGTGGAAGTATTGAAAGATGATGAGGAGAATAGATAGAAGATGTGGACGTACTGAAAGATGGTGAGGAGGATAGATAGAAGATGTGGACGTATCGAAAGATGATGAGGAGAATAGATAGAAGATGTGGAAGTATTGAAAGATGGTGAGGAGAATAGATAGAAGATGTGGACGTATTGAAAGATGATGAGGAGAATAGATAGAAGATGTGGAAGTATTGAAAGATGGTGAGGAGAATAGATAGAAGATGTGGACTTATTGAAAGATGGTGAGGAGAATAGACAGAAGATGTGGACATATTGAAAGATGGTGAGGAGGATAGATAGAAGATGTGGACGTATTGAAAGATGGTGAGAAGGATAGATAGAAGATGTGGACGTATTGAAAGATGGTGAGGATAATAGATAGAAGATATGGACGTACTGAAAGATGGTTAGGAGAATAGATAGAAGATGTGGACGTACTGAAAGATGGTGAGGAGAATAGATAGAAGATGTGGAAGTATTGAAAGATGGTGAGGAGAATAGATAGAAGATGTGGAAGTATTGAAAGATGGTGAGGAGAATAGATAGAAGATGTGGGCGTATCGAAAGATGATGAGGAGAATAGATAGAAGATGTGGAAGTATTGAAAGATGGTGAGGAGAATAGATAGAAGATGTGGACGTATTGAAATATGGTGAGGAGAATAGATAGAAGATGTGGAAGTATTGAAAGATGGTGAGGAGAATAGATAGAAGATGTGGACGTATTGAAAGATGGTGAGGAGAATAGATAGAAGATGTGGACATATTGAAAAATGGTGAGGAGGATAGATAGAAGATGTGGACGCATTGAAAGATGGTGAGAAGGATAGATAGAAGATGTGGAAGTATTGAAAGATGGTGAGGAGAATAGATAGAAGATGTGGAAGTATTGAAAGATGGTGAGGAGAATAGATAGAAGATGTGGAAGTATTGAAAGATGATGAGGAGAATAGATAGAAGATGTGGAAGTATTGAAAGATGGTGAGGAGGATAGATAGAAGATGTGGAAGTATTGAAAGATGGTGAGGAGAATAGATAGAAGATGTGGAAGTATTGAAAAATAGTGAGGAGAATAGATAGAAAATGTGGAAGTGTTGAAAGATGGTGAGGAGGATAGATAGAAGATGTGGACGTACTGAAAGATAGTGAGGAGAATAGATAGAAAATGTGGAAGTGTTGAAAAATGGTGAGGAGGATAGATAGAAGATGTGGACGTATTGAAAGATGGTGGGGAGAATAAGTAGAAGATGTGGAAGTATTGAAAGATGGTGAGGAGAATAGATAGAAAATGTGGAAGTATTGAAAGATGATGAGGAGAATAGACAGAAGATGTGGACGAATTGAAAGATGATGAGGAGAATAGATAGAAGATGTGGAAGTATTGAAAGATAGTGAGGAGAATAGATAGAAAATGTATAAGTATTGAAAGATGATGAGGAGAATAGATAGAAGATGTGGAAGTATTGAAAGATGGTGAGGAGAATAGATAGAAAATGTGGAAGTATTGAAAGATGGTGAGGAGAATGGACAGCAGATGTATTATAATTGATGGAGGCAAGGGAATTAGAGGTGGATGGAAGGGATACAGTAAAATGGATGGCGTAGATACCAAAATTAAGAACGGCAAGTTGTAGGTGATGGAACAGATAACAGTTTACAGGTAAGAGACAGGAGGTGATGCAATAACTCATTTGAGTACAAATGTTGAGAAATGAAAAAGTAGGTATAAGATGGCGAAACAAGCTGGAGATGTACGAATTAGTTTCAGTTGTTGTTACTTTGGTATTTGCAGAGCGCCAAATATCGCGTAGAGCCCTATACTGAGGATGACCACTCAATGATTCTCAGTTTAAGGATCCTGGTCATTGACAAGGACGACTACGGGTCGTACACCTGTGAGGCCTCCAACAAATTAGGCAAAGATAGTGACAAGATGACACTGTACGGTGAGTAGCTTAGACTCACCATCAAGTTCCGGGCCTACTGGCGTAGGTGATCATGTCTCTCCACAACTTTTGATCTCGACAGTTCTTTATCATTTCTGTTGTTGACTTTCTGCCAAGCCATTTTCGTAAGCTGCCTAGTATTTTCTCTCTTTGCTTCCCTCTATCTCTTCGTCCCTCAATTTTTCCAGTTGTTACAATATATTCCAGTTGTTCTCTTCTCAATACATGGCCAAAAAATGATGATTGTTTCTTCCTAATATCGGAAATTAGCTCTCTTTTTGATTGGCCTCTTTCTTTGTAGTTTAGACTATGATAGCCATATCGCTCATTTAGATCTCTGTCTTAGTACTTATCTCTCTCTTTCTCTCTCCCTTTCTCTCTCTCTCTTTCTCTCTCTCTCGCAGTGCAAATTTATACCTCTACGTACTTGTCTTCTCTCTCTTCCTTAATCCTAATTTATATATCTACGTACTTCTCCTCTCTCTTTCTTTCTCTCTCTCGCAGTGATGATATATATCTCAATGTACGTCTCTTCTCTCTCTTTTTCTCTCTCTCTCTCGCTCTTGCAGTGCTAATATATCTCTCTAGGTACTTCTCTTCTCTTTCTCTAATTGCTAATTTATATTTCTACTTCTCTTTTCTCTCTCTCCCCTTCAAGCTAATTTATACCTCTACATACTTATCTTCTCTCTCTCGAATGCTAATTTATACATTTACGTACTTCTCTTCTCACTCTTTCTCTCTCTCCTTCAATGCTAATTTATATCTCACCGTGCTTCCCTTCTCTCTCTCTATCTCTCTCTCTCTCTTTCAATGCTAATTTATACCTCTACGCACATCTCTTCTTTCTTTCTCTCTCTATCTCTCTATCTCTCTCTCTCTCTCTCTCTCGCTCTTTCACATACACTCAAGCTGTCTCTCAAAATCTCACGCAATCTTCAATATGTGAAACTTTTAATCCATATATTAAATTGTCAATGTTATAGCTATCTCCATCAAGAAAGTAAAGATCTTGAAGGTGAGTACCTTCTACTCAACGTTACAATTACCTCCAGCAAAAACATAATGGACTTATACGCCAGCGCCCCCAATTCAATGTTGCGAGTACCCACAATTCAATAACACGACGCCACCTATAAGGAAACTTATGGTCTGAGAGGACAGTGCTTCAAACTCAAGACTACGACTACAGCTACCCCCACAAAGAATTTAAAGGCCATTGAAAGCATTTAACATCGATGTCAAATAAACAAGGAGCTAGACAATTATAACCTTTCATTTCTGATATCCGAGTCTGGATAAAAGTGAAAGGCTTTCTTTATTCATATCGGGATGAAATTGAATGTATTTACTGTAAATGACGTAACGAATTTACTGAACATGCAGTCTTTATTCTACGTTCCTCAACGAACTCCGCTGCGGAAAATATACATTGGATAAGGCCGTTAAAAATTATTTGTAAAGTACTGTTAACTCGTTAAATTATTATAATAATTAACTATCATGTAACAACAAAGGAAAATCACTAATTCAGACAGTTCGAGCAGCTCAAGAACGACAAATGATATAAACCACGACACCTTTTTGGTATCAGTGACACGAGAAAAGAAAGAAGAAGAAGATTAACTCGTTTATCTTTCTTGTTTGGATTATCTCTTTACTTTATGTCTTTGTGTCATCATTTACCGCCTTTGCCATTTTTTTTTAGTAGTTTCATTTATTTTAAAGTTTTAGAAAACGCTTCTAACTACTCTTTGGTAAAACAAGTACCTATCATAATTTGTTTACTTGTATTTGAAATTAGCTGGACTATTTTATGTTTGAACACGTCATACTGATTTCATTAAAAATATGTACCTTGTATCTGAATGGCAGAATATTCGACGCACCGTCGTCCATCATCTGAGACTACGTTAACAACTACTACTACAACAGAAGGTACTTCGTCCATTCTGCAGCATCCTCCGAGACAAGAATCTCAAAAGCACAGCTACCACCGCACTCCAAGTCCCAGTATTGATCTCAACGAGCGTTCTCGATACGACACAAAGAGGCCCAGCAAAACACCGCTGGTCAATGACCAGACCAACTCCAGAGGTCAGCTGATCTGCTCTTGTAATTTTTGTTTTGGTCTCTCGTTGAATGCTTTGCAGTTTTTATTTTCTTCTTTTGCCGTAGTTATATCATTAATCTTGTTGGTATTTCATCTGCCCTGTAGGTATTTCATATGTCCTGTTGGTATTTTATCTGCATTTTGGTATTTCATCCATTAGTTCTGTATTTAAAATTCATTTTGTGGTTTAGGTAGACAGTTAACCCCTTACATTTTAAGTCACTAATTCCATTTATATATATTTTTATACAATAAAAACAAATTGAGACACGAAAAATGTGAATAAAAGAGTGGGAGTAACGAGGTATTCCAGGTCAGAGGTAACAAAATTATATGATTTGACATGAAGCAGCGTCTTACAAGAAGCATTAACAATAATATCATCATCATCATCATCATGTGCCATACCGGTTGGCGTAGGCGATCATGTTCCTCCACAATCTTCTATCCACAGTGCATCGTATGAGTTCTGTTGTTGACTGTTTTCCATGCCATGACGCCAAGCTATCCAGTATTTTCTCTCTTTGTCGTCCGCGATCTCTCATTCCTTTTATTTTGCCAGTTGTAACCAAGTATTCCAACTTTCCTCTTCTCATGATGTGCCCGAAAAATGTTGATTGCTTCTTTCTGATGATTTTTTTAAGAGCTCCCTTTTTGTATTGGCCTCTTTGATAAATTCCTCATTGGTCTTTTTAGCAACAATCATATACCACATCAGAAAAAGTGTACGCTCTAACAGATGAACAAGCCTGCCCGACACCACAGCATGTCTGAGCGAAACAAAGAGTTCTGTCGAGATCACTACATTTTATCTCGACGCTGAAAGGCAAAAGGGAATAGAGAACAAACAAAATAGGTTTATTAAGGCACTACAGTAGTTTCTGACTTACGTCTTTGAATATTAATGTACACAATTGATTTGCCGATTATGAGAATTTCACTACGCTAATTTGTTTGTACTTACCTCTTCTTATCTCATCAACTATTATATTCTTGATTTTAAAACAATATTTGTATTGCTTAAAACGTTCCTTCTTGCCTCCATTTAGCAACAGAGCTTTATTTAAATGTGTTCAGAACATGTAAGAGCTTTATTACTATTTTAATAGTTCCATAAATGTTTCCTTATTGCTCTATCTCTGTTTCGTTCCTATTTCAACAGCTATGTTTCCTTAATTATTGCCCTATCTCTGATTTGGTACCATGTCAATTGTTATAGTAAAAAGTAAATTACCCCGGTCACGCCAAGTGGCGTATAGGGAATATGGTGTTAGTGACCATAAATTTTACAGACCTTCGGCACAGGATTTTTGGGGTAATGCGGTCGGTATTACGCCCGTGCCGCGTTACTTTCCCAGAAAAAAATCCGGTACCCATTTAAGGCTGGGTGAACCCGGAAGCCGTCGATTGGGATCGAACCCTACCTCTTGTCCTTTGTAGTCCAATTCACTAACCACTGAGCTATCGCGGCTCTCCAACAGTTATAGTGTTTCCTTAATTATTGCTCTATCAATGTTTTGTTACTATTTCAACAGTTATCGTGTTTCCTTAATTATTATTCTATTGCTGTTTTGTTACTATTTCAACAGTTATCGTGTTTCCTTAATTATTATTCTATTGCTGTTTTGTTACTATTTCAACGGTTACAATATTTCTGTTACTCCTGCTTTAAAGTTTGCATATATTTGCTAAGTGTGTCCTTTTTTTTTCTACAATAACTATTTTCCTGTCTTCCGGTTTCTCTTCGGCGCATGTTTCAAAAACGTTTACCTGAAATTAAAGAAATTATTAAACTTCCTTTTTTTTAAACTTGTATTTCAAGTGACTGTTGAACATAATTTAAAACTCAATCAAGGTTCGTTGATGAGTGTATTCTCCGTTGAATTATTATTATTATTATTTGTTTTTCTTATTCGCCAGCTTTGACCTCTGACGAAGTCCCTAGAGACTAGGAACTGAATTTTGCGTGTTAATCCACTTTTTCCCTAGCAGCCGTGTGCACAGGGGTCCCTCGCCGCACAGGCAGATAACTCCGACTTCGGAGGTACTCATTTTTTTGCCGCCGATGAGTAATTGACGTTTCAAGCCGGGCCTCGCTGCTGAGACCAGGGGTGATTGACGCAGAGAGAAATGATAAATAAAAATCTCTACCAACCGGGATTTGAACCCACAACCTCTCTGTCTCGAGACCAACCAGTCCCCCTATTGGATTATAATATCCCTTATGTAAATTCCAATCTAATTTGCGTTATCTGTTTTTTTTTTTATTTTTTCTTGTTTTTTTTTTTAAACATAAGATTACTGAAATGAAAGTTCCTTCTTTCCAAGTATTTGACGCGTTGCACTTGTTTCAGATCTGTTCCATTTATTTTTATGCTACATGATGGTGATGATTGTTTCTTCGATATGACCATTACCTCTGTTTTCTTACTATTCAGACTGAGACCTTATGTGTTGCTTTCTTTTACTTTTATGTCTATCTCTTATTTATGTTTGCAATCATCGAAACTGTTTACTGATAACTGTTTTCAACGACTAATTCAGTTCTACAATTGTATAGCAAGCCGATTATGTTATGCCCATAATTACGTTTGATTAGCAATGATCTCCTTTAGACGTGTCTTCATTGTACAAAGAAACAAACAACTCCTCGTGTTAGTTAGTGTCAAGAAGTTATGGATTTGTGCCCATGCGTGAATTTTACTAGATTTTGCTGTTGAACGTCATGAAAAATATGGTCCTTCCAACACACCTAAGACACCTTATCTAATCGCTATATCACAAGCAAGGGTGAGACAGGGATGCATTCTTTTTCCATGTTTTTTCAACATCTACGCTGAGAACATCATTCGAAATGCTAGAAACGATGACATATTTGTGAATGTCAACCTTTCCACAATAAATGACAACATGATTCCAGCACTCAGATACGTTTATGACACAGTTCTCCTCTCAAACAGTGCAAAAAGGATTAAAAGAGACAATTGAGTGTGTTAAAAACACAGTGAAGAACAAAATCTATGTCTTAACATACAGAAAACTAAGAAAATGTTCATTGACAAAACAAAATTCCACATCAAAATCATCATCAACAGTAAAAAACGTAAAATTGTAACAAACTATAAATATCTTGGACATGTAGTAACTAACAATGGAAACTGTCAAAAAGAGATCAAAAGAAGATTAGCAATAGCAACATAAAAATTAAACGCAATGATGAACATGTGGCACAATATCAGCAAGGTATTAAAATTACTGAGGTCACGTATCTTCCCGATACTAAAATATGGATGTGAACCACGGACAAACAGCATGGAAGATAATCGATCCATTTGAAACAAAATGCTACATAAAATTCCTTAAAATATCTTGGATTCTAATAAAATGCAATGAAGACATACTAAAATATTTTAACATTAAAAAGAACTGACTTTTAAATATCATTCTATGTAGAAAATTGAAATACAATGGCAACGTCAATAGACACAGGGGACAGGAAAGAACAATAATTGGAGGCATGGCTTCAGAACGACACATCAGGGGCAGACCAAGAATAGGGTGAGTTCAAGACATCAAGTAGACCTTGAACATGACACCAGAAGAAGTGAGAGATCTGGCCGAGAGATTCTTTCAGACGGGCTGCGGTGAATGTAGCGTTCTGCAAAGAACATGCCACCTGATGATGATGATGATTGTGATGATGATGATAAGATGTCATAAATTATTTATCATGAACTGGTTTCGAACGTTGACAGGTCAGCAATGATAACATGACTCTAGTTGGACCTGTCCTTTATTCCTTGTCATTTGTGTTCATGCAAATCACTACTCGGATCACTTTAGGAGATCCCTGTTTTTAGACGGATATATTCTGCTTTTGGTTCTCTTATTAGTAGTCAAACTTAAGCATAAATATAGAAGCACATTATATTCCTGGGAGCCGCGATAGCTCAGTGGTTAGTGAACTGGACTACAAAGGACAAGAGGTAGGGTTCGATCCCAACCGACGGTTTCCGGTTCACCCAATCTTTACTGGGTACCGGATTTTTTCCTGGGAAAGTAAAGCGGCACGGGCGTAATACCGACCACACTACCCCAAAAATCCTGTGCCGAGGATCTGTAAAATTTATGATCACAACACCCTATACGCCACTTGGCGTGACGGGGGTACTTTACTTTTTTTTACTATATGAGAAATGGCAAAATTGAAGCCCAGAAACATGAATATTAACATTAAGAAAGAGTACTAGATTTACTCGCCCGCCAACATCTATATTATTATACACCTGCGAAATAGACACCAAACTTATAATAAAAATAAAAGAATTACATTTATACACTAATATTCTATAAATTCATATTATGTTTTTCATAAAAGACAGCAACAAAAAAAGCACACACCTCTCTGATGGGATTATTTGTCAAACTGTTGATAAAGAAATTCAGTAACGCAAAGACACACTAAGAATCATTTAAAAACAAAACACAGAACTAGATGGAGATTTTTTTACATTATATTCCTCTATTGTACATGCTTGACCCAGCCCTCACTCTTCTTCTTAACGTCCACCGGTGGACGTATCTGCGTTGTGTTGCTATTTTACAGCATAGCCACGACATCTGCTCCTATCGGCCCGGCACATCCGTCTTCGGCATGGAGGGATAGATTTGCTTCACAATTTTTGCCCGGAAGGAATGTGGTCATTATTTTCCTACTATTTTCATCTTTAAACTGCCAAGGCTTCTTTAACGTTCCCAGGTGCACATGGAACCTCCTGTTTTTCGCCGTTGTCCGAGATGACTAGACATTGAATCTCACTACCCAGAGACCAGGGAAAGGTAAAGCCACGAAGATACCATGGGTTCGATAATATCCACCCCCTTTAGTGAGAAGTGACCACACGGCCTTCCTGCCCAGAGGTCGACGTGTTACCTCTAGACCACCCCCCCCCCTTTTCCGACCAAGACCTCTTAAATGACGTCGTGGAAGAAACGTAACCATGACGACAACCGTGAGGTCACTCAACACCCAGTTATTGGATCCATCAGGCTATGTTTTCTTGCTTAAACATGTTTTAAACAATTGTAAATGTTCTGTTAGATGTTATGTAAAAGACATCACCTCTGTCCAAATAAAGACAAAGTGTAACAATATTAAAACAGGTAAATGAATTTAAATATTTCGGAACTTTGTTAACCTCAGACAGAAGATGTACAAATGAAGTGAGATGCAGAATGGCTCAGGCAAAAGCAGCTTTCCAGAAAATAATGAAGATACAATGTAACCCATTTTTGACAATAGAAACAAGAAAAAGAGTTCTTAATTGCTATGTAGGGCCAGTCTTAACATATGGATATGAATCATGGACAATAGGACAACAGACAAGAAAAGCACGGGAGTCTGTAGAAATGTGGTTTTACAGAAGAATGTTGAGAATACCATGGACAGCTAAGAAGACTAATGAAAATGTTCTGAAAGAGGCCAAAGCAAAAAGAGAGCTAATTTCCACTGTTAGGAAGAAACAATCATCATTTTTTGGCCATGTAATGAGAAGAGAACAACTCGAATATATTGTAAACACTGGAAAAATTGAGGGACGAAGAGATAGAGGGAAGTAAAGAGAGAAAATACCAGGCAGCTTAAGAGAATGGCTTGGCAGAAGGTCAACAACAGAAATGATAAAGAACTGTCGAGATCGAAAGTTATGGAGAGACATGATCACCTATGCCAGTAGGCCCGGTACTTGATAATGATGATGAAATGTTATGTGCTGTTACCAATTCACGTCTCTGAAATGTATTGCCGTATATGCTTTGTTTGATTACTCTTAGGGACATTTAATTTCCGTTGGTGTTTTCGATGTACTTACTGACTGTATCCCCCTTTTTCTTTATCTTTTCAGCTGCGATGTCATCCGATTCAGGTTGTGTCATCAAGCTGCCATCGAATGTCATCATGTCAATCATACTTATCGCTCCTATCTTCACATCTTGGTATCACAAAACATTATGATGATCTCCCAGGAAACATTTTAAAAATATTCAAGGTCACGTGTTGATTTTTTTTTCAACCTAAACAAAAGAAAAGAAACAAATAAATCCAAAACTCTTGTCGGCATTACTAAACATTATTCCGTAAACAGCTTTTCACCTCAGTGTAGACATTTGATCCGCTTACTTGCCGCTATTTACCTTTTACATTTAACAACTTATGAAGCTATCAGCGTGCTTGTAAGAACATTTCAAAATATTAAAAAATCATCCATAATATCAAATGTTACAATGAAATATATATATATATATATATATATATATATATATATATATATATATATATATATATATTAGCATCAGTAACATAATATTAACATCATTAATGAGTTACCTATTATTGGCATCAGTAATTCACATTACATCGCTAACAATATTATAACATTGAGTTACTATTATCAGCGGTGACTTAACATCGATAACATTCTTATATTTCCTGACTAATGAGTTTTCTCTTTATCTACCGAAAGTAGAAATTTGAAGCTCTGACTCGACTATCTAGTGGCGACTGCACTGGACAAGTGACCTTTATGTTCTAATCCTATTAGCTCCTCCCTTTTACACCTTTCACCTATCCCCGCAGACATTTGAAATGGGTTAGAAGCGGTAAAGACGGTTCTAACGCAAGCCGAAATGTTACGGTTTTGTTTTATTCTTCTTTGTAAAGCTGTTACAATACACAGTGCTCAACTCGTTCCCTTGTTTAAACGTGTCCTATCATCAGTCAACAATCAGCCGTAACAGAGCAAGCCCATCAATAATTTCCTTTCTCGTTATTTCGGTTAAGTTTGCTTTAGAATATAGTTTCAACAATATCTGATATTATTTTCGACATTAAACCAAAATCGATTAAGTTCATGGACAGTACCATAGACAGGCTGAATAAAATACGATTGCTTTTTTTCATTAATAAAGCAATAGTAACCACTTAACGGGATATAAACATACAGTAACTTTACAGCAAATGATTGAACCTTATTATTATAAATTAATATAATATATCATTTAATAACCGTAACCGGTGCAGTTCGTCCACTGGCACGCGAGTGACCTTATTCGTAGAAAAGGGATCAGAGCAGTGGCGGAATACTGGCCCACTTTAATGATTATTTTTTTAATAAGCAAGAGTTAGAACACGAACTATAATATAAATGTACATATCTCAAAAATAAAGTAGTAATCAAACATATGGTATTCCTTGAAGTTCTCAGTTTTGTTCGTACACGAGAATAATCAGACAACATAGCTTTTGTTATATGTGATTGATACTATCTATAAGATAAAGAAGCTGCTCGGTGTTGTCTGTGGTTAATAGCGAAGATCAACAATAGCTTCGTTTCGACCGTCTGTAGAGACTTTAAAGGAAACAAAATAATAAATATAGCTGTATATATATATAGTGTACTGTTTCTAAAAATGTATTGAATTGAAAGGTCGAGATCACTTATTAGATACACGGAGATTGTTGCATGTGGAAATACACAAATATACCACAGAATCAAACTTGATTGACCAATAGACAATTTAAAAACACAGAAATTCATATTAATTAATCAGTAATTTAAAATAAAATCGATTTAGAAAGAAGGCATTTTGTAAAGTTGCAATGAAAGCAGAAAAAACATTTTTAATGTTTCTATTATTAAGAGGATACAAGATATGCCCTTACATATAATGTGCTGTTCACATTAATCAGTTAGAAGTAACCTTTCATGATTTAACTTACAAAAAAATGTGTTCTGTTTTTATTGTATAAAACGAAGAATTTTTAACGGGCTTTTCAAACGCATTCCTTTAAAGAGATCACCTGAAGTTTGATTCAATATGAAGTGTCTCGGGCGTGCAAAGAACATAAGATCTTAGTAGATGACTTGCATTTACAAGTAAATTGAAATAAACCAATGATCATACGTTAGTGCTTCATTATGGACATTTCTAACCGATACAATGAGACAGATTTGTTGCTGATCATCTAGAATTTTATTAGACTGAAACAGTGTGCTTTATAATGCGTATACTGTTGCCGAGAAATTGTCCGTCAGTTGTATTGCTGTGTTCTATTGGCTGATCTATAGTAATGTTTTTGTCATTGACACACGTGACACTAGATATTACTATCTTGTACATAAAACATTGTCGTTATTAAACTTGAATATTACACGGAGAATTGCCGTTGAAATATTTCTCAATAGTTTGTGAAAAGACTTGAAGGATTGAGAACATTATAGACTGGTATTTCTTATGCAGGCAATGATACTGAAGAATTTGGCCTCTCAATTCAAAGCTCATGAAGTTCAACACAAGTCAGTTAATTCACGTGAAAGGCATCACGTAGCAAGCAGGGTTGGTAAAGATAAAACAGACAGAAAGAGAACTACTACAACGCTACCACCTTGTGAGGTTTGTTAGGTGGCTGCTAAAATAGACAGAAAGCGAACAATGAAGACATTGTGTGAGGCCTGCCTGAGCGGCTTGTGACACTCCATGTCTCTGCGCTGTTATGTACGTGTCTTCGTCGTTCCACATAAAAGGGACAACTTTTACATTGTGACGTGTTTTTTTTATTAATATAAAATGAAGCAGATAATTTTGCACATCTTGGACATACGCATCCGATGTCATCAAGGTAGCTTTTGAGACTGGGTTTGCTTTCCCTTCATGAACACTTTTCATATGGTCATCCTAAGTAGCCTGTTTTTTAATACTATGACGATACCGAACAAGGTCTAGGTCAGATAAGATTTGCTGACCTGACGGTAGTTGTCACTCACGGACTACCTACTGTTATCGCGCTCATGCGCTGCGTCTGGATCCCTCGCAAAGATTTTTTTTTTCTCATGACTCACCCAGACTTTGATTCCGGATTTTCAGATGAAGTATATCATGTGACTAAAAGCTGGCAGAATAGACATCAGCATCGTGCCAGATTGACAAGCCAGAACTGTGAGACAAATAACAGTTGTCAACATGAACCAGGATATAAATTCTCAAAATCGTCACAATCATTCTGTGTATCCTTCATTATCATTATTAAAACATTCAATCAATCACTGGAACTATTTGTTTCAGCTTCTATTTTATAGCACTTATATTTAAATCATTCCGTGTCGTGTATCATTTCATTGAGGAGTACAGTGCTGGATATTTTCCAGTTGACCCAGCTGTTAAAATGAGTACCCTCCTGTAGAGATGATGAAGGTCATATTAAAACTAACGAAGCTTTGGTTACTCGTACTCCTTATATTCACATTCTGCGGGTTATCTTCGTTACTTTCAAATGGCCAATATTTAACAATTAATAGCGTAGAGCGCTAGGAGACTAAATAATTGCCTAGCCGCACTCTCTACGAACCGATAGCTATATTACTATCTTTCATCTACCTGGCCTTTAAATAAATGTAGTTTGTCTACTTGTATGTTAATTAACTTAAAATTTATAGAATTTAATTATGTTCTTTCACTGAAATTAATGCTTGTATGTGTAACGAGTATTGTAACATTACATAATAACTTAATGTTTGATTAATTTCCATAAATAAAGCACAATCGTATGTCTTTTCGCTTACATTCTAGACCAGTGCTCTTTAACATTATTATTTCCTGTGCCCACTTGTGTAACTTTTTTATAAGAAATAATATCTATGATAATTATTTTCTACCGCCCACTAAAATCTAAATTTAATTTAGGTCGCGATCAAAGATCACTTACAAAGGTATTTTGGCAATTGATGTTTGATAAGTTTTAGAGAATGAATAAAGTTCATCGATCATCCACCGAGTCTATCATTGATATATTATTAATAAAACGTGTAACTATTCTACTACCGCCAACCTAAAAGTCTAAATCTTCCACTAGTGGGCAGTATTAGTCCCAGGTTTAAAAGCACTGATCTATGCCATCTTGGAGATTAAAATGCGTCACGATACATGTATTATGTTTTATTTCCTTGGTGGTATGCTTTTCCAGTTTGACAAACATGACCAAGCCATTCTTGACGAGATTCCGTATAGCTCAATATAAACAGACCTATCTAGGTATGCTGTAAGACAGAACCAAATACCAGAAAAACAAGTTACGTTTAATATGTGATATTTTCTTCTATTTCTGTTATTCTAATTGTGTTATATTTGTTCAGGGTTTCTCACTTTACTTCAGTTAGCGATTATTTGTCGCTATATTCGTTATGTGTTAAAATTGATCTTTCTTGACCATCAACATTTGTATTGTTGTAGCTACCTTCTAGCAATGGAATATAAGATAATACAATTAGTATGGAATCACTTTCATTTTGTGTGGAATGTTACTAAAATAAAACCAAAACGTGTTTCATTCGATATTTCTGAATGTTGTTGCTTTATTTCGAACTTGTTCATTTATGTAATATGAATTCCAAATTATTATTTGAATATAAAAATATTGTGAAATAATAATATGATTTAATCAAAAATTGTAACTTATTTTTACTTGTTATCATTTTGTTGAACATGCACATTTTTAACTAAATCCACACAGAGCTGGATATTGCTAGTATCTCATCATTTCAATTTGACAAGTGCAACATAGCTTGTCCCCTCCACATTATCACGTGAAATGTACGATTACGTAAACATTTATCAAGGTCTCCAACCCCAGACTGAAAGTTTCTAGCATTTTTCTCTAGTCTCTTATTTTGCCCTTAATTGTCCATGCATGCTGTCAGCCTGTTCAGCATTTACTTATATGTGCTTTCTCTCTGTATCCCTCTATCTCTCTCTCTCTCTCTCTCTCTCTCTCTCTCTCTCTCTCGCTAATATAGTTTCTTTGTTTATAATAATTCATTATATATATTAAAAGAATTATGGATTCTAAACAGATATTTCCTTTTTTTTTCTATATAGCCGTCAGAGGTAATATTTTACTTTTGTTGTTAGCCCAGATATGAGTATAGTATAGTTATTTTGCGCGATTAATTTGAACAAAGTAGCTGAGTTTTAGCTTCAACCTGCAACAGGTGACATAAAGATCAGGGAACACCAAAATCATAAATGATCGATGTTCATAGGTTTTAAACCAGACACATTTCAACATGAGGCATGCAGCTCAACACAACGGGACAGCGGCCTTCCTATCGTCAGAAATACCATCAAATTAAATATTCATGTAAAATCACATACAGACACAAAGAAAGATAGGTGGTAAATGAAGTAATAGCCGGAGGCAGGAAAAGAAAACACCTCGTCAATGTGACAGGCAGAGGTGCATTGTGTGAGCACCTGCAATTATGCAGAATGAAGCTGGTCACGATTGTGAGGCGAAATAAAAGTACGAGCACATCCTACAATAACGTCCTGGACACCGGGAAGAAATGTCAACTCATGTATGAATTAGAATGAAAACAATTATAGTCACGCTAACCCACGGCAAGGCTATAGTAGAGGGGGGAGGGTTCGAGGGTGCATATAACAACATGTATTGTATGTTGCAACTTTGTGGATATATATCAGACCGAAATAAAACAGTGGTTTTTGCTCAAAAGTCATCAACGAGAGACACACATGAATTAGCACGTCAATGTAACTAGAGCTGTGTTTGATTGGAGCCCTCTGTGATATCAAATAGTGAATGGGCTCAGAGCACTTGATGACTGAATGTGCATTTAAAAGCGCAACAAATAAGTGCGTCATAATACAATTTAAAAGGTATCGTCAATAAGAAATAGTCATCTATAGCGAAGAAATTATAATTCATACTTATCTATCTATCTATCGTTTGTCCTTTCGAGCCGAAGACGGCACATACCACAGAACTACAATCTCAAAAGCAGAAACCTTGCGTGCCAAAATGGCACATATTGCACAGATCACTGTTAATTCATACTTATACTTGATAAAAAAATACAATAATTAATGTATACGAATCACTCAATGCTCAACATGTTGACGTAGGATTATTGATTTGTCGCATGCATGATTTTGTGTCTTCCAATTCTTTGAATGGTATTGGGTTCTCTAGCCTTGTTCTGCTGACTATCCACATGGTCGTAGTATTTCTACAACCACGTCTGTAGAGTCCATGATTGCAACAATAGTTTGTGGGTTCGGACATTGGCAAAGAATACATTAGTGGGCTGTTGAAAGTGTTGGTTCTCCATCAATTAGTACAACACAATACGAGAATCTATCGTATCAATTTAATGTTGAAACATTTAACGTGCGATGAACATAATTATTGAAGCTTCTGGAAGAGTTAATGGTTTAGATTTTGATAAATGGACAACAGGCAACTCACACCATTATTTGCTTCTGGCGTTACATTTATTTCCAGTCTGTGGGGCGGGGGAAGGGAGAGGTTATTTTTAAAAGTCATACGCAAATAGAATGTTATTGTTACGCTTTAAATAGCCCGCGGGTGTACATTACAAACCACAATCTTTACTTGTTTCAGTAATTCGTTGATCATTACAAAGTATTTTTTTTTTAATCTTAGGTATATAACCAACATAATTTATTACCTAAAGACCTACAACAATTGCTTAATGTGATAAACACAACAAGCAAAAAATATGGACTAGAAATGAATATCAAAAAGACTAAAATTATGATCATAACAAAGAAAATTCTCAAGACCTACAATTAAATATCACAGTTGAGGGAACACATCTGGAGACAGACCGGAGTTACAACTACCTAGGACATACTATAACCAATGATGGAAAATGCAAAACTGAAATAAACAAAGGAATAGGTATGGCAAAAAGTAATTTTAATGCCATGAAAAATATACTAACAACAAAACAAATATCAGCAGGGCTCAAACTAAGAATGGCAAAATGTTACATCTTCTCAATATTCCTGTATGGTGCAGAAACATAGACATTAGACAAGAAAACAGAACAGAAAATTGAAGCCTTTGAAATGTGGATTTATAGAAGAAAAGGTAGAATTGGATGGAAACAAAAGATAACAAACGATGAAGTTTTAAAACAACTGAAAATAAAAAGAGAACTGCTGAACACAATTAAGACAAGACAAATTAAATTTTTGGGGCATGTTAAAAGACACAACAGCCTACTAAAAGTAATATAGGAAGGAAAAATACAAGGCAAAAGAGGCAGAGGCAGACCAAGACTAACATGGACGAGTAACATCAAAAGATGGACAAGTCAATCTATGTCAGCCTGCACCATCAAAGCAAGAAACAGAGTAGAATGGCGATCCATGGTAGCCAACCTTCGTTGCGGAGAGGGCACACGACGATGAATTTATTACTTGATCTTGCTGAACTGTTTCATTTAGTTTGTAGTATATTTTATTTTGTCTTTAGACGTGAAATAGTTGTGATGAAGGTGCTAACAAAAGGATACAGTTTCGTACCAATACATACACACACACACACACATACACACACACACACTTGTAAATAACATCTCAAGACGATATAGTAATGGAGCAAGGGACGATCGCTGAATCAGAAATGATAGCTCAAATGTTTATTGAAATTACTTGAAAGTGAGTGAGAGATGGGGTATAGTATATATATATATATATATAGAATATGTTATTACTGTAAACAAAAAATAATCATCATCCATTGTTAGTAGTCAGCATGAGCACTATGTAATAGAATTATCATCAGTTTTGTGTTATTTATTGTTTACTGTATAATAATCAGTATTTGTAATCAAGATTTTCTTTCACAATAATTAACGTTGTTTAAGTAATCCTAAGTAACGTTTATTAGAGTCTGATCATCGATATTGTTCATCATGTAACTACCAGTATTGTTGGCATCTTGTACACGACTCTAATTGTCTTGAAAATGTTCATCTTCACTATTTTGAGTTAAACATTTTAATTGTTCGTACTAATACAATTGATATCACCTCATTCACTTATTACTCCCACACTTCAAAACACTAATAAATTAATACTTTAAGCGTTCCTCCATTTAATTACCTTGACTCTTCTTTCGTTGTTATGCATAAATGTACATTACAATGCCTCACGACGAAGATGATCTTATTTTAATATGTGTCGCTGATTTAAGTTGCATTGTTTGTCATCAATATCAGGCGTTTTAGAATTATTATAATACCTGCAACTGAAAAAAAGCATAGTATAGTACTTATTATTTATAACTTTAAAATTGGTTGTAGATTTATTTAAATATAAATCGCTGATGCATTTGAAAATTTATATTACTTACCATACATGTCAGCGATTGTAGAATAAACACTTAAATCTTTTTCTATTGTTATTTTTTTCTTCTGTAATTGCTAGATGTGGTTTTATGTTTTTGTTCCGACACATGATTAGATTGATATCTTGTTAAGCAATGCGCAAGTCCCAGTTTAAAAATAGATAAAGGCATCAAAGCTTACTTAAAGGTAACAAATAAAAATATGTATTTCACTTGCTCATGCTCAGTTTTGTTAACTTTTTTCTCATTAAATGTACGGACCTGCTGCATGTTTTTGTCAATCAACCGTGTATCCTGCAGCTTCTTTTCTTCATAAACAGTAGACAATTAATACTTTGCAATCCATAAAGACTACAAATATCAATTATATTCCGTCCGAAATGTTATAGACAAATACGCATATGCCTACACACAACGAGTATTTAATTTGGAAATAAAATAATTATATATATATATATATATATATATATATATATATATATATGTATATGAACCCATACCTGAAAACCTCGTGGCGACTGCACTGGACAGGCGACCTTTATTCTCTGGTCTTATAAGTCCCTCTCCCTCTCCTCCCTCCCCGCAGACCCCAGTAATGGGGAATTGCCCTAAAGATAGTTTTTTTTTATAAAAAATAAAACTGTTAATTTTGAAAAAGAGGATCAACTGCAGGCGGAGAGTGCTGGAATTCTTTTCAGTTGTCACTGGAGAACAAAGACAGCGTGCTCAAGTGTACAGTTAGGAGAAAAAATGTTTTTTCCTCAATAGGAATCAAACGCAGGTAACTGGAAAACAGGTTCGAGGCATAGAAATGCATAAAAAATGCGAAGCTTCATTAAAGCTGATTATAAAGATGAAATGAAACAAATAATTGTTTTTAAAATCGTCTGGTTAGAGCTTAGCATAAGTAATGGATAGCACACAATCGAATAACGTTGCTGCCCATATGCCTTTAGCAGAAAGAATGTACAACACATAGACAGATATGTAAGTGAATAAAATAATAAAAATAAACACTGTATAGCTAACTAGTAACTACATGGCAAAACAAAATATTACAACATTAGAATAAATGGACTCAACTTCCAGCTGTTGTGACCAGGTCTCGAAACGAAATAGCTTCTCTCGATGTGCGGTGAGACAACCAGCGTGTTGGGAGAATACACGCGCATGTAGTGGACTCTTAACTGAAAAAGCTAGGGGAGCAGAAGCGCCAGCGACCTGCGGTCTCAATAGCAGGGTCGGCGCTCCATCAGCTGACCAAGACCTAGCTGTTCTACCTCCTCGTGGTCTCCCCTGGTAACAGTCTGCGTCAAAACAGACTGGCTAACAGAAGCTAGGATCGCCGTTTTCCTTGTGGCGGTGGCTGTTGCTGATATAGAAGACCCAGTATTGTATACCTCTGGACTGGACTAGTAGTTTCCCAGCATGGGATAGACAAACTCCAACTTCTCCAGTAAAAGCTGGGAATGTCAAGAAAGCCATTACGACCTGCCACATCAAATGAGTAAATGGGCAACTTGCCCGCATCAACTCGTGGCAATCCGTCAACAACAACTGAAAAGGCTCTAAACTCACGAGAGGGAGCGAATATGTATAAATGTACGCATACAAGTATACACACAAACATACACGCCAAGATATGTCCACACAGAGTCAGTGTACATACAAAAAGCACAAAGAATAGAGAGAAAGAATATAAGGGTTACCCAATAAGAATAAAGAGTGAAATGTCTCAGAATGGTTGGAGAACACTTACAAAATGAGGTACCGTGTAGAATAGGTGGAGATGGTGTTGCCATGCCTTAAAAGTAAACAGCCTTGACAGAAGAAATATAGGCGGACCACGGAGTGTCACACCGCGGTTCTTTAGAGGGGAACAGTGAGTAGGATAGGTGATAACTTATGCATATACTAATATACACATACTTGCACATAAGAGTAAAATATGTTTTAAGGAGGCAGCAACAACCTATGTGTATGAGTGTAACGTACTAATGCCTCGTTGAGCAAGCGAGCCCAACTGGACTATGAGACGATTTTCTAGAGAGAAAGACTGAGGCACAGGTGAATGGCAGTGATGTATTGTTGCCCCTGTGGTCTGAGGAATTGAAATAATGGGAAGCCACTGGAGTGCTAGTGTTCTGTATTACATCCAGAGGGGGTGTTCACAAAATCTGACCTCTAATCGTCTCCCATACACACCAAAATTAGTCATATAATAGGGCTGGAACTAAGAATGGCAAAATGTTACATCTTCTCAATATTTCTGTATGGTGCAGAAACATGGACATTGGACAAGAAAACAGAACAGAAAATTGAAGCCTTTGAAATGTGGATTTATAGAAGAAAAGGTAGAATTGGATGGAAAGAAAGGAAAACAAACGATGAAGTTTTAAAACAACTGAAAATAAAAAGAGAACTACTAAATACAATTAAGACAAGACAAATGAAATTTTTGGGGCATGATAAAAGACACAACAGCCGACTAAAAGTAATATTGGAAGGGAAAATACAAGGTAAAAGAGGCAGAGGCAGACCAAGACTAACATCGACGAGTAGCATCAAAAGATGGACAAGTCAGTCTATGACAACCTGCACCATCAAAGCAAGAAACAGAGTAGAATGGCGATTCATGGTAGTCAACCTTCGTTGCGGAGAAGGCACTCAATGATGATGATGAACAGGGCTGGCATATAATGGCATAAATGGTGGTCTGACAACACCAATTCCATCATTTCCATGTATATATTTATATAATGCACATATATGACAATGGATCATCGGTGGCTGAGTGGTTAGTGTGCTCGCTTCCTGGCCAGAAGGTCCTGGTTCGATCCCCAGCAGTGGCGGATTTTTTTTGGACTAACAAGGCTCCGGGTTCACACAGCCTGGCGTGATACCGATCACATCACCCAAAAATGTGCCATGGTCATATAAGAATATGATCACTAACACCATTTTCTCCATACGACTAGCAAGGCGTTGAGGGAACCTTTACTTTACTTACTATAGGACATCTGGCGTCTTGACATACGATTTGTAGCATGCAATGGGTGGAAGTTTGGTTAGTTGTAAGATATTACAGTTCGTTACTTTGTCCTGCCATCTGATGTTTATAATCTTTCGACAGAAATGCACATAACAGCTGTTGAACCTTTTCTCCTGCCCTGCAATAGGTAGTCCAAGTTTCTGATCCGTAAAGAAATATACTAAACATACAACTTTGGTCAATTTGAATCTCAGTCCTGAGTGTTAGTTTGGCGTTGGCCCATGCTCTATCTTTAAGATTACCAAATGTGGAAGCTGCCTTTCCAAATCGGGAATGTATTTCTTCTTCAAGTGAGAAAGTGGTTGTGACCAAAGAACCGATATAAGTGAACTTTTCTCACAGATTCATGAGGTGTGTTTTTTAATGGTATAATTGCGGGATTGGCTACACCTTGTTGAAGCACCACAGTCTTCTGGATACTTATTGACAGGGAGAATAAATTACATGACCTAGCTAAATTGTGAATCATAGACTGCAGGAAGAAATCGTTGTGAGCAACCAGTGCTGCTTCATCGGCGAATAGAAGCTCCTTGATTAGTGTCTCAGTTTCACACACACACACATATATATATATATATATATATATATATATATATATATATATATTATATCGCTTATATATATATATAATATGGAGGCAGGGGCATAAACACTTTTCCGGCTGGTACGCGTTACGCTAAATTGTTATGATTTTAACGGTTCCGTGCGCACACACACACACACACACACACACATGCACACATATCTTAAAAGAGTTAAATACGTCCATAGTCTGAATAGTATTTTATGACAATTCAACTACTGTAACTATGTTTACGTATTGGCAAAGACATATTGGTATAGATTTGTATTATAAATAAGTTGCTTTTTCATATGATCAACACTCCCTAGATGCCGGTCATTAAAGACAAAGCCAGTCTGCCTATGCTCTACTGTCTTTCCTGGGTTGGGCTATTTTTAGGCAGAGAAAGAGAACTTGTTTGTTTCCAAATGTTGCCGAACAATGGAACATGTGAACTTCAAAGGAACGGCTTTGGAGAAGAAAGTAGATCATGGATCCAAAAATGTGAATTGTTCTTTTATCCTACATTGATTTATGTGACAGTTTGAAATGACAAATAGAAAATTGTCTGTGTCTAGAGTAAAGAAAGCAATTCCTGAATGGACAGTGTTATTTCGATGAGATTGAAATAAAGAAATTGTGTAGGAGCCTTACTATTCCAGAAAGACGGGGGTGTAGGGGTTTTCGCATATAAGAACACGCCAGCTGCGTTAATGCAGCTAATAAAAACTATCAACAGCGGCCCCTATTTTTACAGATGAGCATAGCTTCTCCATACGAAACTAGATCTCAAGCCAGTCAAAGCTTCTCTACAAATGAAGGCCTCGAGTTTAGAGATTTTCATCAAGTCAGTTGGTTTTTTCAATACACTATTTTTTTTTCAATCCTTCCTGTTCATTGAGAAGAAGACATCTATTAACCGACAAGAAGGGCAAGATCCGAACAAGGAAGATTACGCGACTAATGTGATGGATTGATTTTTGGAAACTCTTTTAAAAGCTATACATATGATAATTTAAATGTTAGTTATTTTATTGACAAGATAAAACAACTGAAATATATGACTTACTGCCTGCTATTTATTTCTCATTTGATAAATATAATATCCATTCATCAATTGAGCATACAACAGAGCTTCAGAGGTCTAGTAGTATATCAACATTTTCTCGTTTTACTGGTTGGGATAATAGTTTTCTGGCAAACCTCAAATGCATATACATATATATGATAACATTTATTCTAGTGATAACAGTTCAATATGTATATGTTTGACTTATATAAATATGCATATCTGTAATATAATATATATATATACATATATATATATATATATATATATATATATTGGGACTGGCCGGCCTTTAGACAGAGAGGATGTGGGTTCAAATCTCGGATGTACCAGTTAGGATTTTTAATTATCATTTCTCTCTGCGGCAACCACCCCTGGTCTCAGCAGCGAGGCCCAGCTTGAAACGTCAATTACTCATAGACGGAAAGAATATGAGTACCTCCGAAGACGGAGTTATCTGCCTGTGCGGAAGGGAACCCTGTGCACACGGCTGCCAGGGAAAAATGGATTAATTCAGAATTTCAAAAATTAATTTCCTAGTCTCTAGGGACTTCGTCAGAGGTAAAAGCTGGCGAACGCAAAAAACTTATATATATATAAATTAAACAGTAAAGAGCCTGTCACGCCAAGTGGCGTATAGGGAATATTGTGATTGTAACAATAAATGTTACAGACCTTCAGCACATTATATTTGGGGTTATGTAGACAGTATTACGCCCGTGCCGCTTTACATTCCTATAAAAAAAACCGGTACCCATTTAAGGCTTGGTGAACCCGGAAGCCATCGATTGGGATCGAACCCTACCTCTTGTCATTTGTAGTCAATTTCACAAACCACTGAGCTATGGCGGCTCCCATATGTATATTATATTTAACTGGGATCACTAGAGTCAACACTATTATAAAAATGTTTTGTTCACAGTTGCACACACTGATGCCTTTAGTAAAATTTTGCATAAGATAAATCTGTACCAGCGTTGTTCGTTGTGATATATTCAAAGTTGTCAGAGTTGAAAATAACAGCACTCTGAACACCCCCATAGGTGTCCGGTCGCCTTTAGCAGAGACACGCAGTGTGTACATTTATGGTTCTAATAGCTTGTTGGCTGTCCTTGCTGGTTGATCTTCAATTCAATCTTTCGTTCGCCTCAAGTATTGTCTATATCTGCAATGCCGTTTCCTGTATAAATTTCACTTTCTTTTGTAATTCTTGCAGTGGCCCATATAGTTCTGTAGTGTTGTATCTATGAACCAATGGATTTTCCTACTATATTCAGTGCAATCTTGAAATATGTGTTCAGCAGTCTTGGGCGCCTGTCCACATGTACAAGTAGTTGAGATGTCGATCTTGAATTTTGTATACATGTGACTATGGTGTCGATTGTGTCCTGTTCAGAGGCGTATAATGATAACTTGTTCATATCTATTCATATTATGAAAGGCATCTTGATTTGGGGTTGTGGTCCTCTAATTGATTTTCCATTATAGTGCATTTCAAATTGTTACAGTCTCAAGACAACATCCACAAAGATAGACATGTCGATTGCTTGCGTCCAATCGCTGAAGTCCTTCAAGGCGCAACACTGTGCTTTGTCTATCACCCCCACCAAAGATATATCCCAGGCCAACATACCAGATTTTCATATAACAATCGCCGTGTAACATGGACAGTGAAACAATACTAGATTTTCCCAGGTCTGAGACATTAGTTTTGTATCTTTTAAAGCTTCGAATGAGATTCCGTCAAGATACTTGCCCCATTCAAACACGTCTTTAACGCCTGTTTCAGGAAAATAGTAACTGTTTCAATCTAAATTCTCATGCTAGAAGTAAGGGCAGAGAACACTCCACAAAGCTCTTCAATGGTTTCACACCTGACTCAATTGGAAAAGCCACAGCCCTATCTTCTGCTCCTGTGCTATATGTTCATATTAAGTTATTCTCCTTCCAAGCAAGTGCTGTAAATTACATAAATAAATAAATATATATATATAGTAAAGTGCCCCCTTCACGTCACGTGGGGTATAGAGAATATGGTGCTAGTGACCATAAATTTTACAGACCTTAGGCACATGATTTTTGGGGTAATGTGGTCGGTATTACGCCCGTGCCGCTTTACTTTCCAAGATAAAAGTCAGGTACCCATTAAAGGCTGGACTCGGATGTCGTCGGTTGGGATCGAACCCCACCTCTTGTCCTTTGTAGTCCAGTTCGCTAACCACTGAGCTATCTCGGCTCCCTTATATATATATATATATATATATATATATATATATATATATATATATATACATAACATAAGATGTATGTGTACGTGTGTGTGTGTGTGCGTATGTGTATATATATATATATATATATATATATATATATATAGAGAGAGAGAGAGAGAGAGAGAGAGAGCGAGTGGAGAGAGTTGGTAATGATTGCAGCATGTGGTACTTATTTATGTCTATGAAGTTAGAGTATTTGTTTTGTGGCAAGTCAGATATATCAGCCTGATTGCGACAGTTCAAACAACAGACGAAGGGAGAATCAATCTAAAAAAATGGATTGTTGGAAAATAGTAATAGATGTAGTGAAGTATGGGGGAATGTTGTGGAGGGTGACAAATAGCTGTAATAACGAAGTGGGACATTCAGGGAATTAAACGAGAGAGTTAAACTTGGAAGTAATGATCGAGAGGGTTATTCTGTGAATTAATGAGGGAGAGAGTTAGACTAGATATTAATGAGCGTGGAAGTTAAACTTGGAAGTAATGAAGAAGTGGGTTATTCTGTGAATTAATGAGGGAGCGAGTTAGACTAGATATTAATGAGAGTGGGTGTTAAAGTTGAAAGTAATGAATGATGGAGTTATTCTGTGAATTAATGATAACGAGAGTTAAATGTCAAATTAATGATAGAGAAAGGTTAATTTGGAATTAATGAGAGATAGTTTACCTTGAGATTAATGAGTGTGTGTCTATCAAAGGAAATACTGGAGTGAGTTGCATGTTGAATTGAGGAGAGAGATAATTAAACTTTGAATTAATGTGGATGATAGTTACACTGGTTAGTTAACTGAGAGAGTGTTGTACATAGAATAAATGAGAGGGCAACTTACACATAGAATTAATGAGAGGGTAACTTACAGGCGAAATTAATGAGGGCGAGAAAAAATGTGAAATTAATGAGCGAGAGCATTACAACTATATTTGCATTGAAGGAGAGAGTTACATAATGCAATTAAATAAATATATAGTTACCAGAGGAATTAATTATAGTGATAGTTACCAGTGGTATTAATGATGGTGATAGTTACCAGAGGAATTAATGATAGTGCCAGTTACCAGAGGTACTAATGATGGTGATAGTTATCAGTGCTACTAATAATGGTGATAGTTATCAGAGGTATTAATGATGGTGCTAGTTATCAGAGAGATTAGTGATGGTTATAGTTACCAGTGTTACCAATGATGGTTATAGTTGCCATATGTATTAATGATGGTGATAGTTACTAGAGGTACTAATGATGATGATAGTGACCAGAGGTACTAATGATGGTGACAGTTACCAGAGTTACTAATGATGGTAACAGTTACCAGTGGTACTAATGATGGTGATAGTTAACATATGTATTAATGATGGTGATAGTGACCAGAGGTACTAATGATGGTGGTAGTGACCAGAAGTACTAATGATGGTGACAGTTACCAGAGGTACGAATGATGGTGACAGTTACCAGAGGTACTAATGATGACGATTGTTACCAGAGGTACTAATGATGGTGACAGTTACCAGAGGTACTAATGATGGTGACAGTTACCAGAGGTACTAATGATGGTGACAGTTACCAGAGATACTAATGATGGCGATTGTTACCAGAGGTACTAATGATGGTGACAGTTACCAGAGATACTAATGATGGCGATTGTTACCAGAGGTACTAATGATGGTGACAGTTACCAGAGGTACTAATGATGGTGACAGTTACCAGAGGTACTAATGATGGTGACAGTTACCAGAGGTACTAATGATGGTGACAGTTACCAGAAGTACTAAGGATGGAGACAGTTACCAGAGGTACTATGATGGTGACAGTTACCAGAGGTACTAATGATGGTGACAGTTACCAGAGGTACTAATGATAAATGATGGCAGCTCATTTATATTCGAGCTATGGACTAAGCAATGTTTACATTGAACAACACGATGTATGTTATTGCAGCGAGTTGGCAGATTTTTGAAAATGTTTTCAAGGGTTTAAACATAAATGTTTGTTCCCAGTTCGTTTACCTTCGCTGTAGATAAAGTCGTTAATTCGATGGCTTCGTTTCAGACGTTTGTGACGTTGGTAGCTAAGGACCTAACTTGTGCAAACGGATGGCATTGGCAAGGATCATTTTGAATCTATGTAGTGGGCTCATTGTGTGTTTAACTCAAAAGCATATGTGCTTTTTAACCAAAGACCTTTTTTTGGGGACTCAATGAAGATATCCCCTATGGAAGAATAAATTGTACTATTAGTCCCATAAATGATTCGCTTCCAGAGGTTTATGATGTAAACAAAGCAGTTTTGTCATTGCAAGTGAATAATGTTCACACCTATAATTGGTCAGGATTGTGTAGCAGCAGCAGCTTTATAGCGAACACAGAAAACATCATAGGATTGTGCTGTTCTGAAACAGTTATGCCATGCTACCCTAGAATTGCCTTTAATGGGATTACTGTGACCACAAACCACTCTCCATGTGTGTGCCACATATTTACACCCCAGAAAGAAATACTGAATATAACAACATCATATGCCGTCTGTGATATTAATGACCACAAACCAGGAGCCTCCAGTATGATTGATACAACTGTTGCACCAAGCATTTCATCAGCAGAGCCATATCTATGGAATGTTAATCTGACATTGTTCTTGAATGATGTCCAAGTTAATGAGACATCAGAATCGTGTGGCGGCAGGTACAAGAAGGGAGCGGAGAACATCAAGTTCTGCTGCTATAAAGGAGACTTGCCTTGCTATCCCAGAATTGCCTTAAATGGGATCACTGTAGTTGAAAACTTCTCCTCTTGTGCAAACTACACATTCACATCTAAGAGTGAATCAGTGAAGGTCACAAAATCATATTCTCTCTGTGGTTTTACTAACTACAGGTCATGTGGCTTCTGTTGGATTGGAAATGATAACTTACCACCACTGTGTGTCTATATGTTTGGAACTGGAATCATCAATGACGGCCTAACATCATCAAGTGCTATGACGATCATCATTTTCGGGAGGACGTGAACTCCCATGGTATATGGTGGATAGGCGACAGGAACCATTGAAGGCTATGTCTGAAAAGTGTTCCTTCTTGCAGTTTCCTCATATTCCAAGTCCGGCTTGTTGCAGGAGCTACTGAGTTAAGTGCTCTGTGCACACCGTGAGCTGTGTGTCTCATCCGTTTTGATCCTGCTTCGATATCCCGCTTGTTTACGATGAATGATGATATCGTATGACAGGGAACAGTTGGCTGTGTTCACTTTCTACGCGGTTTCGCCTTATGTCTTTTGGCGTGTGCTGAGACTGCTACGATGGGGACTACAGTTACCTTTCTTTGTTTGAGAGATGAGTTAGTAATTCGGATGATTCCACTGGCACGGGCGGTTGAGAAATTATGGATTTTAATTCGTTTGCTGTCATACCAAGGCCTTCCATAACCAATAACCAATAACTAATGATGGTGATTGTAACCAGAGGTACTAATGATGATGACAGTTACCAGAGGTGCTAATGATGGTGACAGTTACCAGAGGTACTAATGATGGTGATTGTAACCAGGTACTAATGATGGTGACAGTTACCAGAGGTACTAATGATGGTGACAGTTACCAGAGGTACTAATGATGGTGATTGTGAACAGAGGTACTAAGGATGGTGACAGTTACCAGAGGTACTAATGATGGTGATTGTGAACAGAGGTACTAATGATGGTGACAGTTACCAGAGGTACTAATGATGGTGATTGTGAGCAGAGGTACTAAGGACAGTTACCAGTGGTACTATTGATGGTGATTGTTACCAGAGGTAATAATGATGGTGACAGTTACCAGAGGTACTAATGATGGCGATTGTTACCAGAGATACTAATGATGGCGATTGTTACCAGAGATATTAATGATGATGATTGTTACCAGAGGTACTAATGATGGCGATTGTTACCAGAGATACTAATGATGGTGATTGTTACCAGAGGTACTAATGATGGCGATTGTTACCAGATATACTAATGATGGCGATTGTTACCAGAGATACTAATGATGGTGATTGTTACCAGAGATACTAATGATGGTGATTGTTAACAGAGGTACTAATGATGGTGATTGTTACCAGATATACTAATGATGGCGATTGTTACCAGAGATACTAATGATGGCGATTGTTACCAGAGAAACTAATGATGGTGATTGTTACCAGAGGTACTAATGATGGCGATTGTTACCAGCGGTACTAATGATGGCGATTGTTACCAGAGGTACTAGTGATGGCGATTTTTACCAGAGGTACTAATGATGGTGACAGTTACCAGAGGTACTAATGATATTGACAGTTACCAGAGGTACTAATGATGGCGATTGTTACCAGAGGTACTAATGATGGTGACAGTTACCAGAGGTACTAATGATGGCGATTGTTACCAGAGGTACTAATGATGGCGATTGTTACCAGAGGTACTAATGATGGCGATTGTTACCAGAGGTACTAATGATGGTGACAGTTACCAGAGGTACTATTGATGATGACAGTTACCAGAGGTACTAATGAAGCCGATTGTTACCAGAGGTACTAATGATGGTGACAGTTACCAGAGGTACTAATGATGGTGACAGTTACCAGAGGTACTAATGATGGTGACAGTTACAAGAGATACTAATGATGGCGATTGTTACCAGAGGTACTAATGATGGTGACAGTTACCAGAGATACTAATGATGGCGATTGTTACCAGAGATACTAATGATGGTGACAGTTACCAGAGGTACTAATGATGGTGAAAGTTACCAGAGATATTAATGATGGCGATTGTTACCAGAGATACTAATGATGGTGACAGTTACCAGAGGTACTAATGAAGGTGATTGTTACCAGAGATACTAATGATGGTGACAGTTACCAGAGGTACTAATGATGGTGATTGTTACCAGGGTACTAATGACGGTGATTGTGACCAGAGGTACTAATGATGGTGACAGTTACCAGAGGTACTAATAATGGCGATTGTTACCAGAGGTACTAATGATGGTGACAGTTACCAGAGGTACTAATGATGGTGATTGTTACCAGAGGTACTAATGATGGTGATTGTTACCAGAGGTACTAATGACGGTGATAGTGACCAGAGGTACTAATGATGGTGATTGTTACCAGAGGTACTAATGACGGTGATAGTGACCAGAGGTACTAATGACGGTGATTGTTACCAGAGGTACTAATGACGGTGATAGTGACCAGAGGTACTAATGATGGTGATTGTTACCAGAGGTACTAATGACGGTGATAGTGACCAGAGGTACTAATGACGGTGATTGTTACCAGAGGTACTAATGACGGTGATAGTGACCAGAGGTACTAATGATGGTGATTGTTACCAGAGGTACTAATGACGGTGATAGTGACCAGAGGTACTAATGACGGTGATAGTGACCAGAGGTACTAATGATGGTGATTGTTACCAGAGGTACTAATGACGGTGATAGTGACCAGAGGTACTAATGATGGTGATTGTTACCAGAGGTACTAATGATGGCGATTGTTACCAGAGATACTAATGACGGTGATAGTGACCAGAGGTACTAATGATGGTGATTGTTACCAGAGGTACTAATGATGGCGATTGTTACCAGAGGTACTAATGATGGCGATTGTTACCAGAGGTACTAATTATGGTGATTGTGAACAGAGGTACTAATGATGGCGATTGTTACCAGAGGTACTAATGACGGTGATAGTGACCAGAGGTACTAATGATGGTGATTGTTACCAGAGGTACTAATGACGGTGATAGTGACCAGAGGTACTAATGATGGTGATTGTTACCAGAGGTACTAATGACGGTGATAGTGACCAGAGATACTAATGATGGTGACAGTTACCAGAGGTACTAATGATGGTGACAGTTTCCAGAGGTACTAATGATGGTGACAGTTACCAGAGGTACTAATGATGGTGATAGTGAACAGAGGTACTAATGATGGTGATAGTGAACAGAGGTACTAATGATGGTGACAGTTACCAGAGGTACTAATGATGGTGACAGTTACCAGAGGTACTAATGATGGTGATAGTGACCAGAGGTACTAATGATGGTGACAGTTACCAGAGATAATAATGATGGTGACAGTTACCAGAGGTACTAATGATGTTAATAGTAACCAGAGGTACTAATGATGGCGATTGTTACCAGAGATACTAATGATGGTGACAGTTACCAGAGGTACTAATGATGGCGATTGTTACCAGAGGTACTAATGATGGTGACAGTTACCAGAGGTACTAATGATGGTGACAGTTACCAGAGGTACTAACGATGGTGACAGTTACCAGAGGTACTAATGAAGGTGACAGTTACCAGAGATACTAATGATGGTGACAGTTACCAGAGGTACTAATGATGGTGACAGTTACCAGAGGTACTAATGAAGGTGATTGTTACCAGAGATACAAATGATGGTGACAGTTACCAGAGGTACTAATGAAGGTGATTGTTACCAGAGATACTAATGACGGTAATAGTGACCAGATGTACTAATGATGGCGATTGTTACCAGAGATACTAATGATGGTGACAGTTACCAGAGGTACTAATGATGGTGACAGTTACCAGAGGTACTAATGATGGTGACAGTTACCAGAGGTACTAATGATGGCGATTGTTACCAGAGATACTAATGATGGTGACAGTTACCAGAGGTACTAATGATGGTGATAGTGACCAGAGGTACTAATGAAGGTGATTATTACCAGAGTTACTAATGATGGTGACAGTTAGCAGAGGTATTAATGATGGTGATAGTTACGCAATGATGTTAATGAAGGGACAAGTTGCAAATTGAAATAATGAACGAGAGTTATACATAGTGGGGAATCATAGGGAGTCTCATACTGGGGAAGAATAATGATTGGATTTTGTGAGAAAAGGAGTTGGCCAACGAGTTAATGTATTAGAGAACTGAACATTACATGTTTGTTAGAAAAAAGTTGCACTTGGAATTGTGTGTCAGTTACACATGAAATGAATGAGGGAGACAGTTGCACTTGGACTTAATGAGGTAGAGGATTACATTTGAGACTAATAAGAGAGAGAATTACATTTGAAATTAACGAGGGAGAGAATTACATTTGAAATTAATTAGGGAGAGGATCACATTTGACATTAATGAGGTAGGGGATTTCATTTGAAACTAATGTGAGAGAGAACTACAATTTAAATTAATGAGGGAGAGAGAGCAGCATTTTGAATTAATTAGGGAGACATTTACATGTACAATTAATAAGTGAGAAACCTTTCATATAATTAATCAGGAAGAGAGTTACACACTAGGAAGAAAAAAATACATTTCTACACAGACAATGATTTAGAAAGTGATTATCATGAAATAATACAGAAATTACATAGTAGGAGTAAATGAATGTGTTTGAATAATAAGTATATTTATTAGTATTTATTTATGTTTATGTCAATGTGTATTCTAACTGCTCCTCTGTAAACAGTTATGTGCTGTCCATTAAGCGTTGTGGGAGTGTGTATTATTGTTCTACATTAATTAGAGGAGTTACAGTACTCACAATATAGTTTATATATTTTGTTAGCGCAGATGCTTAGACGTACTCTCTGTTACCTTATTCGAATTCTTGATGTTCTCGATGTTGATGTTATTATTGTTGCTGTCTCCCAAGATGACATCCTCCTCTTTCAATTTTATTCTCTCTAGATAAAAGCATTGTTCTCTACCGAGTTGGCAAAGTTTATGTCACGTGTCATGTTGGTTAACAAAAATGATCGTTATATTCGTAATCTCCTATCCAGTGTAAGGACTTTCGGCTCGTTTGTAAATTTCCTTATGCTACAATTTTAAACTCTCTCGCTCTCTCTTGTCCTCTGCTCTTCAATACTTTAGTCTTTCCTACTGCTATATCATCATCTGCTCTTCGACTCTTTAATCTTTTCAACTGTTATATCATCATCTGCTCTTCGACTCTTTAATCTTTTCTACTGTTATATCATCAGCAACTTTCCCACAAAAATCAGGAAGATACTATGCAATCCGTTTTTGACAATATAAACAAAAAAAAAGAGTTCTTAAATGTTATGTAGAGCCAGTCTTAAAATATCGATGTGAATCACGGACAATAGACAAGAAAGTCACTGGAGTCTGTAGAAATGTGGTTTTACAAAAGAATGTTGAGAATACCATGGACGGCTACGAAGAGTAATGAAAATGTTCTGAAAGAGGTCAATGCAAAAAGAGAGATAATTTTCAATATTAGGAAGAAACAGTCTTCATTTTTTGGCCATGTAATGAGAAGAGAACAACTGGAATATATTGTAACAACTGGACAAATTGAGGGACGAAGATATAGAGGGAAGCAAAGAGAAAAAAGATCAGACAGCTTAAGAGAATGGCTTGGCAGAAGGTCAACAACAGAAATGATAGATAACTGTCGAGATCGAAAGTTGTGGAAATACATGATCACTTACGCCAGCAGGCCCGGTACTTGATGATGATGATGTTATATCACCATCTGCTCTTCGACTCTTTAATCTTTTCTACTGGTATATCATCATCTGCTCTCCGACTCTTTAATCTTTTCTACTGGTAATATCACCATCTGCTCTTCGACTCTTTAATATTTTCTACTGGTAATATCATCATCTGCTCTTCGACTCTTTACTCTTTTCTACTGTTATATTATCATTAATTTAACCTTGTAACTTTGACTGTCGTTGTGGCACTTTTGTGGACGTCATCATAATTGTCTTCACAACTTCACGATTAAGATCCGCTTTCTGAGATGCGACAACAATGGCCATCTAATGATGTTGTCTTCGCACATCTTCCATTGTCAACCTTGTCTTCTTTATTTTGTTATATGATCTAGAGAATGGTGTGAGCGAGACTTGCAGAACTTGTAACATATTTGCATCAATTTAATTGTTACTGTTGACAAAAATACTGTAATTGCTCATGTGGACCGTTGCATTTCCTCATTGTTAATATAGTCTAAATAAGATATAGCAATGTCTTTCTTTACCAACTCTTGTACAGAGCATGTATTATTCTTTCAAGATCAACAGTGAATGTTTATGTGTCGCAGACGTCTTAAAATACATATACCACAATTGTTCGTAAAAATATCAGATTTTTTCTTTCGAAATGTTTTTGTTTTTACATATATGATTTAGTCTTGTCATGACAGCTATTGCCTTTGTCATTCGGATATTGAGCCTTTGCCAGGGACACCGGAGTCATGCGAATAGAGTGTTTCAAGTCTCTTCATCTATTGTGATTTTTTTTTTTCACTACGCATTTAATTGTTTATATAAGACTGGTTTTGTCAACATGAATCTCTGTTGCTGTGACATTTCTCAAATACTTCAGTCTAAAAAGCAGAAAACATAACTGGATATTATTTCATGGGATTTGGTTGAACGGAATTAATTAACATCACAAACGAAAGCAACACGTCCGCTTAAATCTCTCTATTTATTGTAATTTCGTGCCAAAGACGGCTCAGAGGCAGAAATGTCAGACTCTTCATGTCCGACTAACTTTGCTTACAAGTGTCAGGCCTTGCACAGATCCGCATTTGTTCTAGCCACATGTCCCTGTCTGGATGAGTCTCTCAACCTCGGCATAGGAGCTGATGCATCTTGTTATTTCTTCTCACTTCATTGTTCTTTTTAGTGTTTTTCTATGTCGCCTCTTTCTCTTTTACCTTCTGATTTCCATATGAGGGATTACTTTGTGATTCTCTTGCTATCTCTGCTCATCACATGACCAAAATATGACCACTTTCTTCTCTTGATTATAGATGATATTTTTGAATGATTTCTCTGTTTCTCCACTAGCTTTAAATTCATTCAATAGTAAAGTACGGTAAAGAGCCCCCGTCACGCCAAGTGGCGTATAGGGAATATGGTGTTAGTGACCATACATTTTACAGACCTTCGGCACATGGTTTATGGGGTAATGTGGTCGGTATTACGCCCATGCCGCTTTACTTTCCCAGAAAAAAATCCGGCATCAATTAAAAAGTGTGTGAACCAGGAGCCGTCGATTGGGATCGAACCCTACCTCTTGTCCTTTGTAGTCCAGTTCACTAACAACTGAGCTATCGCGGCTCCTCATTCAATAGTAAACGAAGTATTTTCCTAAAGCTTGTGTGAGTAATGGCAGCCCATTAGCTCAGTGGTTAGTAAACTGGACTACACAGAACAATAGGTTCGATCCTGATCGACTGCCCGGGTCACCTCGCCTTAAATAGGTACTGGATTTAGCTTCTGGGAAGATAAGCGGCATGGGCGTAATATGGACCACTTTACCCCAAAAATCATGTGTCGAAGGTCTATACATATTATTGTCACTAACACCATTTACCTCACACGCCGCTTGGCGTGACAGGGCTCTTACTTTACTTGTTATGTGTGAGTAATATACACTAAGCATGTTATGAATCATTCAATAAAGCAACATATTCTAAAAGCAAATGTTATCTTTGAAATTTCCGTATAAATATTAGCTGCCTTGTGCTCTTTCTTTAATTAATTAGCAACTCATATCCCAGTGATAGTTCCGCAGCTGTTCTCCGGTGTGGACAGAGATAAAAGACCCATTTCAACTTATCTGTGTGGGAACTCGGAAATGAATCCAACACCAAACCAACCACAAATCAGTTTTACAATTCACAAGCCTGGGGCTATTTGATATGGCCATACAAAGTAACGAAATACCTCAAGACGTGTCAGCCTTATTGGATTGTTCCCGTTTGGGAGGTCCATGCTTAAGAGTCATATGTTTTATCTTTGTGTTTCTTTTTTTGTTTTACTCCCCCTCTCTTTCTCACTCTCTCTCTCTCTCTCTCTCTCTCTCTCTCTCTCTCTCTCTCTCTCTCTCTCGGCCAATTGAAACGGTAGTACTGCTTCTGTCAATGAAGGCAGCATCTTAGGATCGAGTGCACGAAAGAAAGTGAGTCAAAATGAACATTTGAGTTGCCTGATTGGGTAAATTAAGACAAGGAGCAAAAATATGTGGTTTTATGTTGACAACAATCTTACTTTCGACATATATATATATATATATATATATATATATATATATATATATACATATATATATATATATATATGTGTGTGTGTGTAGCTCTTGTTTTGTACGTCACTCATACATATATATATATATATATATATATATATATATATATATATATATATATATATATACAGTATAACTATATAACATGCAGCTTTTCAAGAAGTTTATATTTTGATTTCTGCGAATAGAATTTGTTATGCGATGAAAACAGGGAAGAAGTATTTTCTTCAGTCTCTTACATTTGAAATATATTTTGTATCGTAACTATAATTGCTACTTGGATTATTTGTTAAAAGTTATTTTAGAGGGTCGCAAGACTGTTCAAAGATATATAAAGATTTAAATTGTTATATTTATACCTCTTTGATTACAAAACAATAATGAAATGGTATTTAATTTCTTGAAGTTTTATTTCCTTTTCCCGGTTGATTATTCTAATAAATTATCTCCCCCTTTGAATAAGCATTTAGCACGACTCCAAGTTAAGCAGTCACGGGGAGTATAAATTTGAGTTATAATAATAGTTTGAAAAAGTTGTATTCCTCGATAATTTTTTTTTTCAATTTTTACATTAAAGTGATTTATAATTGTCCAAGTTTGGTACGTTTGAATTAATAAATATTAGTACTTATATTCACTATATACATATATATATATAACTATCCCCCCTACTGTTTATTAAATACATGGTCTATGTATGCATGCTGGTCAACCCATCAGAGACAGAGGAGATCAAGGAGCTTTTATTTGCAGACGATCAGGCAATAATACATGAAACAATAGAAGACCTACAAGAACACTTAAACAAACTCAACAGCTCAGGCACAAAATACAACATGAAAATCAACATCAATAAAACAGAAGTCATGAATGTCGCCAAAAATAAACAGAACATCAACATAACTATAGAAGGCAGACAACTAAAACAAGTAGAGGAATTCAAATACATAGGAAGTCTAATGACAAACGATAATTCTCAAACAGCAGAGATAGAATCAAGATGCAACAAAGCTTGTCAAAGCATTGGACAGTTATCACCACTATTGTCCAACAAGGAAATAACTCTGGAGGCAAAACGAGCACTATACAATACAATCTTCATCCCAACGTTGTGCTACCAATGCCAGACCTGGACCCTAGATGCAAGAACAATAAGAAAAATAACCTCTACAGAGATGAAATGTGTTAGACGAATGACAGGAAACAGTCTGAGAGATAAGATCAGAAATGAAGAACTGAGAAAAAAGCTAGGAATAGCCCCCGCCATAGAATATATAAGGAAACAACAGATAAAATGGTTTGGCCACATGACAAGGCAGAAAGATCAAAACACAACACAACGAGCCTTCAACAAACGTTATGGGAATACCAGACCCAAGGGTCGACCACGTAAAAGATAGATCGATGGAATATTAGAAGCACTAGTAAACATAACAGCAGCAGAGTCAAACAGAAGAGCAAAAGACCGCAAATTATATCTCCCCTCGACGCTGAAAGGCAGATGAGGAAGGAAAGAATAAGAAGAGGATATATATATATATATATATATACAGTAAAGTCTCGATTATGCGGTACTCAATAATCCGGAATTCTCAATTTAACGGACTTTTTTTTTTTTAATTATTATAGGGAGAAAGCTTGAATCATGTTTTGTTCAGTTAAATTAAATGCCTTTATCCGGAAATCGAAAACGCTACAACACGGTTTGTGCGCTGCGCTTACTTCTACAGGCTCTATCATTACACAATATTGCGTTTACAATAGTGTATTTACAGTAATATACTTCAAATAGGAGCGAACATATTTTATTCAATCCAGACAGTGTGTCTCCAAATATTCCAAGTAAAAGCGACAGACAGTCTATATCTTCACTATTTCCCCCGACTAAATGTTTTTGTCGGGAAATCTTAGTCGTGCCAAAAACACTTATCTACATGATTTTACAAATTTGCTTAATTTTCTCATAGCCTGCTTTAGATCTAAAGTTGGTCATGCATTTGTCAAAAATATGGCGTTTGACAGTCTGACCGAACATTAGAAGCAGACGTATTGTTTGTGAAAATTGAAGAGCCCATAACTTTGATGATTATAAATCAAAGGTTGAACAGCCGGCGTGCAGTGACATAGAGATGGTGAGAAGAAAGGGGGAGGGGTTCAAAAATTACCGACTGGAAATTCAAAAAGAGTAAGATACAGAGTTTGACGTTAGTTTGTCTCAGACATTTGTGCAAGCTGAAATTCGTTCCATCAGTATAAATTATACATGATATGCTATAAACGCATGTGTGCATACTTTTTAACGGAATACATTTTTGTGTTAAATAATGGCCTCTGCGAGTGCAAACCACACCTCAATTTCCCGCAAAGGTAAACGCAAGCGAACTGTATTGACACTGAACCAGAAGATTGAAATCGCTAGTAGATTTGAAAAAGGCGTTAATCGCAACGTTTTGATGACTGAATTTGGCATAGCCTCTTCAACATTATATGACATACGAAATCAAAAAGATGAGTTGTTTAAGTTTGCGTCGGAGTCTGAAAGCAGCAACAATATACACCAGAGACGAAGTATGAAACGGCCAAAATTTGAAAAACTCGACGACGTCCTTTATGTGTGGTTTTTAGAAAGAAGAAGAAAAGGAATGCCAATATCAGGACCCATGTTGATAGAGAAAGCTAGTGAATGTCACACGAATTTAAATATTTCTGAGCATTGCAATTTTTCAATCATGTTTTTTCATAAATTTTGAGTTTGGTTTTCTTACTCTCGATTATCCAGAAAAATTCAATTATCCAGAATGGGTTCTTCCCCGAGCATTCCGGATAATCGAGACTTTACTGTATATAGTGACCAGGTGTAGTCTAGGTAATACAAAGATCCAGAAAAGCTCTGACTTAAGATATTTAAAAAAAAATAATCTTAGCGTTTATGCGAACATGTTGAAAATGTTATTTAAAACATAATGTCACTCTAAATAACACTAGAGTAATTTTCAGTAATATAAATATTTAAATAGCAGAAACAATTATAAACTTGTATGCATAACCAAACAATGGGACAGCTATCCCCTATACTTCGACACAAAGCAATACCTAAAATCATCAACAAACATTTTATACAAAATTATACTTTTTCATTCTCATTTTGTGCTACCAACGATAAACATGACACTTACGACTACGCATAACAGGAAGCTTGCCATCACAGAGATGAGATGTCTGAAAGAAGCGATTGGAGTGACCAGGAAAGACAGAATCAGAAATGATATTATAAGAAAAAGAGTAAGCACTGAACACAATTTAAGCTACATACAGAAACAACAAATAAACTGGCTTGAATATCTGGAGATACTTTTGTATCTTCCTGGACACCTGGTACAAGAGGAAGTGAAGAGGAAGAGAGAGAGAGAGACAGACAGACAGACAGACAGAGAGAGAGAAAGGGAGAGAGAGAGTGAGAAGGGGAGAGAGAGAGAAAGAGAGAGAGAGAGAGAGAGGAAGAAAGAAAAATAGAACATTAGGACTTTGGATAAAAAGTCAATTTCTTTTATATCACATTTTTAATTGAAGATTTCCTGCTCCCATGAAATCATTAATGAGCAGAAAATATATGTAAAGTGTATTTCTCCTTTCATATTGAGTTATTGAGTTATTTGCGGGTCATCATCATTACACTCCGACCATGTCCATAGGTGCTCAGATCCCCTCCTTAGCAATTCCCTGAGTGTCCAGCGACTGACGACTCCAATTCTATGTTGGTTGATAAGTCTTCTTACACGGCCACTAAGTTTCTCATTTCTGGCTGTACCAATCTTAACTTTCATAATCAAGAGCAACACAGAGTGCGAGGACTGGTCTGATCGGCGTAATTGATGAGGTGAAACTAAAACTTCAGAATTCTTTCTAGTTTCTGCAAGTAAAGATCAAAAGAGAGAATAAACTTTGTCTTTAGTACTGTAAGGAAATAGGGAAAAGGTAGAGGTTCTTTTGAAAAGCGGGAACTAAATAGAGAGAGTGTCATTAACTGGGTACAGTAACAAGCATTTATTATAAACTTGGCGCTAATACCACTAGCCAATTACAAGCATTAAAAAAAAGTAAAGTATCCTCGTCACGCCAAGTGGCGTATAGGGAATATGGTGTTAGTGACCATAATTTTTACAGACCTTCGGCACATGATTTTTGGGGGGTAATGTGGTCGATATTACGCCCGTGCTGCTTTACTTTCCCAGAAAATAATCCGGTACCCATTAAAGGCTGGGTGAAACGGAAGACGTCGGTTGGGATCGAACCATGCTTCTTGTCCTTTGTAGTCAAGTTCACTAACCACTGCGCTATCGCGGCTCCCATTATAAGCAGTTATCAGGCCAAAATTACGAGTCAAACTAAGTTTTCAATTAAGGAAAAATTAAAAAATACAGAAAAATGGTATGTTAGAAGCTTTACGTGATAAATGGACGACACAGACTAAACGACGTTTCGGCCCAATAGGCCTTCAGCAGGAACAAACAAGAAAAACAAACACACAAAACTATTAACAAAACATTCAAAACAAAAATATTCGAAATATGTCTATCCTGTGTGTATGAAAAGGAAATGGTAACAAAAGTGTGGCTGTCGTGAATGTGCAAAAAAGTGCGCAAATGCACACCGAACCAAAGGAGTTCACACAGGGGTCCGTGTGCAAACACAAAGGAGAAAGAATATAACAGTAGACTAACAGGTGCTCAAAAGGCGGTAAGAGTGAGATGTCTGAGAGTGGGGTACCATAAAAACAAAAACAAATGAGGGGTAAGGAGCACAGAAAAAAAGGTATAGAGGAGAACACCGAAGTGTCTCATAAGGGACTAGAGGAGAAGAACTATAAATAGCATGGCATAGTAGATAGACCAAAGATCCCAAATGTGAAGGCTATGCAAAAGGGAAGGTGCAACCAAAAGGAAACTATGTGTATGAGCGTGATACATTCATGCCTCGTGGGGTCAGCGAACCATACTATGAGGCGATTTTCCAAAATAAAACGGCTGCGGTCGCCAGAGTAACAAAGGACAATTCCATTGACACGGATGTCGTCTTTACCCTTGTGATCAGGGGAGTTGAAGTGGGAAGACACTGGAGTACCAGTATTCTGTCGTATTAAGTTTTCAATTACTTATTTTTTTTTTTTTAAATGTGTGTCGAGACCGTTAAAATTCTCAAAGTTTACCGGAATGTGTTCCTTGGCGCCCCCGCTAAATAAAAGGAACCTAAAAAAGTAACATCAAAAGAGGAACGAATCAGCCTATGACAACCTGCACCATCAAAGCAAGAGACAGAGTGGAAGGCGCTCCATGGTAGCCAAACTTCGATGCGAAGACGGCAATCAATGATTGAGATGAGATTATAGGTGAGATTACAGATGCGATTATAGATGAGATTACAGATGAGATTATAGTTGAGATTATAAATGAGACTTCTGTAAATTTTTGTTTTAGAAAGAAGGTACTGTATATATATATTTATGTATATGTGTTTATATGTATTATAATAAAAAAAAAAAAACTACTACTACGAGATTCAGATAAAAATAGAACAAAATCATCACAATGATCACCCACAAGAATCTACATTTATTGATTATTTTTCCCCCACAACAAATGTTGCCTTGTGCTTAAAAGAAAAAAAATATAAAAAAAAAGAGGGACCGTGAATGATTGCGGATTGCGAGGCGATGTTCTGATTACAAACTCAAGTTCTGATGTTCGTCTCTTTATTATATCCTGCTCAGACACGCCGTTTAGTTGCTTCAAATAATTCATCACCGGTTCTCTTCACCGATTCTGGTGTTACCGCCAAGGAAAACAATAATTTGTCACGTTGCGTGAGCAAACAACTGGGATAACCTGTCGAGAGCGAGATCTCGCGCACTCGCCGAGATTCTAGAGGCCGTGTCAAGACTTATTGGAATATGTAGGCAAATAAAAAAAAAGGATTATTTCTCTGCATTTTATTTGGAGTGCAGACTTTTAGCTTCCAAGCTGGGACGGATCTTAAGCTAAGTATTCAACACCCACTTATTCGACATATGTTCCCGGTCTACATCTTTTTAATTGTACTAACCATTATTTTGCATCAGTCTCACATTCATTATATACAGATTTTAGAAGATTCCAATTGAGTTTATACGCTTTTTTTTACAATCACCCTCACCCACTCAAAAAATGTAACTTAATTACTCCCAGTTCACAAATAATGTAACTTAATTACTCCCAGTTAACAATCACGTAACTTAATTACTCCCGGTTCACAAATATGTAATTTTTTGGTTGCGAAACAAAATAAACACGAGACTGGACATGTTTAAAGCTTCAGTGTCAATATCGATGAGCGAAGAAAGAAAATATAAAACTGCGGCAGCAAATCAGTGTAAATTAAGCGCACTAACATTCATCACGAATCAAATACAAACACCTGCTTTCAAATTCTGACTTCAAAATGTGTACAATTTTGTAATAATTAAATATGCTGTTATGAGGATCCAGAATAGAATGCTCTACATTTAACCGTTGACTACCGACTGCAATTTACATTTCTGGTAACGCGAGAATAGCAGGCAAGTTTACGAACAGAAGATTTGTCCCCACTTCTTTCATGGCTTTACTTTCACGCCACAAATAAGCGATGGATTCATAGCCTATCAGCGGGTCCAGACTTGACACATTTGCGATTTCCGTACATTGGATGTATATGTAAAACATGCGGTTTACTTGTTAAATTAGCGATGGTTTGTTAAAGAATTGAGATAATTGTTGACATTGTTTGTGTTTGTGAACTTTGCTTATTTTATTTGTAAGTTTTATTTGTGAGAGAATACTAATAAATGATATCATACTTTGTGTATAAATTGTCGCGATGTCGTGACTATTGATTCACAATGAGTGATTTCTTTTTTAATGTCCTATTGAGTAATTACAGAAACATTAATAAAAGTCGCATGCACATATTTTTAGTTTTCTACAATTTAAATTATTTGGGTTGTGTCGAATAGATTTACAGTTGGATAGGCAACTACGGTGTCAGTGTCTAGCAATACAATGAGACGTTACTTACAAAATATGGAAATATTAAATAGGTTTATTTATACAGACACAAATCTTAGTGTGCATCTGCAAACTTCGCTCCCATTTCGCTGAACATATAATTTTTTTGTTAGAAAATAGACGGGGATTTATTAGTCATGCTTAACGGCATACCACCGAGCACTTAACGGCATACCACCGAGTACTTAACGGCATACCACCGAGTACTTAACGGCATACCACCGAGTACTTAACGGCATACCACCGAGTAGCAGTCGGTATACTTCAGAGCTTACCCCTTACAACAAAAATCTATTGCACGTCGCTGATAAAAGTAAGTTGAACAATACGGGATAGTGAAGGGTAAGATACAAGTAAGTTGAACAATACGGGATAGTGAAGGGTAAGATAAAAGTAAGTTGAACAATACGGGATAGTGAAGGGTAAGATAAAAGTAAGTTGAACAATACGGGATAGTGAAGGGTAAGATACAAGAAACTAGCGTTGCTGAGCTTGTTGTAATGCTGAGCTTTCCAGATACATTCATCAAACATACGATCAACAGCACTAGAGTAGTTAAGACGCTTGGAATTGTACTTTTTATGACGGGTTCAGTTTCTGGTTCTTTATCCTGCTATTTTATTCTGAGCAATCTGTTAGGAAGCATGTCGTAAGAGGCGACTAAGGAGGTTTAATCGATGGCTTGACAAGCTGTCATTGTAAAAATTATTGTTATGGAAACAGAGCCATAGATTTTAGAGGCAGTGATCTCTGCAATATGTGCCATTTTGGCATGCAAGGTTTCTGTTTTTGAGATTGGGGTTCTGTCCTATGTGCCGTCTTCGGCTCGAGAGATAGATAGATAGATAGATAGATAGATAGATAGATAGATAGATAGATAGATAGATAGATAGATAGATAGAAAGATAGATAGATAGATAGATAGATAGATAGATAGATAGATAGATAGATAGATAGATAGATAGATAGATAGATAGATAGATAGATAGATAGATAGATAGATAGATAGATAGATAGATAGATAGATAGATAGATAGATAGATAGATAGATAGATAGATAGATAGATAGATAGATAGATAGATAGATAGATAGATAGATAGATAGATAGATAGATAGATAGATAGATAGATAGATAGATAGATAGATAGATAGATAGATAGATAGATAGATAGATAGATAGATAGATATAGATAGGTAGATAGATAGGTAGATAGATAGATGGATGGATGGATGGATGGATGGATGGATGGATGGATGGATGGATGGATGGATGGATGGATAGAACCTGTTAGGACAGAACATGTGGAAATTGTTCAGTTTTCTGGCGTGTCAGCTGTATACTATTCATGTCTTTGCATAGTGCAATAGACTATATCATTCAACGCCAGTAGGCCCGGTACTTGATGATGATGATAGACTATATGGTAGTGAGAACTCTGACAAGGTAGACTTTCGTGCCAAATTGGGTAGATTGAGTCTTGTAGATTGAACGATGCAACTTAGCTGTTAATTAATCACTACTACTTTTCATCAAGTAAAATAAACAACCTCATCTATACTATTAAGCGAGAACTCATCATCATCAAGTACCAAGCCTGCTGGCGTAGGTAATCATGTCTCTCCACAACTTTCGATCTCGACAGTTATTTATCATTTCTATTGTTGACCTTCTGCCAAGCCATTCTCTTAAGCTGTCTGGTATCTTTTCTCTTTGCTTTCCTCTATCTCTTCGTCCCTCAATTTTCCCAGTTGTTACAATACATTCCAGCTTTTCTCTTCTCATTACATGGCCAAAAAAATGATGATTGTTTCTTCCACAACTAGAAGGTTTAAATGAGTAAAGGCATCAAGATACGAAGCTACTGTAAGGTTTAAGTAAGTAAAGGCATCAAGATACGAAGCTACTGTAAGGTTTAAATGAGTAAAGGCATCAAGATACGAAGCTACTGTAAGGTTTAAGTAAGTAAAGGCATCAAGATACGAAGCTACTGTAAGGTTTAAGTAAGTAAAGGCATCAAGATACGAAGCTACTGTAAGGTTTAAATGAGTAAAGGCATCAAGATACGAAGCTACTGTAAGGTTTAAGTAAGTAAAGGCATCAAGATACGAAGCTACTGTAAGGTTTAAGTAAGTAAAGGCATCAAGATACGAAGCTACTGTAAGGTTTAAATGAGTAAAGGCATCAAGATACGAAGCTACTGTAAGGTTTAAATGAGTAAAGGCATCAAGATACGAAGCTACTGTAAGGTTTAAATAAGTAAAGGCATCAAGATACGAAGCTACTGTAAGGTTTAAATGAGTAAAGGCATCAAGATACGAAGCTACTGTAAGGTTTAAATGAGTAAAGGCATCAAGATACGAAGCTACTGTAAGGTTTAAATGAGTAAAGGCATCAAGATACGAAGCTACTGTAAGGTTTAAATGAGTAAAGGCATCAAGATACGAAGCTACTGTAAGGTTTAAATGAGTAAAGGCATCAAGATACGAAGCTACTGTAAGGTTTAAATAAGTAAAGGCATCAAGATACGAAGCTACTGTAAGGTTTAAATGAGTAAAGGCATCAAGATACGAAGCTACTGTAAGGTTTAAATAAGTAAAGGCATCAAGATACGAAGCTACTCTAAGGTTTAAATAAGTAAAGGCATCAAGATACGAAGCTACTGTAAGGTTTAAATAAGTAAAGGCATCAAGATACGAAGCTACTGTAAGGTTTAAATAAGCTGCTTTTCGCTGACAACCAAAGTTTATTTTATTTCAAGAAGGATGAGCTCTGGCACCCCACCTCTGTTTGGTTGTCAAGATCACGGTATGAAGATAAATAACGAAAAGAAAGAAATTTGGACAATAAAGTGCATTGCACCAAAAAAAAACAACATATTTCTAAAGACAAGATCATAAATCAAGTGACGAGTACTTTGGTAATATCGACGGCGATAGATTAGTTAAAGCGATAGAAGCCAGAATCCGTCAAACAAATAATGTAAGCTTTCAAATCTATAATGAAATATGGGAGTCTGACTATGCACCAAAGAAATATTAATTGATAAAAACATTATTTGCACCCATACTGTGCTATTAACGTCAATCATGAACAATTCTTGAAAGACTCCACGGTAAAATAACTACATCCAAAATGATATGTAAACGAAAAACTGTAGTTAAAATGAAAGATATACAATTAGAAATGTCACCAGCTATTGTGTTGCAGAAGTTGTCCCTCTCTCTCTCTCTGTGTGTTTGTTGTGTGTGTGTGTGTGTCTCTGTGTGTGTGTCTGTGTGTGTGTCTGTGTCTGTGTGTGTGTGTGTGTGTGTGTGTGTCTGTGTGTGTGTCTGTGTCTGTGTGTGTGTGTGTGTGCGCGCTAGTGAGCATATTTATTATGTATGCATGAGTATGTATGGATATGTTTATATACTTGTATAATATGTTATTTGTGAACTGTATCTTATACCATATCATGAGCACTGTTAACTGATCGTTGCGATCTTTCTAGACTAATTATATAACAACTGGGGCACGTATCAGAATAGCATCGGTTGTGTTTTTCCTGTGCACTTATGTCGATGTTTAATAGCAAAGGCGACCCATTGTTAGATCGTCTGGTCATTAAGTACATTTGTGCTTCTACGTGATATCCATTTGTTTTCATTTATGTTGATACAGGTTTACGTTGTTATTAACCATTCATATTGTCCGTATTTTTCCATACCTATCGTTCCATCATGAAGTATATGAGCCATATTAAGTGAATTCACTGAAATAAATCATAACTTCAAGTTGAACAAAACGTTGATGGATACAATACCAATTACATTCAATTTAACTTTCAAGGGGATCATTCCCCCCCCCCCCCCCCAATTTCCACCCAGTATTATTCTGATAATCTCATCATCACTGATCATTCTACTATCTCGTCTAAGTTATTATCTTCTCTGATGCCTAATGTAAATTCCATAATTTTCCAATTAAAATGTCACTTGTTCAGTTATTATTAATATTGTAATCCACGCTACTGTCTATCTATCTTTCGTTCGCCTGAAGTATTGTCTATATCTGCAATGTCGTTTCCTGTATAAATTTTACTATCTTTTGTAATTCTTGCAGTGGCCCATATTGTTTTGTCTGTAGTGTTGTATCTATGGGCCAATGGATTTTCCTCAGTCTACTATATTCTGTGCAATCTTGAAGTATGTGTTCAGCAGTCTGGGGTGCCTGTCCACATGTACAAGTAGTTGATGTGCCGATCTTGAATTTTGTATACATGTGACTATGGAGTCGATTGTGTCCTGTTCTGAGGCGTATAATGATAACTTGTTCATATCTATTCATATTATGAAAGGCATCCTGATTTGGGGCTTGTGGTCCTCTGATTGATTTGATTATCTGTTTCTGATGGTGGTATGTAACCGGTGTATCTATTTGTGTGCCTGTTGAACCTTCCTTTGCCAACTGATCTGCTTTCTCATTTCCTGGTATTCCACAGTGAGATGGGATCCACTGCAGGGTAACCCTGTGGTGCTTGCAGAGTTCAGTCAATAAGGTCTGCAGATGTGGTAAAAGTGTTCCTTGTTGCAGTTTCCTCATATTCCAAGTCCGGCTTGTTGCAGGAGCTACTGAGTTAAGTGCTCCGTGCATACCGTGAGCTATGTGTTTCCTCCGTTTGATCATGTTCCGATATTCCAATTGCTTGCGATGAATGCTGATATCGTATGACAAGGAACAGTTGGCTGTGTTAACTTTCTGTGCGGTTTCGCCTTATGTCTTTTGGCGTGTGCTGAGACTGCTATGATGGGGACTACAGCTGTCTTTCTTTGTTTGGGAGATGAGTTAGTGATTCGTATGATTCCACTGGCACGGGCGGTTGAGCAATTATGGGTTTTAATTCGTTTGCGGTGATACCGGGGCTTTCCATAACCAAATAACAAATAACTAAATGTGGTAATTTTCTGGATTCCAGTGCCTGGAGTACTGATCTTGCATCTGTCAAAAACACTACAGGCTGCGGGCTAAGATTACTGTTCAGCAGTTTTTCTATTGCCAACTTTATTGCTTGTATTTCTGCATCATAATTGTGACAATATTTCCCTGTTGCTATTTTATTCATATCCCTAGTGTTATTTGGGTACTCTATATATGCACCTGCTCCCCCATTTTTTACTGCATTCTGTGCTGATCCATCTGTATACACACGAATCCATAGGTCTTGTGGGTATTCTTCATCCAGGAAACTGAGAGTTGTTTTTCGCTGTAGATTAATCTGTTCTTCTTTGTTAACTATTCCTTTCACTTCTGTCCGTATTTGAACTGATAATCCTGATTCCTCTGTCCAGGGAGTCTGTTCTGGTATGGGCAGTAGGGGGTTAACAACTCTTGGCATGTCTGGTGTTTGTCTACTAATACGCTTGGCTTGGTGGATAAAACTGCTTCTCTTAAGTCGTCCCAATGCAAGATTTTGGAATCGGTCCTTCATTGGATGTCTCGACATGCAAGCAAATTTGTCTGCCTGTATCAGCACCTTTGTGTCCCTCCGTTCTCTCAGTGCTGGTATCCTCCACAATTTCCCCATCTCCAATATTGGTGTTGATTTCATTGCTCCTGTGATGACCCTAATTGCCTGGTTTTGTACTTTATCCAGTTCTTGCAGTGTGGTGTTTGATGCTGTGCACCATGCAGATGATCCATATTCTAAATGTGGGCGTATACTCTGTTGGTAAACTTTAAGGAGTATTTTCCCACCCGCACCCTATGTAGTTCTACACAGCTTTCTTAGAATAGCCAATTTTCTCCTTGCTTTTTGGGTAGCCTTATTTATCTGCTGTTTCCAAGATAGTTTGTTATCAAATGTAACTCCGAGATACGTAGCTTGTATGTCTTCTTTCACAGGCTCATTGTTTATGTAGCTGGCTCCTGCTTTTTGTTTTGGGGAGAGAGTGAAAAGCGTAGTACTGCATTTGTCTGTATTGATGCTGATACACCATCTATTTGTCCATGAATTCAGTGCATTCATAGCTCTTTGTAGCCACTTGGAGGCCACTGTTGCATACTCCTCTGTGCACCACATTACCAAGTCATCACTTTGATACCATGTGGTAGTTCAGTAACTAGGTCATTGATGTAGATCAGAAAAAGTGTTAAGAGATAGTACTCCTCCCTGTGGAACGCCCTGGCGCAGTAAGACCTTCTTACTCTTAAGACCATCCAGTTGCACTCTGGCTCTCCTGTTATGCAGGTATGCTTTGACCCATTTGTACATCCTGCCATTTACTCCATCATTTCTCAGTTTCTTCAAAAGCCCTTCCTTCCATACCTTATCAAATGCTTTCTTTAGGTCTATCCATGCTGCTAGTACCAGTTTCTTTTTTTGAAACGCATCCTCAATTTCCTGGGAAAGATAGGTTGCCTGATCTTCGGTAGAGTAACACTGTCTAAAGCCTGCTTGTTGTGGGACAAGGAGATTTCCACTTTCATCCACGCTACTGTATCGCTTCATCTTAACTTAATGCATCTACGGTGTGTTTAACAATTCGTTAACACGCATTGTTATTAGTTACTCCTTTCCGTGTTGTATGTTATGTTATTTATTTTCCGTTAGGATCATTATCACCGCACTCCAGATACACCCATGGTTGCTCCGATCTTTCCAAAATGTTCATCAGCTCGAAGCGATTGAATGTGCCAGTTTGGTCTTGGTTGACACTCTTTTCACTCGTGAAAAAATATCCATCTATTTTGGCAATGACATTCTTCATCCTAGTTCTCGCAAATCGATATAGCAACGTAGTTTAATTTCTTTTAAAATCCTTCATTCTACCCGTGGTTGTTCTGAGGTTGTTAATAATAATATCTGCCATACTCATCAGAGATGAAGACATAATATTAGATGTCTTGACACGTGTCGCGCTAGCATCACATGCTTTCAACAAACTGACGAGCATCTGGAGATCCAAGGTTCTCAGTAAACGAACAAAGCTTAGATAGTTCAGCTCCTGATACCTGTGCTACCATATAGATGTGACATTTAAAAATCCACTAAAACATTAGATTAGCAATTAAATGCCTTTTAAAGCAATGTCTGCGTAGGATCTCAAACATAAGTTGGAAATAATACATTTCAAACGAGCAGATAAGAAAAGAATCAAAAACAAGAATACGTGTCAAGCTTAATAAGAAGAAGGCGTTGGAGATACATCGGTCATGTGCTGAGAATGAATAAAGAAAGACTTCCCATCAGGCATTCATGTAGGAACCATATGGTAAAAGAAACAAGGTAGACCAAGGAATCGATACGCAGAACAATTACTAGTGAAGATGCAAACATGGGACTAAGAAACAACCAATAACTAGCAACAAATCGTCAACTGTTGAAAGCAATTACTTTCACCCTATGTGCTGTCTTCGGCCCGAGAGGTCAATGAATTAAAAATGAATAAATATACAGCACATGTCAATCTCAGAAACCAGATAACTTATCCTCTCTTCGCTGCCTTCAACATAAGAGTGACCCTTGACTTACAAGAACGTAACACTGCATGTCTTTGACCTCTTAATTGACTCCAGTCATTGCCTTTAGATGAAGATTGCCTGGACTTTGCGGATCAAGCTCATCGAGTAATTCATCACACAGACAGTGAGTTTAATCTTACAACTTTATGAATGAAAGCTCTTGTCACAGCCATGATCTCCATCAGCATTCTGCTGATTGTCATTGCGTTTGGCACCACTATCATCGACCTTTTACTCAAAGGCTAGTGGAGCCAACCGTAAACAAATCGACGGAAGGCAACAGAACACCACCGTCTTCATAATTCTTTATATAACCATATATCGCCACAATGCAATGAAAACGTTCTGAAAGAAACCAAAGCAAAAAGAGAGCTAACATCCAATATTAGGAAGAAACAATCATAATTTTTTGGACATGTTATGAGAAGGGAACAGCTGGAATATATTGTAACAACTGGGAAAATAGATGCACGAAAAAGATAGAGGAAAGCAAAGAGAAAAGATACCACGCAGCTTAAGAGAATGGCTTGGCAGGTCAACAACAGAAATGATAAATAACTGTCGAGATCGAAAGTTGTGAAGAAGCATGATCACCTACGTCAGCAGGCATGGTACTTGATGATGATGATGTCCATAACTCTTTCTCCTATGAAATATATATATTCCTATATTGGAAAAAAAGGGGGGGGGGTATATAAAAAGATGGAATGACCCCTCCAGTAAGCAAAAACTGAAATCTCTTCCGTGAAAACTTACTCCTCCGAAAAAAAACAATCCCTTTAAGCTTCGCACAGTTTTCTTAAGTAGTGAGACAAGCCCAGCTTAGTGATATGAATGATTTTCTATTGTTCTATCTCCGTAATTGTGTTGTCTCACGGCTGAACATATACACAATTGTTATTCTGCTCTCTTCTAATCAATATCTTGGATGTGTTATGTCAATACAATCATCATCATCATTGAGTGCTGTCTCCGCATCGAAGGTTGGCTACCATGGAGTGCCATACCGTTCTGTCTCTTGCTTTGATGGTGCAGGTTGGCATAGGCTGACTTGTCTATCTTTTGATGTTAGTCGTTCATGTTAGTCTTAGTATGCCTCTGCCTTTTTTACTTGATATTTTCCCTTCCAAGATTACTCTTAATAGGCTACTGTGTCTTTTAACATGCACCCAAAATCTCATTTGTCTTGTTTGAATTGTGTTTAGTAGTTCTCTTTTAATTTTTAGTTGCTTTAAGACTTCATCCTTTGTTTTCTTTTCTTTCCATCCAATTCTACCTATTCTTCTATAGATCCACATTTCAAAGGCTTCAATTTTCTGTTCTATTTTCTTGTCAAGTGTCCATGTTTGTGCACCAAACAGGAATGTTGAGAACATGTAACATTATGCTAGTTTTATCGCTGGTGTTATTTGTTTTGATGTTAGTATTTTTCATGGCATTAAAATTACTTTATTCCCATTCCTTTCTTTTGTTTATTTCAGTTTTACATTTTCCATACCACATGGATGCAATATTTCAAAAGTTTTAATACCATTAAACAATTCATTCATTCATTCATTTTTCTCTTGAATCGAAGACAGCACATAGGACGGAAGTCGACGATCGATGATTTGCTGCTAGTACTTGTAGGTCTTAGTCGTTTCTTAACCCCTTGGTTGAACCTTCCCTAGTAGTTGTTCTGAATAGCGATTCTCTTGGTCTGCCTTGTTTTCTTTTACCAGGTGTTTTTCACATGAAAGTCTGATAGGTAAGTCTTTCTTTAATTCTTTCTCACTATATGACCGACGTATTTCCAGCGCCTTTTTCTTATAAAGTTCATCAAGCGTTCTTGTTTATACTCGACTCTTTATCAGTTTTTTTTAATGTATTCTTTCTAGGTTATGTTTGAGATCCTACGAAGACATTTGTTTCCAAAGGCATTTAATTTCCTAACTAATAGCTAGTTACATTTCCAAATATCACATCCATATGTTAGCACTGCTATCATGCAGGGGTTGAACAATTTAAGCTTTGTTCGTTTACTGAGTACTTTGCATCTTCAGATGTTCAACAATGGTGGGCTAGACCTTCCGTTTAGGTAATAATCCTTGTTTACTGTGGGGTCTTGTTGGGCAGCCGATCAGCCGTCCATAGGAAGAGAGGAGATACACCAACACCTCCATCTTGGATGTCTTGTTGGGCAGCCGATCAGCCGTCCATAGGAAGAGAGGAGATACACCAACACCTCCATCTTGGATGTCTTGTTGGGCAGCCGATCAGCCGTCCATAGGAAGAGAGGAGATACACCAACACCTCCATCTTGGATCGGAACCTAACGATATCTTAATATCGCTCTCTGTTAATCTACCTTTATGATATTTATGTCAACACCATATGGATGCAACATATCAAACGATTTTATGTCTTTCATAATCAATAGTTAGATCTACATGCTTGGATACACAACATTTTTATGGGGCGCTACATATAACACAGTAAGAAAGAAAGAAAGAAAGAAAGAAAGAAAGAAAAATTAGTACAATATAGATAAACGTATTTTAATGATGAAAATTTAAAAAATAATATTCTTCCTGGCATGATTTAAAAAAAGAAAAACGAAAATTATTTAGAAAAGTCATTGTCTTAACACTTACAATAAATCTTCTTTTTTTCTCTTTCTCACTGATACCGAAAAGGTGTCGTGGTTATATCATTTGTCGTTCTTGAGCTGCTCGAACTGTCTGAATTAGTGATTTTCCTTTGTTGTTACACGTCTCTATCACTGCATCTATCCATCTTCTTCTAGGTCTTCCTCTTGGTCTTTTTCCATGCATCTTCGAGAAGAACGTCCTTGATGGTGAGGATTCATTCTGACCAGGTGGCCCAACCATTTAAGTTGTTGTTCTATATATTCTTGGCACTTACAATAAATGATTGTAGTTAATGCAGTTTCTCAAAAGTGGCAAGTTTATAAAATTCTAAAGAATATATGGTAGCAGCGATTTGGTGATGTACTTCCTTGTATAATCTCACGTTGCATTAATCTTATGGCTACCATCAATTTTTCTTGATATTGCCAACTTGCCTCACGCGCTGAACCAGGAACAAATTTACAACTAGATTAATTAAAGAAAAATTCACGATTCTTTATCAATCGCATCTTGCGTTAATTAATGTTTGAATTCATTACCTCTTACCGTCGTTGTCTCCTCCTCCAACTATTTTTGGTAAAGTAAACATTTACAGCTTATCAACTAAGAGTGACATCATCTCTTTATAATCCCATTTCGTGTTAATTTATAAGTTTGTATTCTAAAAATACCTAATGTATGATCGACCAAATTCATCAAAAATGCGTGTTTATTACAATACAGATCACACAACTAGGCCTTCCAGCCTGCCAGCGCTGTTGAGCCAACATGAGCATTATAAAGACATGCCATCGTGACGCGCAGAGTCAACAGAACTGCCGGCACGAACGAGGCACTTGTAGAACGTGCCTAGTGTCAGGGCGGATCTCAAGGATCCATTCAGAGACTTCTAGATGTCGGGACGCTATTACCTCTTGCTTGTGTATAAATCATCAACGTGGCATCGAATAGAAATATTTTGTTTTCAATATCTTTCTCATCATATACTTTATACACATTAATTAAAACCGGTATTCCAGAATAAAGAAAAATGGTGTAAATGTACAATGTGTTCAAATTATCTGTAAATCAATATCCAAAGTAAACACAAAAAGTATGTACGCACGTGTACATATACACTTTAAAGATGAACTAAAATCATTTCTAAAGTAAGAAATGTGACATGTACGTACACAAAACTGCTTTTAGATTTATTTGATTAGTTCCATTTGGGTGTAACGAGCAACACCATAATGCTGCGTTTCAAGTATGGCAAGCGATTAGTATCTGTGTAAATAATGACCCATAGTTGGTTTTTCTTTTCTGTATTTTCTCTTCTTGAGGAAGTAACGGTAACTGTCTGTCTATCCATCCATTCATCCATACATCTTTCTGTCTCTCGGTTCGTCCAGCCATCAACTCACTCACTCACTCACTCACTGTCACTCACTCATCCCACCCATCCATCCATATTTCCTTCCTTCCTTCTGTCTGTCTGTCAATTGTTGTTGTCGTTGTTATGGACACTCTCCTATTCCTTCAATGTGTATCATTACTGTGTCTAATCTGATGAAATGATAATTCTCTACGTTAGTAAAAAGCTAATGACACCAACGCGACATTAATATTTTTTTAGAAATCTAACCTCATCATAGATATATTTAATAGATCGTAACAGAGCGTTAATTTTGTTTTAATGTTATTATATAAATAAAAATGTAACTAAATTTCCCTTCTAAAATGTTCACTTTTATTTAATTTATGAAGCGCTTAACATATTAATAGCTCAGTGGTTAGTGAACTGGACTACAAAGGACAAGGGGTAGGGTTCGATCCCAACCGACGGCTTCCGGGTTCACCCAGCCTTAAATGGGTACCGGATTTTTTTCTGGGAAAGTAAAGCAGCACGGGCGTAATACCGACCACATTACCCCAAAAGTCATGTGCTGAAGGTCTGTAAAATATAGGGTCACTAACACCATATTTCCCTATACGCCACTTGGCGTGACGGGGGTACTTTACTTTTGCTTTTTTTTAATCATATTAATATCATAACTAAATAGTGGGTGGCGTTACCAGAAGCTGAGAACCTTCGTAATAAATTAAGCTTTTAAAAAAAATAGCTTAATATTAAGCTTGGTATATTTCACGAGCTGATGAACCAAAAGCATCTACTCTCTGCTCGTGTTAAGTTGGCATTTTTGTGCAATGCAGGATCAATTTCAAACGCAGACATCGATCATCTCTGCGTTAAGTCCCTTACTTGGAAAATATATTTACACAAGAAACCTGTGATATTGTCAAATATTTAATTTAATTACCAACATGTAAAAACGTGAATCATTAATTTAGACACATCAATTTATGATATAATAATATATGTAGCCAATAACTCACTATTTTCATAAAAACATAATTAGATTATAAGAATTTTTATCAACGTCAAGAACTAGGACTAGGATCATTTCTCAAATATTTCGACACCAACATAGTAAGATTGTGGTGAATACAACCGGTACAACCGTATATTATCGATATGGAGAAATGAACAAGTATTTGTATATTGCTTTAATTTATATAAAAAATATTAATCAGTAGAAAACAGAGAAGATAAGGTAGACGGGAAAACAGTATTAATGACGACTGATATTGAATCAACAGTCCTTTCAGTTGCCGACCCTCGAAGAGATTGAGATTACTTATTCTCGGTGTCCAACGAATCCCAATAATTAAGGGATTGTTAAGGAATTAAGGGAGTAAGTTGGTTATTTCCTAACATATTTCATTGTTAGATATTATATGGCCTTTAGCGTCTTGACAGACGCTTGGTAGCAAGCAATCCTGATAAGTAGGTAGTTTGGTAAAGCATTATTGTCTCATACTGGATGCTGCTTCACTGAACAGCTTCTCTCGTGGCTGAATTTGCTAATCTTGAACAAACAAATCCATCCACAGAACGAGCAAGGTGTATTTGCGGTACCCCGCCTTGTCTCTTTTCTCTTTCTCCTTTGTCTTCTGAATTTGATATCAACACTGTTTCGAAAGTTGTTGTGCCATTTTTTTATTGTTGCTCTCCATGTGCTACGATCTGCAGCCACATTTTCCCATCTTCTTTCACTGATAAAAAATTCCTTCAAGGAAGCCCTGCAAACATCCTTATATCTCAGCAATGGTCTGCCTTTTGGTCTCTTTCCGTCCTTAAGTTCGTCATACAATATTTGTTTGGGAATACGATTGTTTGCCATTCTTCTTACATGGCCCAGCCACCTTAGTCTACGAATCCTAAGTGTTGCCATGATCGATGGTCGTTTGGCTCGTTGTAAGACATTAGAGTTAGTTACATTATCCTGTCATTTGATGTTCATAATCTTACGAAGGCAACGTACATGAAAGAAAGCTGTTTAATCTTTTCTCCTACCCTGCATAGGTAGTCCAAGTTTCTGATCCGTTATTTGGTTATGGAAGGCCCCGGTATCACTGCAAACGAATTAAAATCCATAATTGCTCAACCGTCCGTGCCAGCGTAATCATCCGAATTAATATCTCATCTCCGAAACATAGAAAGGTAACTGCAGTCCCCATCGTAGCAGTCTCAGCTCACGTCAAAAGACATAAGGCGAAACTGCGCAGAAAGTTAACACAGCCAACTGTTCCCTGTCATACAATATCATCATTCATAGTAAACAATTGAAATATCGAAACATGATTAAAACGGATGAGACACACAACTCACGGTGTGCACAGAGCACTTAACTCAGTAGCTCCTGCAACAAGCCGGACTTTGAATATGAGGAAACTGCAACAAGGAACACGTTTCATGCATAGCCTTCAATTGTTCCCGCCGCCTATCCACCATATACCGGAAGTTCACGTCCTCTTGAAAATGATGATCGTCATATTTAAAAAAAAATGTATAGCGCTTGATGATGTTAGGCCATCGTTGTTGACTCCAATTCCGAAAATATTGACACACAGTTAGTCGTCAGATTATCCCCGTCGCATATTCTGATCCGTATAGAAGTGTACTAAGCACACAACCTTGGTAAATTTGAATCTTAGTCCTGAGTGTTAAATTGGTGTTGGCCCATGTTCTACCTTTAAGTTTACCAAATGTGGAAGCTGCCTTTCCGATTCGGGAATTTACATCTTCTTCAAGGGAGACATCGGTTGTGACCATATAACCGAGATAGGTGAACTTTATCACGGATTCAAGGGGTATGGTATTTAATGATATAGCTGCTGGGCTGGCTACACCTTGTTGAAGCACCACAGTCTTCTGTATACTTATTGATAGGGAGAATAATTCACATGATCTATCTAGATTGTCAATCATTGACTGCATGACGGAGTGACCAACCAGTGCTGCATCATCAGCGAATAGAAGCTCCTTGATTAGGGTCTCAGTTGTTTTTAATTTTGACCTCAGATGTGCGAGATTGAACAGGGAGCCGTCAGATCTTGTACGGATGTAGAAGTCTCCAGAGACGGTTTCAAGCGCATTGTGTAGAAGGGCAGCGAAAAATATGCGAATATGTAAGATATTTCATTCAACTAAACAACAATATTACGTTCAACTAAAAATATTTCATTGCAATATATGGCTTTCACCTAATAGCGAAATGTGTTTATTTGTAAAATATGACTTTTATATAAAAGTATTAATTTGTAAGACCTGACTTTTATCTAAAAGTATTAAATTGTAATAAATGACTTTCACCTAAACGTGTTTCATTTGTAAGATATTACATTCAACTGAACATATTCCATTGTAAGACATTCCTTTTACCTAAATACATTCCAACCTGTTATATTATTTGAGCCAAACATATTTCATCGTTTAAATATTATTTATGAAATATTATTTTAGTTAAATATTTGTCATTGTAAGATTCTACTTTTATCCAAACATATTTCATTGTAAGATATTAGTATCAGTTAAACGTGAAACGTTAATTGTAAAATACTAATTGTTTCATTGTAGGTATTACTTTTAACTATATATGTGTATTGCAAGATCTACTTTCAGCTAAATTTATATTAATGTACGATATTATTTCCAACTAAACGTATTGAATCAGTTACAACAGAACAGTAATTACCCCAGCATAAACAAGTGTAAACAATGTATTACCATCAATGTTGAAAACTATCATGGCTAATCAATATCTAAAATCTGCAGGGATGTGAAGGGTTACTGAGACACGTGGAATTGAAACCTTATGTTATCGCCACTTAGCGTACATGGTCTTAAAATGTCTTAAACATAACATAATATCCTTGAACTTATTACAACGGTTCCCAAAGTATGCATCACAACTTTCATAGGCACCACTTGCGGCCAGGACGCTGTGACGAAGGGCAGTGGTTAGAGATCATAGAACGATAACTCCCATACAGGATTTATGTTTTAGTAAAAAAAAAATGACTACAGGAGATTGTTCTTAATTGTTATTGAACTTCATTTCTGTACCTAATATGGTAACCTACCTAAAAATAAATACAAAACTCAGAATTAATTCAACTTATATGATCGGAACTGCCATGGGGGCGTCGCGTACAAACAATCAGCAAGGAAAGGGAATCGCGAGTGCCAAACGTTTGGGAATTACTGCCTTATGGTCAAGTTATTATTATTCTTGGTCGGAATGGCGAACCGCGTCCACATAAATAGAAAAGAAGACTGCTTCAATTCATTTTACTATGATTAGATTTAATTACATCAAATTAACATAACTTAAAATCCATATAGACATTCACATTTCACTAGCCAAATTATAGTGTATATTAGAGGTCAATTGACTATATTGTCAGGGAATCAGAACTATCTTCTTCTTCATCAAGCAGAGGAGGTAACCCATTAATTATTTCAGATCTGCCATTCTCGTTAAATCCCCTGAACTTATTCATTTGTGTTTCTGTTCCTGTCGATAAGTCTGACGTTACAGTTACGTCAACAGTTTTAACGTTTTCTTGATTTGTTGATTTGTCTGCTAGCAAAGATTTAGACTCTTCTTGTTTAAAAACGTGTGATTCCCTATTTGATAATTTTTCACTATTTGAATTTTTTTCCTCGAAGTAAAAAGGGGAACCGAGAGTGACAACATCCGTGATATCTTGAGAAGAGTACAATGTCACTTTGGACGAGCTGGATACACGAGGTATAGATTTAATATTTGGATACGAGCTCTGAGACAACTTGGGCATGCTTGATACTTTGTGAAAAATCCGTCCATTGTTGTGGTGTTGGTGAGCTGGGCTGGCATCTTCCTTGGTTGACATATCACAGAGGGGATGCCCGTGAGATAAACTATGTCGTTCTCTCCCATAGTAGGTGGAAGAAGTCGAGATAGCCCATGACGAGCGACCTGACACAATGCTTTGTCTTCTCAACCAATGCCGGTGCCATTTCTTTTTAATCTCACTACGAACCTTGAAATAAGAAACAAAATCAAAATGGCAATAGTAAAAAGCAAAGAAAAAGCTAATTCACTTTAACGTTTAACATAACACAAACAAGAGGAAGAAATATGCTCAATTGTATTCACTGTATTGTATTTCTTGTTTTTATGTTTGTATTCTAATATAATGAGTCAATGACGTTTACAATTTCTAATTTTTAAACTTCTCTTATAAAGTTTATATATTCCTCAGACTGCTCTGTCTTTATAATTTGTACAATCGTTAATGAAATAGATGTGTATGTTTAACTGTGTTGTTTAGAAGTTAAAATGTTATTTTACATCTATTTTTATTTCACATATGATATTAATTATTTGCATTTACATTTATTAGAGAGACAGGTGGGGAGGGGGGCCTCGGTGGCCTAGTTGGGAAAACCACTCGACTGAGCTGCGTTCGGAGAACTCGTGTTCGATTCCCGCTGGAAGGAGTGTGAATTGTACTCGTGGTTGGAAAAAAATACTCCCGCGATCTACCCAGCTGCTAGCAGAAATGGGTACCAGGGTAGTACTCTGGGAAGGTGACGAATGCCGCATTGCATTGTGAGTTTCGATGCTTGAAGCGACACTATCCAGAAGTCTCCGAACACTTCAGGATAGGCAGCCGAGCACATATGGGTGATAACTCGCGTGCTAAGACGCCTATTCAAGTCTCGTACTTTACCTTTACCTAGATCTTTACCTTGACCAGAATTACTCAGAGAAGAAGTAGAAGACGTCTTGCGCAATATGAAAGCAGGAAAAGCTCCTGGACCAGATAATATAACTAAAGAAGAGATTGAAGCCATGGGTGAATTTGGGATAGGAATAATAACAAACATATTGAATAATATCTACAACAGCGGATATATACCAGACGACATGCTCAAATCAATATTCATAGCCCTACCAAAGAAATCTGGTGCGATTGAATGCGATGATCATCGCACAATTAGCCTTATGAGTTACATGACTAAGATATTATTAAGAATCATCACGCGAAGAGTGCGAAACAAAATCAGTCCAGAAATTAGCGATGAACAGTGTGGTTTTGTTGGAGGTAAAGGAACGACCATGTCATATATATATATATATATAATAAGATCTTTAGTAGAAAGAGCCATACAGGTAAAAACAGATCTATACCTACGTTTCATAGATTACACCAAGGCATTTGACAAAGTAAAGCACCAAGAAATAATTAAAATTTTAGAAAGCATAAATGTAGACAGCAAAGATCTAAGAATAATAAAGAACATGTACTGGCAACAAACAGCGGCCATTAGAACTGGAAACCAATTGGGAATGTTTCAACAAATAAAACAGGGTGTTAGACAAAGTTGTGTGCTGTCACCAGATTTGTGTATATTTATAGTCAGAGTATTTTAAGATCCATAAGGGGCATGCCTGAAATAACAATTGGAGGTCATAATATAAATAATCTAAGGTATGCTGATGATACAGTCTTAATCGCTAAAAGTGAAAATGAGTTACAAGAAATGTTGGACATTATAGTGAAAGAAAGCAAAAATAAAGGACTCAGCCTTAATAGCAAAAAGACAGAAGTAATGGTAACAACAAGGAAAAAGACATCACCTCAGTGCAGAATAAAGACAAGTGGAACAATATTAAAACAGGTAAATTAATTTAAATATATGGGAACTTTATTAACCTCAGACGGAAGATGTACAAAAGAGGTGAGATGCAGAATAGCTCAGGCAAAAGCAGCTTTCCAAAAAATTAGGAAGATACTATGCAATCCATTTTTGACAATAGAAACAAGAAAAAGAGTTCTTAAATGTTATGTAGAGCCAGTCTTAACTTATGGATGTGAATCACGGACAATAGGACAACAGACAAGAAAATCACTGGTGTCTGTGGAAATGTGGTTTTACAGAAGAATGTTGAGAATACCATGGACAGCTAAGAAGAGAAATGAAAATGTTCTGAAAGAGGTCAAAGCAAAAAGAGAGCTAATTTCCAATATTAGGAAGAAACAATCATCATTTTTTGACCATGTAATGAAAAGATAACAACAGGAATATATTGTAACAACTGGAAAAATTGAGGGACGAAGAGATAGATGGAAGCAAAGAGAGAAAATACCAGACAGTTTAAGAGAATGGCTTGGCAGAAGGTCAACAACAGAAATGATGAACTGTCGAGATCGAAAGTTATGGAGAGACATGATCACCTACGCCAGTAGACCTGGTACTTGATGATGATGATGATTTACCTTGACCTTTAGAGAGACAGAGGACTTGAGTTTGGACCACGATGGGTGGGGTGAGGGAGAAGCAGGTAAAGAGTAAGGCCTTTGGACTCTATGAAGTAAATGCAAAATTGAGTTCACTTGTATATGGGAGGAGTAAAGTCTATAATAACAGGTACTGAATAAATTTGTATCTTGGACCAGTGAAGTTTAAGTGAACTGAAACAAAGTGTATTTGTATATAGAACTTGTTAAGTCTACACAAACTGACATCGAGTGGATATACAGGACTAAATCTGCTAGATCTGAAACTCTGTGGACTTGTATATAGGTTACTGGTTTAGAGGCAGTGATCTCTGCAATATGTGCCATTTTGGCATGCAAGGTTTCTGTTTTTGAGATTGTGGTTCTGCCCTATGTGCCGTCTTCGGCTCGAAAGGACAATAGATAGATAGAAGGTCTAGGTTAGTTGTGACTGAGTATATATGTATACAGAAAGTCTACACAAATATAGACAGTGAGGATTAATATATAGGACTAGTGAAGTGTGTAAGAGACTGGGTTGGCTAGTACATGCGGCTAGTGAAGTCTGTAAGAGACTGGGTTAGCTAGTACATGCGGCTAGTGAAGTCTGTAAGAGACTGGGTTGGCTAGTACATGCGGCTAGTGAAGTCTGTAAGAGACTGGGTTGGCTAGTACATGCGACTAGTGAAGTCTGTAAGAGACTGGGTTGGCTAGTACATGCGGCTAGTGAAGTCTGTAAGAGACTGGGTTGGCTAGTACATGCGACTAGTGAAAACTGCATGTTGGTTCAAATGCTAAGAAAGTCTCCAGAGTCATAATACGATTTTCACAGATTATTAAATGAGAAACAAGAAGTCTTGAAATGTTTTATACAAAACTGAAGAAGGCAAATCGTCATATAATTATACAGATCAACATTAAAGTGGACAAACCGCGAGATAAAAAAAAAATAGTAAAAACTAACATTGTTAGATTTTACTGTATAAAATACATCATAGTAAGACAAAACATACATTGCAACCAGAAGTATTCTTCAGGGAAGACAAAATAAAACATAAATCAATAAAACAAAATAGCATAAAGTTCTAAGCTATAAACAGAACCAATAAAACATTATGTTTTATAATAAATATTTATGGAATAAAGATTACCATCAAACTCAAGTACCATGCTAGCACTGTCATACGTGCTCGTGTCTCTCCGCAACTTTCGATCTTGACAGTTATTTATCATTTCTGTTGTTGACCTTTTGTCAAGCCATTCTCTTAAGCTGTCTGGTTTCTTTTCTCTTTGCTTCCCTCTATCTTTTCTTCCCTCAACATACCCTGTTGTTACAATATATTCCAGCTGTTACCTTCTCATTACATGGCCAACAATGATGATTGTTTCTTCCTAATTTTTGACATTAGCTCTCTTTTTGCTTTGGCCTCCTTCAGAACGTTTTCATTACTCTTTTAGCCATCCATGGTTTCTAAACATTCTTCTGTAAAACTACATTTGTACAGACTCCTGTGATTTTCTTGTCTTTCGTCCTATTTTTCATGATTCACACTCATACATTAAGACTGGCTCTACATAACATTTAGATATTTCAGTTTCAACTCACTAATTTATAGACTATAGATAGATAACCTGACAGACCAATCCAGAACAATTATGATTACTTTGAAGAATACTTTGCATACTATGAGCAATTATGAAAGCTGGTGAAGATATTTTTTTCAAGAAAAGAGCTGAAAAATAATGGTAACTAAAATGTAATGGAATCAGACTAATCACACTAGATATCTATATAGAAGAAAAGTCTGAAAATATATTCATTTAGTTTGAATGAAATATGGCACAATTTATCTTACCAGGAAGTTGACCAAATAATAAGCCAACAGTTTTTTTTTTCATATTTTACTCTAGATGATCTATAATTGCCATTAGTTGTAGAATTGAAAGCATTTCTATATCTTTCAAATTTGTCCATGAATTTAGGGAGCTGCGATAGCTCAGTGGTTAGTGAACTGGACTACAAAGGACAAGGGGTAGGGTTCGATCCCAACTGACGGCTTCCGGGTTCACCCAGCCTTAAATGGGTACCGCATTTTTTTCTGGGAAAGTAAAGCAGCACGGGCGTAATACTGACCACATTACCCCAAAAATCATGTGCTGAAGGTCTGTAAAATATAGGGTCACTAATACCATATTTCCCTATACGCCACTTGGCGTGACGGGGGTACTTTACTTTACTTTGTCCATGAATTTGGTATAAATAAAAGACTCACCTCTCCATTCAAGAAACAGAACAAAAGGGCAACAACAGTTCCCTGGAATGAGATAAAAACAGTATGACTGATAACAGAAGTTATAAATTATTAATAATAATAAGAATTACATTATTGTGTTTCTTTAGTTCATTATCATAAATATTCCTATACCTTTTTATTTATAGCACTACAGTTTTACTTTTATGAATTTGTTATATTTTGTTTCACAAAAATTTGTGATATTGTTCTTCACGTTTATTAACCCTTGTTCCTGGACAGTGGCCATTTTGACCTACTCTTTTTGAATTTGTAACTGTCAATGACTCTTTAACATGAGCAGAGTGCACACATGACCTCCTGCTTTTTTCTTTTACCTGAGAGGGCTCGTATTCAAATATCATCTATTTATCATTTCTGTTGTTGACCTTCTGCCAAGGCTGTCTGGTATTTTCTCTCTTTGCTTCCCTCTATCTCTTCGTTTGTAATTTTTCCAGTTGTTACAATATATTCAAGATGTTCTCTTCTCATTACATGGCCAAAAAATGATGATTGTCTCTTCCTAACATTGGAAATTAGCTTTCTTTCTGCTTTGACCTTTCTCAGAACCTCTTCATTACTCTTCTTAGCTGTCCATGGTATTCTCAACATTCTTCTGTAAAACCACATTTCTACTGACTCCAGTGATTTTCTTGACTGTTGTCCTATTATCCATGATTCGCATCCGTATGTTAAGACTGGCTCTACATAACATTTAAGAACTCTTTTTCTTGTTTCTATTGTCAAAAATGGATTGCATAGTATTTTCAATCATTTTTTGGAAAGCTGCTTTTGCCTGAGCCATTCTACATCTCACCTCTTTTGTACATCTTCCGTCTGAGGTTAACAAAGTTCCCAAATATTTAAATTAATTTACCTGTTTTAATATTGTTCCACTTGTCTTTATTCTGCACTGAGGTGATGTCTTTTTCTTTGTTGTTACCATTACCTCTGTCTTTTTACTATTAAGGCTGAGTCCTTTATTTTTGCTTTCCTTCACTACAATGTCCAACATTTCTTGTAACTCATTTTCACTCTTAACGATTAATACTGTATCATCAGCATACCTTAGATTATTTATATTATGACCGCCAATTGTTATTCCAGGCATGCCTCATGGATTTTAAAATAATCTCACTATAAATATTAAACAAATCTCGTGACAGCAGACAACCTTGTCTAACACCGTGTTTTATTTGTTGAAACATTCCCAATTGGTTTCCAGTTCTTATGACCGCTGTTTGTTGCCAGTACATGTTCTTTATTATTCTTAGATCTTTGCTGTCTATGTTTATGCTTTCTAAAATGTTCATTATTTATTGGTGCATTACTTTGTCAAATGCCTTGGTGTAATCTATGAAACATAGGTATAGATCTGTTTTCACCTCTATGGCTCTTTCTACTAAAGATCTTATGATATAAATGGCATTGCTTGTGATATAAATTGGCATTCAAATATCACTACTCAGATATTCTCTTCTTCTACTTTTCTCTTTTCACTGATACCTAAAAGGTGTCGTGGTTTATAGCATTTGTCATTCTTGAACTGCTCAAACTGTCTGAATTAGTGATTTTCCTTTGTTGTTACATGTCTCTGTCACTGCATCTATCCATCTTCTTCTGGGTCTTCCTCTTGGTCTTTTCCATGCATTCTCGAGAAGAACGCCCTTGATGGTGATAGGTGAGGATTCATTCTGACCAGGTGGCCAAACCATTTAAGTTGTTGTTGTACTATATATTCTTGGCAGGGTTTTGTTCCTACTATTTTTTCTTATGGGTTCATTTGGTATTCTATCTCTTCTTGTGTTGTTTGTTACTTTTCTCAAGCACCGCATCTCACATGTATTTATCTTTCTTAATTGTGATTTAGAAAGGATCCATGTTTGACTTTCATAGCACAAAGTTGGTATGAAAATGCTATTTATCATTTGTTGTTTAGCTGGCATAGAAATGTTTGGATGTCTTAGCAATGGTGAAAGCTGGTATGTGACAGCATTTGCTTTTTGTATTCTCATGTCAATTTCTCTGTCTAGTTTTCCATCTTCTGCGAACATTGTGCCCAAATACTTGAATTCTTCTACTTGTTTTATTTCTTTATCTTTGATCTTAATGTTTAATGGGTGTCTTAATTTACTTATTCTCATAGCCTCTGTTTTTGCTATGTTAATTTTCATACTGTAGTTTGTGCAGCTTTTATCTAGAGATGTTATATGTTGTTGTAGCAGGTTTTCATCCTCATATATTAGGCATTGGTCATCTGCAAATAGTAGCTCGTTGATGTTGGAACTTTCTACCTCTATGTTATTATTTGATTTTTCCTTATTGTTGGTTGTTTCCTGATTTATTTTGTCCATATATATGATGAAGAGGAGTGGTGAGAGGACACATCCTTGTCTTACACCTGTTGTAACCTGAAATAATTCTGACAGACCTTCCGATGTTCTGACGGCACTTTGACTGTTTTTATATAGTGCCATTATATTATCTAGTAGTTGTCCTGCTACCCCGTGAGTTTCTAAAGTTTGCCAAAGTTTGTTCCTGTCCACACGATCAAATGCTTTTTCCTGATCTATAAAGACTATATTTAGGTTTCTGTCATATTCTATTGTTTTTTCACATAGTTGTCTCAATGTAAATATAGCATCAGTACAGCTTTTGCCTTTTCTGAATCCGAATTGATTAATATTTAATTGGGGTTCTATTATGTATCTTACTCTCCTCTCTAATATTTTAGCAAACATTTTACCAACTTGACTCAATAGGGATATTCCTCTGCACATTTCACACTCCCTTTTGCTTCCTTTATTCTTCCAAAATGGGACAATGATAGCTTTTTGCCAATCGTCTGGGACTTTTCTTTCTTCCCACGCCATATTCTTCTTCTTCTTCTTCTTTCCTTCCTCATCTGCCTTTCAGCGCCGAGGGGAGATATAATTTGCGGTCTTTTGCTCTTATGTTCGCCTCTGCTGCTGTTATGTTTCCTAGTGCTTCTAATATTCCATCGATCCATCTTTTTCGTGGTCGACCCTTGGGTCTGTTGTTCTCACAACGTTTGTTGAAGGCTCGTTGTGTTGTGTTTTGTTCTTTCTGCCTTGTCACGTGGCCGAACCATTTTATCTGTTGTTTCCTTATATATTCTATGGCTGGGGCTATTCCTAGCTTTTTTCTCAGTTCTACATTTCTGATCTTATCTCTCAGACTGTTTCCTGTCATTCGTCTAACACATTTCATCTCTGTAGAGGTTATTTTTCTTATTGTTCTTGCATCTAGAGTCCAGGTCTGGCATTGGTAGCACAACGTTGGAATGAAGATTGTATTGTATAGTGCTCGTTTTGCCTCCAGAGTTATTTCCTTGTTGGACAATAGTGGTGATAACTGTCCGATGATTTGACAAGCTTTGTTGCATCTTGATTCTATCTCTGCTGTTTGGGAATTGTCGTTTGTCATTAGACTTCCTAGGTATTTGAATTCCTCTACTTGTTTTAGTTGTCTGCCTTCTATAGTTATGTTGATGTTCTGTTTATTTTTGGCGACATTCATGACTTCTGTTTTGTTGATGTTGATTTTCATGTTGTATTTTGTTCCTAAGATGTTGAGTTTGTTTAAGTGTTCTTGTAGGTCTTCTATTGTTTCATGTATTAGTGCCTGGTCGTCTGCAAATAGAAGCTCGTTGATCTCCTCTGTCTCTGATGGGTTGGCTAGCTTGCATATATGGTCCATGTATGTAATAAACAGTAGGGGGGATAGTACGCACCCCTGTCTTACACCTGATCTAACTTCGAAGTGGTCTGTGTAGCCTGTTGCTGTTCTGACCCTGCAGCTGCTGTTGGCGTAGAGACTTTTAATAATGTTGGTTAGATGTTGGCTTACTCCGTTTGTTGTTAGTATCTCCCACAGTTGTTCTCTGTTTACTCTGTCGAATGCTTTTTCCTGGTCAATGAAGGCTATGTATAAGTTTTGGTTGTGTTCTGTCGTTTTTTCTGCAAGCTGTTTTAGTGTGAATAGTGCGTCGGTACATCCTCTGTTTTTTTCGGAACCCCATTTGAGAATCGCTTAACTGTAGTTCTATTATTGGTCTCAGTCTTTTTTCCAAGATTTTGGCGTATAGCTTTCCTACATGGCTGAGCAGAGATATACCTCTATATTGATTGCAGTCTCTTTTGCTACCTTTCTTTTTCCATATTGGTATGATGATTGCCTGTTGCCAGTCTTCTGGGGCTTGTTGTTGGTGCCATGCTGCATTAAATATTCTGTGCAGCCATTGCATTCCTGTTTCTCCCGCTGCTGCTATTATTTCTATTGGAATGTTATCTATCCCTGGTGCTTTGTTTCTTGGTGCATATTTGATTACTTCTTCTATTTCCTCTTTCATGATGTTGGGTTCAGTATTTGTGAGTTCTAGTGTGGTTTTTGTTGTCTTGTTGGTAGTTGGTATGTTTAACAGGTCTTCAAAATATTCTTTCCATCTCTGTTGCATACATTGGTTATTTGATATTGGTTGTCCGTCTTTGTCATTTATCAGCTCAGTAGGATCATGGTTTTCTTTTCTCGCTCTTGTGGCTTTTACTGCTTTGTAGAAATCTCTTGTGGCTGTCTTGAAGTCCCTGCTCATGTTTTGTCCGAATTCTGTCCAATTCCTTTGCTTAGCTTCTTTGATCAGCATTTTAACTCTTTTTCGAACTAAGGCATATCTTTCATATTTTTCTTGGTTCTTGTTCTCCCTCCAATTTTTAAACAGTTTCTTCTTTTCTTTAATTGCTTCTCTGATTGTTTCGTTCCACCACGGGGTGCTCTTTTTCCCTTCTCTTGTTCTTAGCTTCGTTCCACAAACTGTTTTAGAGATGTTAGTTACTGTTTCCTTAAATTGTTTCCACTCTTCTTCTACTGTGCCTACTTCGTTAGGGAGTTTCTTGAATTCCTCTCTGATTTTTTCATCTAGGGTTTTCCTTGTTTCTTGATCGTTTAATTGTTTTATTTTTATTGTCTGTTCTTTTCGCTTCTTTTGTTTGTTTTCGTGTTTTCTCTTTATTTTTGGCTGTCTTAGTGTGATCATAACCATCTTGTGATCCGTGTCGTCTGTAATATTTGGGATTGCTCTACTGTCGGTTACTCTTTTCTTGTTCTCTTTTCTTGTTAGTATAAAATCTATCTGGCTTCTGCATGTTGTGTCATTCCATTTGTACCAGGTGTATACTTGCGACTCTCTGTGTTTGAAGAATGTGTTGGTGATAAATAAATTGTTTTGATTGCATAGTTCCAGCAGTCTGCTTCCGTTTTCGTTTATTTCAGCTGTTTTATCGCCAAAGGGTCCTAAGATGTCACTGTTCTCACTGTTGCGTTTCCCAAGCCTTCCATTAAAATCTCCCATCACTAACATGTCGTCGCTTTCGTCAATCTTGTTAATAATTTCATTCAATGTGTCGTAGAATTCTTCGCTGTCTTTTACATTGCTGTTGAATGGTGCATAGATTTGAATGTAATTTGTTTTTCGGTCGTCTTCTAGTAGTTTAATTGAGATAATTCTTTCTGAATAGTATTTTATTTCTAGAATGTTCTTTGCGTGTTCTGGGTCGATGATAAAACCTACTCCATGTGTTGCTCTTTCTGTGTTGTCGACTCCCGAGAATATTTTCGTGTAGTTCATGTGTGTTTTCTTTATCTGTTGTCCTTTTACTCTGGTGTCCGCTAATCCTAGTATTTTAATTTTCCTTTTTGTCATTTCTTCTATAAGTTCGATTTCTTTATTTTTTATCCCGCATATGTTTATCGTTGCTACTTTGATCTCCATATTCTATGTATTTCTCTGAGCATAAATACAATTATCTCTTACCGACCTGCTAAGTCAGTCGTAAGTTAAGGGCTTAGTTTAAGAGAAACACACGATGGGGGTTTAGCCCGGCTGATGTTTCCCCCCACGTGTGTGATCGCTAAGGTCTCACATGCGATCTTTTACGGTTAATTTAAACGCGCCATATTGAATATTATATTAAGCCAATCTATAGCTGTTTCCTTACAGGCTAGTAGCATTTCTGTTATTATTTCATCTATACCAGCTACTTTGTTCTTTTTACTCAGATACTAGGGGTCGATAATATCATGAAGAAACCACAGGCCCTAAGAGTAACATTTTAACTGTTATTTATAAGATTCAAAGTTGAATCCTACTTGACCAGAGTCCAAACACTTACCTCTAGGCCATTCAGCATTTCTTCCCTCCCACTCTACCCCACCACACAAAAAAAGTTATAATAAAATGACTATGCTATAAACATTAAAAATTTGGACCACCATGGAAAACCAGGGTATTAACATTCAAACAGAGGAACTAGTTTTTGTTGCACATTGAACAAAAAACAAGACCTCAATAATTATATAATTGTCAAAATAAGAGAATACAGAAGAGAATCTCAAAACCTATTACAAATGTAACTACTAAAGAGCTCTGAAGTAATGCAATGGTTATAGTCTGATTTAGTTTGACAATTAAGACAGATTATGATATGTCATGATTAACACATTCTTGTCTATAAGACTAAAAATTGTAAAGTTAAAGAAAGTAAAAATAAGTTTGAGAAGAGGCACTAGCTACCACACATTCATATGTTATTGCTCATTACTGTAGTGTTCAATTTGTCCACATTTTAGGGCTATATATGCTTTAATATCGTATGACAGGAAACAGACGGTTTTGTTCACTTTCTGTGCGGCTTCGCCTTATGTTTTTGGTGTGTGCTAAGACTACTACGATGGGGACTACAACTACCTTTCTTTTTTTGGGAGATGAGATAGTAATTCGGATGATTCCACTGGCACGGGCGGTTGAGCAATTATGGATTTTAATTCGTTTGCAGTGATACCGGGGCCTTCCATAACCATAGCCATGCTTTAATATTAAGGAGCCATAGTATTGTAGTAAATGTTGCAGAAAATATGCAATGAAATTATAAAGCTACATAAGTTGAAATACCTTATTTATTTTAAAACATTGCATAGTAAAGAAACAGTAAAACAAGTACAGTCTCACGACAGGCAGACAGACAGACATGACAGATAAATGATGGATATGGATGGATGGATGGATGGATGGATGGATGGATGGATGGATGGATGGATGGATGGATGGATGGGTGGATGGATGGATGGATGGATGGATAGATGGATGGATGGGTGGATAGGCAGACAGGTAGGTAGGTAGGCTGGCAGACAGACAGACAGATTTGGTATATGAGTAGGCACATAAGTAATTAGTAGGCTGGCAGACAGGTAAGTAGATAGGTATTTCGGTAAATAGGAAGGTAGTTAGGCAGGTATGTTGTATTAGCTGGCACACACCTCTTCTTTCATCTTTCATCTTTCATCTTTCATACAACCTTCTGTTAAACTAAATCTAATCACTAAGACTTCCACCACTGTCTGTCTACAAACTGTACATTATAAATTGTTATACATACCGTTATTCTTTTCACTACTTAGAATTTAATGCCAAAATATAAACTTTGTAAACAATTTTAGCACTGTAGAAACAGAAGGGACAAAAAAGGAAAGAGAATTGCAATTGTATGTAATGTACTATACATACCTGAAATGAATTTAGTGTCATCTCCATGTATATGTGAATGACCACAAACTTGGGGTCTTGAAACATGCTTAGTGCAATGAAGAAAATATAGTAAACACCAAACAGAGGAATCAGTACTAATGTAGCCTTTGCCAATTTCCTGAATATGGGGGTATATGTTAACAATTTTGTTTTATTAAAATAAAAAAAATTATTTCAGTTAGTTTAAATTACTTTGCTATTAACAATCAGGTTTTTTTTCTAAAAATAAGTTTACCAGAACACTTTCATTCCATCCTATACGACATGAAAATGGTAATATCACAGGCCTCTGAAGTTCTGGTTCAATTAAATTTATAATTATTGTTGTCAACAATGGGATGTAAACTGAAGACAAATTAATTTTAAATGATGAAATATGTAGTTACAGACCAATAAACTCTTAACAAACTACCTTGGATATAGTATAACCAGTGATGGAATATGTAAAACTGAAATAAACAAAAGAATAGGAATGGCAAAAAGTAATTTTAATGCAATGAAAAGTATTCTAACATTAAAACAAATAGCACCAGGGTTAAAACTAAGAATAGCAAAAGGTTACATCTTTTCAATATTCCTGTATGGTGCAGAAAAATATACATTAGACAAGAAAACAGAAGAGAAAATTGAAGCGTTTGAAATATGGATTTATAGAAGAATAGATTGGAAAGAAAAGAAAACAAATGATGACGAATTAAAAGAACTAAAAATTAAAAGAGAACTACTAAACACAATTAGAACAAGACAAATTAGATTTTTGGGCCATGTTAAAAGACACAACAGCCTGCTAAAAGTAACATTGGAAGAGAAAATACAAGGTAATAGAGGCAGAGGCAGACCTAGACTAACATGGACGAGTAACATCAAAAGATGGACAAATCAGCCAATGACAATCTGCACCAACAAAGCAAGAGACAGAGCGGAATGGCGCTCCATGGTATCCAACCTTCGATGCGGAGACGGTACTCAATGATGATGATGAAACTCTTAAAAGTTTACCTAATGTGGAACACACTCTGAACCATGCCAGCTGGAAAAATGCTGCTAAAATGATTGCTATATGTTTACTTGGAATTTGAAGAACTAGTTATCTATGATCTATCATTCTATCTATCTATTGACCTTTCGAGCCGTAAAAGTCGCATTTAGGCGTAAATTAACAAAGATATATAGTAGGCGTATTTTACGCCTAATGTACACGAGAGACAAGGGGAGTTAACAGGGACCACAGTCGGGGTGCGACGGAGCTCGTGCTCTATGCTGAGATTCATCTTTATGGTCAGGGATGAGATTGGACTAATTGTGGATGCGGTCCTAGCATCTCTCTCTCTCTCTCTCTCTCTCTCTCGCTATCTCTCTCTCCCTCTCCATCGCTGTCGCTCTCGCTCATTCTCTCTTGTTCTCTCTCCCTCTCCAGCTCTCTCTCTCTCGCTATCTCTCTCTTTCACTAGACTTCTCTCTCACTCCTAGACGTCTCTCCTACCACACCAGCTTTCATCCTCTCTCTCTCCTAACATTCCACCCTCCATCGTACATTTAGCTTCCGTCATAGACTTCCCTCCATTGTAACACTTACTCATTCTCTCCATTTAAACCCATTAGCTCTACTTAGCTCCCCTAAATCTCTCTCTCTCTCGCTCTCTCTCTCTCTCTACTATTCCAGCCTAGATTTCCCGCCATTGAAACACTTACTCATTCTCTCCATTTATCCCTATCATCGCGCCTTCCTTCGCTCTCGCTCTCTCTTTATCGCCTATCCTCTCTTAGACTTCTAACCTATCAGTCCACCCTCCGCCTCTCCCTTTAGCTCCCCCGCCCTCCCTCATATTTTTAGCGTCCCTCCTATTGTAACACTTGATTATTCTCACCATTAATACATAGCATCTCGCCTTCTTTCTCATACGCTTCTCTCTCTCGCTCTCTCTCTCTCTCTCTCTCTCTCTCGTTCTCTCTCTTCTAACCCCTACTAGACTTCTCTCCTACCATTCCACCTTTCTTCCTCTCTCTCTCTCTCTCTCTCTCTCTCTCTCTCTCTCTCTTTACCTCGCCTAGCGTTCAGCCTTCATTCGTATTTTTACCTTACCACCAGTGTAACACATTAATAACATAGAATATCAATTACAAAAAGACTTGAAATATCTACTTTTTAAAGAATCAATAAGATAAACATATGAAAAACGAAGGAATAATACACTCGACAAGGCTTAACATACGTACTTTATACACATCACCCATTAATACAACTGAAATTCCTTTAATGATAACCTATCACATCGTTATGAGCTAAGAGAAAAACAGAAAAAAATTCAACTTACACCGTAAAATATTCCACTACAACACAGACCGCTAGACTGAACAGTACTATGAAAATAAAAGTCCGTGAATCAAGCGCGCTTATAACACGAAGTCTCACATCCGACTAGTTTAAATATAATATGGTAAATAAAAGTTGGACGACACTATTCCACCCTCGACTAATATCTAGGTTAACCAATCAGAGAAGAAGATTTCTATCGGACACCCATCAACGAAATGACTGACCTCTGGATTAACTAATCGGAGAAGAGGATTACTGTTATCGTGATAACTGACCTCATTTTCAACTTGAAGTGCTGTCGAGTCTGATGGATGGGTTACTTTAAATCGACCTAGCGGGTCAATGGTGGGGGAAATAATACAAGTGGCGGGTTACTTGAACGCGTTTTGACCCCTGCTGCAATACCAGGAGTTCCATGACAGTTATAAATAGTTGGATACAACAAGCAGGAAGTTATATTAAGGACAGAAATCTAGCAGACAATGGCAGAAACCTAAGAGGCAAGGACAGAAAACTAGGGGGGTCGTGGTTCGTGGTTCGGTAAGTCCGTGGTTCGTTAAGTCCGTGGTTCGTGGGGTTGTGGTTCGTGGTTCGTTAGTTGATAGTTCGTTAAGTCCATGGTTCGTAGGGGTTGTGGTTCGCGGTTCGTGAGTTGATGGTTCGTTAAGTTCGTGGTTTGTTAAGTTCGTTGTTCGTGAGTTTGCGGTTCGTTAGTTGATGATTCGTTAAGTCCGTGGTTCGTGGGGTTGTGGTTCGTGGTTCGTTAGTTGATGGTTCGTTAAGTCCATGGTTCGTAGGGGTTGTGGTTCGCGGTTCGTGAGTTGAGGGTTCGTTAAGTCCGTGGTTCGTGGGGTTGTGGTTTGTGGTTCGTTAGTTGATGGTTCGTTAAGTCCGTGGTTCGTGGGGTTGTGGTTCGCGGTTCGTGAGTTGAGGGTTCGTTAAGTCCATGGTTCGTAGGGGTTGTGGTTTGTGGTTCGTTAGTTGATGGTTCGTTAAGTCCGTGGGGTTATGGTTCGTGGTTCGTTAGTTGATGGTTCGTTAAGTCCATGGTTCGTGGGGTTGTGGTTCGCGGTTCGTGAGTTGAGGGTTCGGTAAGTCCGTGGTTCGTGGTTTGTTAAGTTCGTTGTTCGTGAGTTTGTGGTTTATTAAGTTTGTAGTTTGTTAAGTGCGTGGTTCGAGAGGTCGTGGGCAAGGGCAGAAACCTAAGAGGCAAGGGCAGAAACCTAGGAGGCAAGGTTAGAAACCTAGGAGGCAAGGGCAGAAACCTAGGAGGCAAGGGCAGAAACCTAAGAGGCAAAGACAGAAACCTAGGAGGCAAGGTCAGAAACCTAGGAGGCAAGGGCAGAAACCTAGGAAGCAAAGGCTGAAAAACACTCGTACTGACTAAGGCTTCCAAGGTGTATTTGATTGTCGCCCTATTTTTGTCTGTATAACCTAATATATCACTTTCATTTAATCTATCGATAAACGTTTCAAAGTCATTTCTGTTGTTAACTAACAAGGGTTTGTCTAATCCTGTCGCGTTATTTGAGCTTGTGTGTGAAAGTAACGCAGCCAAATAGAACTGACCTCTGAGGCAATACCGGATGTGTTACTAAAAAGATTTTGACGTATGATGGCAATTTTATGAGTTTACCCCCTGATCATTTTTTTAGGGATACGCCCATGCAATCGGTAAAAATCGTAAATTTTCACTCTAGGCATACCCCAAACTCTATTTTAGACATCCCCATTGCAAAAATTTACATTAAAAACCACTTTTAGGATTTTACATATTTTTTAGGATTCCAACAAAAAAACAACAACAAAAATAGTAGTATACAAGGGTGTTTTGAGCAAGGATTTTAACACTTTGGGCTGTATCGTGCAGAACAATCTTGTATCGTGCAGCACGATACATCTGCGTAGTATGTACGGCTCAAAACACACTTCCTTACTACTATTTTTTTGTTGTTTTTTTGTTGGAATTTGATATGTAGGGGTGTCAAATATTATGTTTGGGGTATGCCTTGAGGTTATATTTCATTTTTTTTATCGATTGCACGTGCTGCACCGTACATCTGCGTAGTATGCACGGCTCAAAAATACTAGACCACTACTAGTTTTTTGTTGTTTTTTTTATGGAGTTTGATATGTAGGGGTGTCAAAAAATATGTTTGGGGTATGCCTTGAGGTTATATTTCAATTTTTTATCAATTTCAGGGGCGTAACCCTCAAAAATGGTAAGGGGGGTTAAAATTTCAAAAGTGATTTTTAAGTAAATTTTTGGTGTGGGGATGTCTAAAATAAAGTTTTAGGTAAGTCTACGTGCTACATTTACGATTTTTATCGATTTCATGGGCGTAACCCTAAAAAATGGTAAGGGGGGTTACATTTTCAAAAGTGATTTTTAAGTTAATTTTTGGTGTGGGGATGGCTAAAATAAAGTTTTAGGTAAGTCTACGTGCTAAATTTACGATTTTTATCGATTTCAGTGGCGTAACCCTAAAAAATGGTAAGGGGGTAAAATCCTAAAAGTGGTTTTTAATGTAAATCTTTGTTATGGGGATGTCTAAAATAAAGTTTGGGGTATGCCTTGAGGTTATATTTCAATTTTTTTATCAATTCCATGGGCGTAACCCTAAAAAATGGTAAGGGGGTAACAATTTCAAAAGTGATTTTTAAGTAAATTTTTGGTGTGGGTATGTCTAAAATAAAGTTTTAGGTAAGCCTGCGTGCTAAATTAACGCTTTTTATCGATTCCATGGGCGTAACCCTCAAAAAATGATAAGGGGGTAAAATCCTAAAAGTGGTTTTTAATGTAAATTTTTGCAATGGGGATGTCTAAAATAGAGTTTGGGGTATGCCTAGAGTGAAAATTTACGATTTTTACCGATTGCATGGGCGTATCCCTAAAAAAATGATCAGGGGGTAAACTCATAAAATTGCCATCATACGTCAAAATCTTTTTAGTAACACATCCGGTATTGCCTCAGAGGTCAGTTCTATTTGGCTGCGTTACTTTCACACACAAGCTCAAATAACGCGACAGGATTAGACAAACCCTTGTTAGTTAACAACAGAAATGACTTTGAAACGTTTATCGATAGATTAAATGAAAGTGATATATTAGGTTATACAGACAAAAATAGGGCGACAATCAAATACACCTTGGAAGCCTTAGTCAGTACGAGTGTTTTTCAGCCTTTGCTTCCTAGGTTTCTGCCCTTGCCTCCTAGGTTTCTGACCTTGCCTCCTAGGTTTCTGTCTTTGCCTCTTAGGTTTCTGCCCTTGCCTCCTAGGTTTCTGCCCTTGCCTCCTAGGTTTCTGACCTTGCCTCCTAGGTTTCTGCCCTTGCCTCTTAGGTTTCTGCCCTTGCCCACGACCTCTCGAACCACGCACTTAACAAACTACAAACTTAATAAACCACAAACTCACGAACAACGAACTTAACAAACCACGAACCACGGACTTACCGAACCCTCAACTCACGAACCGCGAACCACAACCCCACGAACCATGGACTTAACGAACCATCAACTAACGAACCACGAACCACAACCCCACGAACCACGGACTTAACGAACCATCAACTAACGAACCACAAACCACAACCCCTACGAACCATGGACTTAACGAACCCTCAACTCACGAACCGCGAACCACAACCCCACGAACCACGGACTTAACGAACCATCAAGTAACGAACCACGAACAACAACCCCACGAACCACGGACTTAACGAACCCTCAACTAACGAACCACAAACCACAACCCCTACGAACCATGGACTTAACGAACCCTCAACTCACGAACCGCGAACCACAACCCCACGAACCACGGACTTAACGAACCATCAACTAACGAACCACAACCCCACGAACCACGGACTTAACGAACCCTCAACTCACGAACCGCGAACCACAACCCCTACGAACATTGGACTTAACGAACCATCAACTAACGAACCACGAACCACAACCCCACGAACCACGGACTTAACGAATCATCAACTAACGAACCGCAAACTCACGAACAACGAACTTAACAAACCACAAACTTAACGAACCATCAACTCACGAACCGCGAACCACAACCCCACGAACCACGGACTTAACGAACCACGGACTTACCAAACCCCGAACCACGACCCCCCTAGTTTTCTGTCCTTGCCTCTTAGGTTTCTGCCATTGTCTGCTAGATTTCTGTCCTTAATATAACTTCCTGCTTGTTGTATCCAACTATTTATAACTGTCATGGAACTCCTGGTATTGCAGCAGGGGTCAAAACGCGTTCAAGTAACCCGCCACTTGTATTATTTCCCCCACCATTGACCCGCTAGGTCGATTTAAAGTAACCCATCCATCAGACTCGACAGCACTTCATGTTGAAAATGAGGTCAGTTATCACGATAACAGTAATCCTCTTCTCCGATTAGTTAATCCAGAGGTCAGTCATTTCGTTGATGGGTGTCCGATAGAAATCTTCTTCTCTGATTGGTTAACCGAGATATTAGTCGAGGGTGGAATAGTGTCGTCCAACTTTTATTTACCATATTATATTTAAACTAGTCGGATGTGAGACTTCGTGTTATAAGCGCGCTTGATTCACGGACTTTTATTTTCATAGTACTGTTCAGTCTAGCGGTCTGTGTTGTAGTGGAATATTTTACGTTGTAAGTTGAATTTTTTTCTGTTTTTCTCTTAGCTCATAACGATGTGATAGGTTATCATTAAAGGAATTTCAGTTGTATTAATGGGTGATGTGTATAAAGTACGTATGTTAAGCCTTGTCGAGTGTATTATTCCTTCGTTTTTCATATGTTTATCTTATTGATTCTTTAAAAAGTAGATATTTCAAGTCTTTTTGTAATTGATATTCAATGTTATTAATGTGTTACACTGGTGGTAAGGTAAAAATACGAATGAAGGCGGAACGCTAGGCGAGGTAAAGAGAGAGAGAGAGAGAGAGAGAGAGAGAGAGAGGAAGAAAGGTGGAATGGTAGGAGAGAAGTCTAGTAGGGGTTAGAAGAGAGAGAGAGCGAGAGAGAGAGAGAGCGAGAGAGAGAAGCGTATGAGAAAGAAGGCGAGATGCTATGTATTAATGGTGAGAATAATCAAGTGTTACAATAGGAGGGACGCTAAAAATATGAGGGAGGGCGGGGGAGCTAAAGGGAGAGGCGGAGGGTGGACTGATAGGTTAGAAGTCTAAGAGAGGATAGGCGATAAAGAGAGAGCGAGAGCGAAGGATGGCGCGATGATAGGGATAAATGGAGAGAATGAGTAAGTGTTTCAATGGCGGGAAATCTAGGCTGGAATAGTAGAGAGAGAGAGAGAGAGAGAGATTTAGGGGAGCTAAGTAGAGCTAATGGGTTTAAATGGAGAGAATGAGTAAGTGTTACAATGGAGGGAAGTCTATGACGGAAGCTAAATGTACGATGGAGGGTGGAATGTTAGGAGAGAGAGAGGATGAAAGCTGGTGTGGTAGGAGAGACGTCTAGGAGTGAGAGAGAAGTCTAGTGAAAGAGAGAGATAGCGAGAGAGAGAGCTGGAGAGGGAGAGAGAACAAGAGAGAATGAGCGAGAGCGACAGCGATGGAGAGGGAGAGAGAGATAGCGAGAGAGAGAGAGAGAGAGAGAGATGCTAGGACCGCATCCACAATTAGTCCAATCTCATCCCTGACCATAAAGATGAATCTCAGCATAGAGCACGAGCTCCGTCGCACCCCGACTGTGGTCCCTGTTAACTCCCCTTGTCTCTCGTGTACATTAGGCGTAAAATACGCCTACTATATATCTTTGTTAATTTACGCCTAATTTTTACGCCTGATTTTTAAGTAAATTTTTGGTGTGGGGATGTCTAAAATAAAGTTTTAGGTAAGCCTGCGTGCTAAATTAACGCTTTTTATCGATTCCATGGGCGTAACCCTCAAAAAATGATAAGGGGGTAAAATCCTAAAAGTGGTTTTTAATGTAAATTTTTGCAATGGGGATGTCTAAAATAGAGTTTGGGGTATGCCTAGAGTGAAAATTAACGCTTTTTATCGATTCCATGGGCGTAACCCTCAAAAAATGATAAGGGGGTAAAATCCTAAAAGTGGTTTTTAATGTAAATTTTTGCAATGGGGATGTCTAAAATAGAGTTTGGGGTATGCCTAGAGTGAAAATTTACGATTTTTACCGATTGCATGGGCGTATCCCTAAAAAAATGATCAGGGGTAAACTCATAAAATTGCCATCATACGTCAAAATCTTTTTAGTAACACATCCGGTATTGCCTCAGAGGTCAGTTCTATTTGGCTGCGTTACTTTCACACACAAGCTCAAATAACGCGACAGGATTAGACAAACCCTTGTTAGTTAACAACAGAAATGACTTTGAAACGTTTATCGATAGATTAAATGAAAGTGATATATTAGGTTATACAGACAAAAATAGGGCGACAATCAAATACACCTTGGAAGCCTTAGTCAGTACGAGTGTTTTTCAGCCTTTGCTTCCTAGGTTTCTGCCCTTGCCTCCTAGGTTTCTGACCTTGCCTCCTAGGTTTCTGTCTTTGCCTCTTAGGTTTCTGCCCTTGCCTCCTAGGTTTCTGCCCTTGCCTCCTAGGTTTCTGACCTTGCCTCCTAGGTTTCTGCCCTTGCCTCTTAGGTTTCTGCCCTTGCCCACGACCTCTCGAACCACGCACTTAACAAACTACAAACTTAATAAACCACAAACTCACGAACAACGAACTTAACAAACCACGAACCACGGACTTACCGAACCCTCAACTCACGAACCGCGAACCACAACCCCACGAACCATGGACTTAACGAACCATCAACTAACGAACCACGAACCACAACCCCACGAACCACGGACTTAACGAACCATCAACTAACGAACCACAAACCACAACCCATACGAACCATGGACTTAACGAACCCTCAACTCACGAACCGCGAACCACAACCCCACGAACCACGGACTTAACGAACCATCAACTAACGAACCACGAACAACAACCCCACGAACCACGGACTTAACGAACCATCAACTAACGAACCACAAACCACAACCCCTACGAACCATGGACTTAACGAACCCTCAACTCACGAACCGCGAACCACAACCCCACGAACCACGGACTTAACGAACCATCAACTAACGAACCACAACCCCACGAACCACGGACTTAACGAACCCTCAACTCACGAACCGCGAACCACAACCCCTACGAACATTGGACTTAACGAACCATCAACTAACGAACCACGAACCACAACCCCACGAACCACGGACTTAACGAATCATCAACTAACGAACCGCAAACTCACGAACAACGAACTTAACAAACCACAAACTTAACGAACCATCAACTCACGAACCGCGAACCACAACCCCACGAACCACGGACTTAACGAACCACGGACTTACCGAACCCCGAACCACGACCCCCCTAGATTTCTGTCCTTGCCTCTTAGGTTTCTGCCATTGTCTGCTAGATTTCTGTCCTTAATATAACTTCCTGCTTGTTGTATCCAACTATTTATAACTGTCATGGAACTCCTGGTATTGCAGCAGGGGTCAAAACGCGTTCAAGTAACCCGCCACTTGTATTATTTCCCCCACCATTGGCCCGCTAGGTCGATTTAAAGTAACCCATCCATCAGACTCGACAGCACTTCAAGTTGAAAATGAGGTCAGTTATCACGATAACAGTAATCCTCTTCTCCGATTAGTTAATCCAGAGGTCAGTCATTTCGTTGATGGGTGTCCGATAGAAATCTTCTTCTCTGATTGGTTAACCGAGATATTAGTCGAGGGTGGAATAGTGTCGTCCAACTTTTATTTACCATATTATATTTAAACTAGTCGGATGTGAGACTTCGTGTTATAAGCGCGCTTGATTCACGGACTTTTATTTTCATAGTACTGTTCAGTCTAGCGGTCTGTGTTGTAGTGGAATATTTTACGTTGTAAGTTGAATTTTTTTCTGTTTTTCTCTTAGCTCATAACGATGTGATAGGTTATCATTAAAGGAATTTCAGTTGTATTAATGGGTGATGTGTATAAAGTACGTATGTTAAGCCTTGTCGAGTGTATTATTCCTTCGTTTTTCATATGTTTATCTTATTGATTCTTTAAAAAGTAGATATTTCAAGTCTTTTTGTAATTGATATTCAATGTTATTAATGTGTTACACTGGTGGTAAGGTAAAAATACGAATGAAGGCGGAACGCTAGGCGAGGTAAAGAGAGAGAGAGAGAGAGAGAGAGAGAGAGAGAGAGAGAGAGGAAGAAAGGTGGAATGGTAGGAGAGAAGTCTAGTAGGGGTTAGAAGAGAGAGAGCGAGAGAGAGAGAGAGAGAGAGCGAGAGAGAGAAGCGTATGAGAAAGAAGGCGAGATGCTATGTATTAATGGTGAGAATAATCAAGTGTTACAATAGGAGGGACGCTAAAAATATGAGGGAGGGCGGGGGAGCTAAAGGGAGAGGCGGAGGGTGGACTGATAGGTTAGAAGTCTAAGAGAGGATAGGCGATAAAGAGAGAGCGAGAGCGAAGGATGGCGCGATGATAGGGATAAATGGAGAGAATGAGTAAGTGTTTCAATGGCGGGAAATCTAGGCTGGAATAGTAGAGAGAGAGAGAGAGAGAGAGATTTAGGGGAGCTAAGTAGAGCTAATGGGTTTAAATGGAGAGAATGAGTAAGTGTTACAATGGAGGGAAGTCTATGACGGAAGCTAAATGTACGATGGAGGGTGGAATGTTAGGAGAGAGAGAGGATGAAAGCTGGTGTGGTAGGAGAGACGTCTAGGAGTGAGAGAGAAGTCTAGTGAAAGAGAGAGATAGCGAGAGAGAGAGCTGGAGAGGGAGAGAGAACAAGAGAGAATGAGCGAGAGCGACAGCGATGGAGAGGGAGAGAGAGATAGCGAGAGAGAGAGAGAGAGAGAGAGAGAGATGCTAGGACCGCATCCACAATTAGTCCAATCTCATCCCTGACCATAAAGATGAATCTCAGCATAGAGCACGAGCTCCGTCGCACCCCGACTGTGGTCCCTGTTAACTCCCCTTGTCTCTCGTGTACATTAGGCGTAAAATACGCCTACTATATATCTTTGTTAATTTACGCCTAATTTTTACGCCTGATTTTTAAGTAAATTTTTGGTGTGGGGATGTCTAAAATAAAGTTTTAGGTAAGCCTGCGTGCTAAATTAACGCTTTTTATCGATTCCATGGGCGTAACCCTCAAAAAATGATAAGGGGGTAAAATCCTAAAAGTGGTTTTTAATGTAAATTTTTGCAATGGGGATGTCTAAAATAGAGTTTGGGGTATGCCTAGAGTGAAAATTAACGCTTTTTATCGATTCCATGGGCGTAACCCTCAAAAAATGATAAGGGGGTAAAATCCTAAAAGTGGTTTTTAATGTAAATTTTTGCAATGGGGATGTCTAAAATAGAGTTTGGGGTATGCCTAGAGTGAAAATTTACGATTTTTACCGATTGCATGGGCGTATCCCTAAAAAAATGATCAGGGGGTAAACTCATAAAATTGCCATCATACGTCAAAATCTTTTTAGTAACACATCCGGTATTGCCTCAGAGGTCAGTTCTATTTGGCTGCGTTACTTTCACACACAAGCTCAAATAACGCGACAGGATTAGACAAACCCTTGTTAGTTAACAACAGAAATGACTTTGAAACGTTTATCGATAGATTAAATGAAAGTGATATATTAGGTTATACAGACAAAAATAGGGCGACAATCAAATACACCTTGGAAGCCTTAGTCAGTACGAGTGTTTTTCAGCCTTTGCTTCCTAGGTTTCTGCCCTTGCCTCCTAGGTTTCTGACCTTGCCTCCTAGGTTTCTGTCTTTGCCTCTTAGGTTTCTGCCCTTGCCTCCTAGGTTTCTGCCCTTGCCTCCTAGGTTTCTGCCCTTGCCTCCTAGGTTTCTGCCCTTGCCTCTTAGGTTTCTGCCCTTGCCCACGACCTCTCGAACCACGCACTTAACAAACTACAAACTTAATAAACCACAAACTCACGAACAACGAACTTAACAAACCACGAACCACGGACTTACCGAACCCTCAACTCACGAACCGCGAACCACAACCCCACGAACCATGGACTTAACGAACCATCAACTAACGAACCACGAACCACAACCCCACGAACCACGGACTTAACGAACCATCAACTAACGAACCACAAACCACAACCCCTACGAACCATGGACTTAACGAACCCTCAACTCACGAACCGCGAACCACAACCCCACGAACCACGGACTTAACGAACCATCAACTAACGAACCACGAACAACAACCCCACGAACCACGGACTTAACGAACCATCAACTAACGAACCACAAACCACAACCCCTACGAACCATGGACTTAACGAACCCTCAACTCACGAACCGCGAACCACAACCCCACGAACCACGGACTTAACGAACCATCAACTAACGAACCACAACCCCACGAACCACGGACTTAACGAACCCTCAACTCACGAACCGCGAACCACAACCCCTACGAGCCATGGACTTAACGAACCATCAACTAACGAACCACGAACCACAACCCCACGAACCACGGACTTAACGAATCATCAACTAACGAACCGCAAACTCACGAACAACGAACTTAACAAACCACGAACTTAACGAACCATCAACTCACGAACCGCGAACCACAACCCCACGAACCACGGACTTAACGAACCACGGACTTACCGAACCCCGAACCACGACCCCCCTAGTTTTCTGTCCTTGCCTCTTAGGTTTCTGCCATTGTCTGCTAGATTTCTGTCCTTAATATAACTTCCTGCTTGTTGTATCCAACTATTTATAACTGTCATGGAACTCCTGGTATTGCAGCAGGGGTCAAAACGCGTTCAAGTAACCCGCCACTTGTATTATTTCCCCCACCATTGACCCGCTAGGTCGATTTAAAGTAACCCATCCATCAGACTCGACAGCACTTCAAGTTGAAAATGAGGTCAGTTATCGTGATGATAACAGTAATCCTCTTCTCCGATTAGTTAATCCAGAGGTCAGTCATTTCGTTGATGGGTGTCCGATAGAAATCTTCTTCTCTGATTGGTTAACCGAGATATTAGTCGAGGGTGGAATAGTGTCGTCCAACTTTTATTTACCATATTATATTTAAACTAGTCGGATGTGAGACTTCGTGTTATAAGCGCGCTTGATTCACGGACTTTTATTTTCATAGTACTGTTCAGTCTAGCGGTCTGTGTTGTAGTGGAATATTTTACGTTGTAAGTTGAATTTTTTTCTGTTTTTCTCTTAGCTCATAACGATGTGATAGGTTATCATTAAAGGAATTTCAGTTGTATTAATGGGTGATGTGTATAAAGTACGTATGTTAAGCCTTGTCGAGTGTATTATTCCTTCGTTTTTCATATGTTTATCTTATTGATTCTTTAAAAAGTAGATATTTCAAGTCTTTTTGTAATTGATATTCAATGTTATTAATGTGTTACACTGGTGGTAAGGTAAAAATACGAATGAAGGCGGAACGCTAGGCGAGGTAAAGAGAGAGAGAGAGAGAGAGAGAGAGAGAGAAGAAAGGTGGAATGGTAGGAGAGAAGTCTAGTAGGGGTTAGAAGAGAGAGAGCGAGAGAGAGAGAGAGAGCGAGAGAGAGAAGCGTATGAGAAAGAAGGCGAGATGCTATGTATTAATGGTGAGAATAATCAAGTGTTACAATAGGAGGGACGCTAAAAATATGAGGGAGGGCGGGGGAGCTAAAGGGAGAGGCGGAGGGTGGACTGATAGGTTAGAAGTCTAAGAGAGGATAGGCGATAAAGAGAGAGCGAGAGCGAAGGATGGCGCGATGATAGGGATAAATGGAGAGAATGAGTAAGTGTTTCAATGGCGGGAAATCTAGGCTGGAATAGTAGAGAGAGAGAGAGAGAGAGATTTAGGGGAGCTAAGTAGAGCTAATGGGTTTAAATGGAGAGAATGAGTAAGTGTTACAATGGAGGGAAGTCTATGACGGAAGCTAAATGTACGATGGAGGGTGGAATGTTAGGAGAGAGAGAGGATGAAAGCTGGTGTGGTAGGAGAGACGTCTAGGAGTGAGAGAGAAGTCTAGTGAAAGAGAGAGATAGCGAGAGAGAGAGCTGGAGAGGGAGAGAGAACAAGAGAGAATGAGCGAGAGCGACAGCGATGGAGAGGGAGAGAGAGATAGCGAGAGAGAGAGAGAGAGAGAGAGATGCTAGGACCGCATCCACAATTAGTCCAATCTCATCCCTGACCATAAAGATGAATCTCAGCATAGAGCACGAGCTCCGTCGCACCCCGACTGTGGTCCCTGTTAACTCCCCTTGTCTCTCGTGTACATTAGGCGTAAAATACGCCTACTATACATCTTTGTTAATTTACGCCTAAATGCGACTTAGTTGGACCCTTGTATACTACTGCCGTAGCCGGCCCATAGGGCATAGACCAAGATACTCCTTCTCTTATCTGAATTTTTGTTCTCAAAAAGAAGTTGAAGTTTTCAATTCTTTTAAAGATATTTTATCAAATCTCGCCATTTGTCTCTTTTCTGTGCAAGCAGCTCTATCTCATTGAGGGAGCCGAATCCTGCTGCTCTTGCCTCTCTCATCAATGTTCTTCTCAGTGTCCCTCTGGGTCTTCCTCTTCCTCTTTTTTCTTTTACCTGTTGTTTCACATATGAGGGCTTGCTTTGCTATTCGATTATTATCTCTTCTCATCACATGTCCAACGTATGACCATCGTCTTTTCTTTATTACTGAAGATATTAGTGGTTGATTGGCGATTTCTCTAATGTCCTCGTTTGTTTTGAATTCGTTCCACGCTATACCAATTATTTTCCTTAGACATTTATTTTTGAATGCATTCAACTTTGTTTCTATATCTCTTGTTGTTTTCCAGCTTTCACACGCATACGTAAGGGTTGATAGTACATTTGGATCTATCATTACACCAGAACAAAGATGGGCTGAAATAAAATTATTTTACTTTTTAAGCAGTAAATTTTTGTTATAAATCTGTTTTTTTTTCAGGTATAGTTAACATTAGTTTTAACAACTTATATCACTCAAAATTCCCATGTAATGGAAAATAGTGCAATGCTGAGAGGCAATTTGTTTACTTTTCCTTATAGTCAACATTGTTGAGGTTTTGTTAAATGATGAATAATAAAAAAAATAATTTTTGCAAATTGTGGATAAGCACACAAAGTCTATGTTGAAAAAGAAGTTTAGTTTAGTTTATTTTAGTTTAACTTAGTTTAGTTTATTTTAGTTTAGCTTAGTTTAGTTTAATTTAGTCAAAAGATCATCTTCATTGAACAGTAGACAACTCCATAATTAGAAAAGTAAACATCAAAAATAGGACAAATAAAAACAGTGAACTATCTAAACAAGATGGACTTATTTGTTACGTTCTGGTTTTATTTGTCTTATGTTAGTATTTTCATAAAAAATGTTAAAGTTATATTTTTCATAATAAATATTTTAAAAACATAATAAAAATAATTAATGAATCAAACATTATTTTTTTTAAACCTGTGCACTTAGAAAATGTTGTAAAACTTACCTACCTGATATAGGTGTTTTATAAATTTAGTGTTTTATTCTAAAGTCATCTTAAATACATGTATCAGTATAAAATATTTATTATTAAATGAGAATTTGTATTATAGAGTTATTGAGTTATTAGTATTATAGAGTTATTGAGTTATTAGCGGGTCATCATCATTGCACTCCAAACATGTCCATAGTTGCTCAGATCCCCTCCTCAGCAAGTCTCGAAGTGTCCAGCGACTGACAACTCCAGTTCTGTGTTGGTTAATTAGTCTTCTTACACGCCCACTCACTAAGTTTCTCGTTTCTGGCTGTGCCTATCTTAACTTCCATCTCTTTCATCCAAAGGAGTGATGTGCGCTCATGGTTGTCAAATTATGAGCCTTTTAAAAATGCTGTATGTTTAACAGCCAGCATACATTTCTAACACCTATTTTTTTAGAGCTGGTCAAGCCAAATGCCTCAAGCAAATTAACTGGAATAACTCAACGATACTGGACATAGCAAATGACTGGGAGATGGCATTTGACCTCCCAGGGTGAGAGAAGTACCAAGAGTGCATCAAGGGATCTAAAATGTATCCGGACATTGCACTTTACACGTTAAATATGACCCACGTTGTCTTAATAGAGCTCACAGTGCCATTCGAATCCAGGATAGAGGAACAGCCTAGTTTTAGAATTCAAAACAACAGGAGGTCGACGCTTGGGAGTCATGACCCAGGCAGGCCCACTTAGAGTGTGTCAAGAACCTAAAGGGTCAAAATACTTGCTCAACAGGGAGCAACCTTCTGATGATCAGATTGCCTCCTGTTGTGAAGCTCTGTATAAAGATTTTCCTCATTTCAAAATGGAGGTGTGAAACAATGGATAGTACATTTTCATTTGTAATGTTCATTGTAAATATACTTTAACAGCATAATACAAATATAATAGCATATATCTATATTTAAAAAAAAAACAAATAGGAAACATTTACCTGTAGCGTCGAGGATCTCGAGTGTTGCAGTCATAAATTTTTATGAAAAGTACTCGAATGATATTCAGGAAAAATAGAAAGTTCACCTGAAAGATTAATATTATTACATTTTTTTAAAAAACAAAATCTGAAAATAAGTAAAATAGGTATTTATAATGTTTGTTTCACTTGTAATAATAAAAAACTCTTTATTTCACTACCTGTATTTAAACTAATATATTTCATGAACACTATGCTTTAATTAAAAGCAGGTAAATTGGCAAATACTGAAACTGATAATAGAAATATTTTAAAGAATGTGAAACCTGAATATTGTTTGTCGAATAAATCATTTAAGATCTTTTTGTTAAACAATTTTATTTACATAATAAAAATTGATATTTGCACAAAATTGTCTTACATGATTAAATTTAATTTGCCATTTTATTAAACTAATTTAAAACTGTATCTTGATTGGCAGAATGCATTTCCAGTCAACCGCCTTTGCTGCATTTCAAAAGATCTGGTAAGAAATTCTGAATGATTGCTTTTTCATGATTAAAAAACATTATCAATTTTGGATGTTAGGTCAGTAAACAATTTTCAGTAACACATTTACTCCACTAAATTAATCAAACAACCAAGGGTTTTGTAGCATCCTAATTTAGCACACAGAGATTTCTAGCATACATCAGTTTCATAAAGAGAGAGAGATTTGTCTGGCATTAATGTAAAAGAAATAGTGACAGTTTTGTTATTCACACTTTTTTATATAAATAGTGAGGATTATGTCTCACACTAGTTTCTAGAAAAGAAAACTTCTAACTCACATCATATCATAAATAATGAGAGCTGTGTCTCAAATAAATATAATAAATAATGATGAATTTCTCTCACTATATCATAAATAATGAGAGCTGTGTCTCAAATAAATATAACAAATAATGATGAATTTCTCTCACTATATCATAAATAATGAGAGCTGTGTCTCAAATAAATATAACAAATAATGATGAATTTCTCTCACTATATCATAAATACGGTTGGCTTACCACGGCAACAGCCGGGGTTCGTACCCTGGCGAGGACACCTGGGTTTTACTAATTCCCTAAAAATTAGTGGGAGCCGCGATAGCTCAGTGGTTAGTGAACTGGACTACTACGGACAAGGGGTAGGGTTCGATCCCAACCGACGGCTCCGGGTTCACCCAGCCTTAAATGGGTACCAGATTTTTTCTGGGAAAGTAAAAGCAGCACGGGCGTAATACCGACCACATTACCCCAAAAGTCATGTGCTGAAGGTCTGTAAAATATAGGGTCACTAACACCATATTTCCCTATACGCCACTTGGCGTGATGGGGGGTACTTTACTTTTTTACTATATCATAAATAATGAGAGCTGTGTCCCAAATAAATAAAATAAATAATGATGGTTCTCTCCCACATCATATTACAAAGAATGAGAACTGTTCCCAAATAAATATCATAATTAATGATGGGGTTGTCCCTCACATCATATCATAAATAACAAAAGCTGTTCCCAAATAAATATAATAAATAATTATGGTTATTTTCTCTCACCATGTCATAAATAATGATGGTTCTCTCTTACATCATATCATAAATAATGAAGGTCATCACCACACCTTGATAGGAGTATGATATTAGTGACCATATTATTATATGCCAATGGCACATTTTAAGGTAATGGCATTAATATCATGCCAGGCAACACTTACTTCCCAGAAAAATCTCCGATACCCAATTTTAGAGGCTGGGTGAACCAATAAAATATTGTTGGGATGAAAATAATAAGCCTTGCCTGGAAATTTAAATTGGACTGTTTTGATCGGTATTGATCCACCAAGGCTCCATTTAATAATAAATGATGGTTTTATCTCAAAGTTGTTTCATAAACAGTACACATTTTGTCTACATCAGTGTGACGAAATAAATTGTTTGTTCTACATTAGTAATATTTAGAGATAACTGTTCTTCATCATCTTGTGTGTCTGTGCTCTCCATTGAAAGTAGATTATGATGGAGCACCACTTCACTCTGCGTTTGCTTGATGGTGCAAATTGTCGCAGGTAGATTCTCCTGTTCATCATTTTATCTATCAGTTCACTTCACTCTTTCACTGCATATACCTCATTTACCTTGCATTTTCCCCTCCAGTATGACTTTCAGCAAGTTATTGTGTTATTTTTTTTACATATCCAAAAAATGATATTTCTCTAGTTCTAAATTTGTTAAAATAGTTTTATTTTCTTAATTTTCAACAGTTTTAAAATTTCATTATTTAGTTTTCTTCTCTGGCTACCCAATTCTTCCCATACATTTTATAAATACACATTTCAAGGACTTCAATTTTCTCCTATATTTTTGTGTATTTACTGTCCATGCTTCTGCACTACACAGAAGTGTTAAGTGGATGTAGCACTTTATTATTCTAAATTTTAGTCATGATGTTATTTGCTTTGATGTAAGTTTATATTTCATGTTATTAAAATGTATTTTGCTATTCTTAGTCCTTTGTTTATTTCTGACATATTTGTTCTCTGTAATGTGTTTTTGATCAGCAGAGAAGCATGTGCATGTATAAAATCTGCCATCTAGTGGTACAATTTTGTGTGTTGATTAGAACCAAATAAATATTATTTTTCTTGCAGTTAGAGTACATAAAAAAAAATATGTGTTCAAAATTCTAAGGAGGTAAAATGACAAAGCGTTATTCTTTAAATTAATTTTTCATTATTTATACTAAACACTAAAAAATTTACAAACCGATATAGAAGATATAATGGGGGCATTGAGAATCCAATAGAAGCCCTTTTCATGAGTGTTCCAACACCTGCAATGATTTCAGAGACAGCTTAAAACATAAGATCAATAATAACAAATACAAGAATTACTGGACAGAGTTAATTTGCAAAAAGTGTTTTGTTTTCAAACATATTTTTGTGTTCAGTTGTTCATTTATTGGGCAAGATAGCAGACGAGATATGGGCTTAAGAGGAGAAGAAAGTCAAAACTGAGCTGATTTATGTGTCAAAATTGCTGAATCAAAACTAATCAAGATCCTTCTCAAACTCTCTGAGTAGAGATGAAAGAGGAATAACAAGCCAAAACCAAAAATATTGCTTTACCAAAGTCTGATATTGACTGAAAGGCAGAGTTATATCATGTTTTCAGCCACAATATAATGCAACTGTAGCAGTTTAAAGTCCTTTCAGGAGTGGCTGATGAAGTGGAGTATTCATTAGGTGAATCCAACAGTTGCAGGAGAAAAAGGTTTTGGTGAAGACCAAATTGTTATATTTCTCTCTTATATTTATATATATATTTGAGGAATGTTGTTTCGCATCTGAGTTTCAATGCTTGAGGCGACACTATACAGAAATCTCCGAACATTTCTGGATAGGCGGCCGAGCACATATGGGTGTAAACTCGCGTGCTAAGACGCCGGTTCAAGTCTCGTACTTTACCTTTACCTTTATCTGTTATATTTATTTTGATCGCTAATAAGATCTATCCAAAATTTGAAATATTTACAGTAGTGAGTTGAAGTAAAAAGGCAGATAAACTTGCAAAAAAAGGAGATAAACAAGATGAGCAGTCAAACTCATCTTACAGATTCAGAGAGGTGCAGACTCTTGTGAAACAATCTGTGAAAATAGATTGTAAGAAATTGAACTCAAGATACAGAAGACTAACATATTTTCTAGATCTAAACCTTCAGTTTTAGAATATGCCACCTCACATAACACAATCACAAAACAGGCCTCAGAGACTCTGTGACTGCAGAACAACCAAGCAGATTCTCAAACATACACACTTTTTTATATTTTAAAAATGAATAACAAAAACATTATTTGATCAACATCATATGTGAATAGTTCATTCACAACCTGAAAGAACTTGAATTACTTCAACAATCATTTATAAAAAGAAAAAAAGAAATACAACAAGTACATTGTTACATTCACAGGATCGCATTGTTTTATTGCCAGTATCAGACTATTAGAACAGTTCTCATAACCAATAAAACATAGATAACTGCCTAAACAGTTTGTACATATAATTTATTATGTGAGTTTGCTATTTTTTATTTTAAAGCACATGAAAGCTGATAGAGCAACTTACAATGTATTGTTCTTTAATATTCTTGCCATGACCCAAAAGATTATGAAGATGAAAGGCAAAACTGTGAGAAAAATATTGGAATTTGGAAAACATGATAAAAGAATGAATATATAATAGTATGAAGTGTAAAATGAAAACCATAATAGATATAAACAATAGTTACTTTGTTATGATATTAATAAGTTTATAAAAAAGTAACAAATATTTTATAATTGTGAATAATTCAACATAACATATTTCCTTAAAACTTAAGCATTAAATCTAATAATATTTGATAGCTTGCTATGAAAGTGCTCCAACATTGGTATTTGCAGTGAATATAATATTCATTTATTAAATACAAAACATTCATGAATGTCGCCAAAGATAAACAGAACATCAACATAACTATAGAAGGCAGACAACTAAAATAAGAAGAGGAATTCAAATACCTGAAGTTTAGGGACAAATGACAATTTACAAACAGCCAGAGATAGACTCAAGATGCAACAAAGCTTGTCAAATCATTGGACAGCTAACACCACTATTGTCCAACAAGGAAATAACTCTAGAGGCAAAACAATACAATCTTCATCCCAACGTTGTGCTACCAATGCCAGACCTGGACCCCAGATGCAAGAACAATAAGAAAAATAACCTCTACAGAGATGAAATGTGTTAGACGAATGACAGGAAACAGTCTGAGAGACAAGATCAGAAATGATGAACTGAGAAAAAAGCTAGGAATAGCCAGAAACCGTAGATTATATAAAGAAACAACAGATAAAATGGTTTGGTCACGTGACAAGGCAGAGTGATCAAAACACAACAGAACTAGGCTTTAATAAACATTGTGAGAATACCACCAAGAGTTGACCACAAAAAGATAGATTGATGGAATATTAGAAGCACTAGGAAACATAACAGCAGCAAAAGTGAACAGAAGTGTAGAAGACCGCAAATTATATCTCCTCTCGACACGGAAAGGCAAATGAAGAAAGAAAGAGGAAGAAAAAGAGAAAGAAAAAGATGAGGAAGAAGAAGAAGATACAAAACATGGATACATTCATCTCTAGGACCAACTGTAGATTTGCAGTCCTGAATATGTGGATATAAAGGTAGTGTACATACATTTTTATGCAACTGTAATTTCTTAAATAAAAATAAATATGTTGTTTGGCTATTGCTATGTCTGTCTGCTGAATAAGTAAATTAATCTGTCTTCTTGATTGCATTACAGCCTGTCTGACTCTACCTGTCTCTTTTAGACTGTATACTTATCTAGATCTTTCACTTTTTTATTATTCTGTATTTGAATTCATCAATTATTATTCTATTTAATCATCACAATATCAACTTATGCAGTAAGTACAGCATGTTACAATAATTTGAAATTACACATTTATCTTAATTCATATTTAAGCACTTCTTATTCAACAAAACTGACATCTCAAAACTTGATTTTTTTTTCTTTAGTAATTGAAGAACTAACAAATTCAATAATCAAAAATTTTATCCATAAATAAACGAACCCTTACCCCAACCAATAATTATGTACAATTTAAAGAACTTTGATGACTGTGAGAAGACAGCAAAGATAATGAGAGTATGCAGGTACAATCCTTCCACAAAAATCCACATATAATTTGCACTGAGTGAGTACTGCCACAGAGTGTTCAGCAATTTACATTCCCAGTGCTGAAAATATAACATTTTGACATTTATCTTCAATTATCTTTACTATCACTAAGACATTTTTCATAACGTACTCATGAAACAGTTATACCAAGATCTTCTGATAAAAACATAATGTAAAACAGGTATGAATTAATGAATTGATATTGTATGCAACTGTCCTCACAACTTTGTACCTGATGTTGTTCGAATTTGTATTACAAAGGATTTCTCCTGAGACTAAACAATAATTGTCATTTAAAAGAATAATAGAATCTAGAAGTGAGACTATGATTTTTCAAAAACTCAGGATATTAATAGAGGGATATGAACAACATCAAAATAAATAACACCAGAGCTAAATCTAAGAATAGCATAATGTTATATCTTCTAAATATTCCTGTATGGTACAGAAACATGGACATTAGACAAGAGAACAGAACAGAAAATTAAAGTCTTTGAAATGTGGATTTATAGAAGAATAGGTAGAATTGAATGAAAAAAAAAAAGAAAACAAATGATGAAACTTTAAACAAATAAAAATGAAAAGAGAGCTGCTAAACACAATTCAAACAAAACAAATGAGATTTTTGGGCATGTTACAAGATACAACAGCCTACTAAAAGTTATCTTGGAAGGGAAAATACAAGGTAAATGAGACAGAAGCAGACCAAGACTAACATAGACGAGTGACATCAAAAGACGGACAAATCAGCCTATGACAACCTGCACCATCAAAGCAAAAGACCTTGGAATTGCACTCCATGGTAGCCAACCTTCGATGCGGAGACGGCCCTCAATGATGGTGGTGATCATTGTCATATAGCATGCCACCTTAGGAAAACTATGGCAATAAAGGTGTTAGTTTACATGTTAACCTAATGACAAGACGTAATGATAAACATACACAAGGTATAATCATTGATGGTTGGAAAACTTTATGCAACAGAGCTTTGCAACAGAAGGCAATCTGATCGTTAGAAATGTACTCAGTTAAGTAAGTGTTTCGGCCCTTTAGCTTCTTGATAAGAGTGCAAGGTGGGAGACGGACCAGACTGAGCCATGACACACGCACACGCACACGCACACACACACACACACACACACACAAAACACACACACACACACATATATATATATACACACACACACATATATCTATTGACCTTTCGAGCCGTAGCCGGCCCATAGGGCGTAGACCAAGATACTCCTCTTATCTGAATTTTTGTTCCAGCAGTTTTCAATTCTTTTAAAGATATTTTATCAAATCTCTCCATTTGTCTCTGTTCTGTGCAGGCAGCTCTATCTCATTGAGGGAGCCGAATCCTGCTGATCTTGCCTCTCTCATCAATGTTCTTCTCAGTGTCTCTCTGGGTCTTCCTCTTTTTCTCTTACCTGTTGTTTCCCATATGAGGGTTTGCTTTGCTATTCGGTTATTATCTCTTCTCATCACATGTCCAACATATGACCATCATCTTTTCTTTATTACTGAAGATATTAGTGGTTGATTGGCGATTTCCTCGTTTGTTTTGAATTCATTCCACGCTATACCAAGTATTTTCCTTAGACATTTTTTTTCAAATGCGTTCAACTTTGTTTCTATATCTCTTGTTGTTTTCCAGCTTTCACACGCATACGCAAGGGTTGATAGTACATTTGATTTGAATAGTATAAGTTTTATGTTTGTGCTGATGAGTTTTGATTTCCACAACTTTTCAAGGCTTCTTAAAGACATTGCTGCTTTAGCTATTCTGATTCTAATTTCTTTGCTTGTATCCCCTTCTCGATCAATGTGACTTCCAAGATAGGTAAAGTAATCAATCTTTTCTACTGGTTTGTTTTCCATGTATATTTTGTCGTCTGTTGGTTATATATATATATATATATATATATATATATATATATATATATATATATATATATATATATATGTGAGTATTACCACAATTCTCTTTTGTTCTTTTCAAATACATGTTGAGAGGTGTGATAGTCGTAGACATTGTGTTATCATCATCAAGTGTCGTGCGTCCTAGGTGAGCATATCTCTCCAAAATGTATACCTCTACAGCTGACTACCAATTCTTGTTGTTGACTTCCTACCAAAGGGCTCTCTTAAATTGTCGTGTATCTATTTTCTCTGCTTTTCTTCCTTCTCATTACATGGCCCTCACAAATGATAACCTTTTCAACCACCTAGTATTGGTACAAATTTTCATTAAAACAACAAGATGGGGCCTTTTGTCCGAATTTCCATCACATTATCACCTACCTCTATCACAAAAATGATTAACATTAAAGTTAGTTATTTTATATGACAGTGAGACATGGAAAATGTAGGAATACCATACATATTGCTTAGCTCAAACCATTCCACCTGCGCTGCCCAAGAAGAATCCTAGGCATCAGATGACAGAATCTCTAACACAACATTGCTGTTATTAAGGCAACACAATCAGCATATATATTCTACTAATCCAACATTCATTGAAATAGTTAAGACACTAGACCCAAATAGAGGATGGTAGAATTTCAAAAGACATTCTGTATAGCGAGCTAGAGAGAGGCAAAAAACTATCAACCGATCAGTACTCTGTTTTAAAGATACCTTCTTGCTCGACATGAAGCAGTTCAATATCGACAGTAAAATTGTGGAAATATTTGCTACAGATAGACAATAATAATGCGCTTTCATTAAGAGTCGCATGAAGATTGAAGGAGAGACAGAAACATAGAGTAAGAAAAGAGAAGACGCATGAATTATGAAACAGCAAATACTCCAACCTCAACCTCATCATCCATCTACCTCTGTTCTATATATTTGTGGGATGGATTGCGATTCTAGAACAGACAAATAAATACGATGCTGCTGTAAAGCTGGTATGCGAAGAACGAGGAAAACAAATATAATGTAGGCCCTAAAATCTAACTGCAACACAGAAATTGACAAATGTACGTAGGGAGGTCAAAAAGTAATGCATACCAATTTTTTTCTCGGAAACTATTCGGGCAAAATGTGTGAAATTTTCACAGATTGTAGCTGAACATCCCCTTTACACTACCTATTTTTCAACATAATCTCCGTCCAAGCGTATTGCCTTACGCCAACGCGAAACTAGGTCATGAATGCCTCGTTTGTACCAAGTTTTGACCTGCTGGCGTAGCCATTTTTTAACTGCACGGATCACATCCTCATCATTGTCAAAGTGTGTCCCACGCAGGAATTTTTTGAGTGGTCCAAACAGATGGAAATCTGAGGGAGCCAGATTAGGGCTGTAAGGAGGATGGGGCAGTACAGTCCAACCAAATTTGTTGATTGCTTCCCGTGTTACCAGACTTGTGTGAGGGCGTGCATTGTCATGTTGAAGCAACAAATCTGCAGATGGCTTATTAGGCCGAACTCTGTGGAACCGATTTTTGAGTTTTGTCAGTGTATTGATGTAAGCTGTCGAGTTGATTGCCTCACCTCTTGTCATTACATCAACAAGAATCACACCATCAATGTCCCAGAAGACAGTGATCATCACCTTTCCGGCTGATGGAGATGTTTTGAATTTTTTTCTTTTTGGTGACTGCGGATGATGCCATTCCATTGACTGCATTTTTGTTTCAGGCTCATAATAATGTGCCCACGTTTCGTCACCGGTAACAATTTTTGACAAAAACATTTCTCCTTCAACACCGAAACGCTCCAACAATTCAGAACAGAATGTTTTCCTTTGAACTCTGTGATCATTTGTTAGGCACCGAGGAACCCATCGAGCGCAAATCTTTGAATATCCGAGAGTTTTAAATATTGCGATTGCACTTCCCTTGCTGACTGTAAGCTGCAATGCCAATTGCTGACTAGTGATACGCCTATCCTTACGAATAATGGCATCAGCCCGGTTTAACATGTCTGTGCTGGTAGCCGAGGCAACACGTCCAGAAGGCGGTAAATCATGCAGCTCCACTCGTACACTTTCTGCAGCTTTAATTCTCTGAACCCAGCGACTAACTGTGCTCCTATCGACTGCAGAACATTTGTACACTGCACACAGTCGTTTATGAATGTTTGCCACAGTTTCTTTTTCCGCAACCAGAAATTCTATGACACTTCGCTGTTTGTAACGGACATTGTTGACAAGCTCCATTTTAACGGTTCATAGATTGCGTAATATTTATCATATTGCTGTGCAATTTGGTGCACATAATTTGAACATGTCATATTCCAAGTGTGCAAAATTTCATATTCCTATCTTTATTATTAGCCTAGAAAAAAATTGGTGTGCATTACTTTTTGACCTCCCTTCAGTAGTAGAAAAAAATAGGGAAATTATCACTTCATATCATCATCAACATCAAGTACCGGACCTGCTGGCGTAGGTGATCATGTCTCTCCACAACTTTCGATCTCGACAGTTATTTATCATTTCTGTTGTTGACTTTCTGCCAAGCCATTCTTTTAAGCTGTCTGGTATCTTTTCTCTTTGCTTCCATCTATCTCTTCGTTCCTCAATTTTCGCAGCTGTTACAATATATTCCAGCTGTTCTCTTCTCATTACATGGCACAAAAATAACGATTGTTTCTTCCTAATATTGGAAATTAGCTCTTTTTGCTTTGGCCTCTTTCAGAACGTTTTCATTACTCTTCTTAGCTGTCCATGGTATTCTCAACATTTTTCTGTAAAACCACATTTCTACATACTTCAGTGATTTCCTATTGTCTGTTGTCATATTGTCCATGATTCACATCCATATGTTAAGACTGGCTCTACATAAACATTTAAGAACTCTTTTTCTTGTTTCTATTGTCAAAAATGGATTGCGTAGTATCTTACTTATTTTTTGGAAAGCTGCTTTTGCCTGAGCCATTCTGCATCTCACCTCGGTTGTACATCTTCCGTCTGAGGTTAACAAAGTTCCCAAATATTTAAATTTCTGCATGAAGTGACGACTGGGAGATCCTTTCAGCTAAGTAGCTCTTGCATGCTTATTATTCTTCAGTGATTTTTTTAAAATTAACTAGTGTTTTTCCACTGAGTTTATAATGTACGAATAGTTAGATCTTAGTACCTTTTCTGTTGTGCTTTTGTATGTTTTGATCTTTTTTCTGACAAAGGCCGTGTGTGTGGCCGCAACCAAGTATTAATTTGTACTTTATTTTTATTTTTTTTAGTAAGACTGTTACAATACATTTTTTTAATTAACTATATTAGAATTAGTCTATTTAATGACTTTGTTGATTTAACAAAAAAACTGAGTTCGCTCTTGAGTGATCTACCTCAGAACACATCGATGTATCACAAGATGTGGTAAACCTATTATTTATACCAGATGAAGAAACGATCGCAGTCTTAAATTAAGGTGACCATATATTTGAAAGCCTAATGCAGAACATATTATTTTGACTTAAATTGTCCATCATTAAAATGAAATTTCTTCCGTCTTTTTCAATTGAATAATACATATATTTTAAAACTAATTAAAACACCTAACAATATAAGGCTTACAAAACGTTATCTGGAGGGGAAAAAAACATTAGTGATGCTCATCTAAATGGAAGGTGAAGCAGAGTTGCTGTATTTTTCTGATCAGTGTTTCAGTTTCAGTCTACAAGATTTAAAACTTGGAGCACATTTTACTGTTACTGTTTCGCCAAATGAACAGCCCGTTCAACTTTTAAAATATTTTCTACACAACAGAACAATGTCTATTTTTAAGTGAAAGAGATGTTTACTATATTGGCAAAATTGGTAAACGTTTGTGTCCCTAAAATATTTTAACAAATCAGGGACAAAAGCTAAAAAACCCGCCAAAATCGAGACAAATTTGGGACAGTAATTAATCCGGGACATAGGTTGAAAAAACAGTTTTAAAAAAATTGGGACGTCTGGACACTTTATCTTAAATGTATCTTTTGATGAAAGTTGATTTCCTTGAGATCAAATCACAGAAATATTATCTGTATGAGAAACCTGAACGTGAACATCTAATTGAAGCGAATGTTGAGAACCAATGTAAGAGAACCAGTGTAAGAGAACCAATGTTGATACCAATGTAAGAGAACCAATGTTGAGAACCAATGTTGAGAACCAATGTTGAGAACCAATGTAAAGAGAACCAATGTTAAGAACCAATGTTGAGAACCAATGTTGCGAACCAATGTAAGAAAACCAATGTTGAGAAGCAATGTTGAGAAGCAATGTTGAGATCCAATGTAAGAGAACCAATGTAAGAGAACCAATGTAAGAGAACCAATTTGAGAACCAATGTTGAGAACCAATGTAAGAGAACCAATGTAAGAGAACCAATGTTGAGAACCAATGTAAAAGAACCAATGTAAGAGAACCAATGTTGAGAATCAATGTAAGAGAACCAATGGAAGAAACCCAATGTAAGAGAACCAATTTGAGAACAAATGTTGAGAACCAATGTAAGAGAACCAATGTAAGAGAACCAATGTTGAGAACCAATGTTGAGAACCAATGTAAGAGAACCAATGTAAGAGAACCAATGTAAGAGAACCAATGTTGAGAACCAATGTAAGAGAACCAATGTTGAGAACCAATGTAAGAGAATCAATGTTGAGAACCAATGTTGGGAACCAATGTAACAGAACCAATGTTGAGAACCAATGTTGAGAACCAATGTAAGAGAACCAATGTAAGAGAACCAATGTTGAGATCCAATGTAAGAGAACCAATGTAACAGAACCAATGTAACAGAACCAATGTAAGAGGACCAATGTTGAGAACCAATGTAAGAGAATCAATGTTGAGAACCAATGCTGGGAACCAATGTAACAGAACCAATGTTGAGAACCAATGTTGAGATCCAATGTAAAAGAACCAATGTAACAGATCTAATGTGGGTGTCCGGTTAGCGCAATCGATAGGCGGTTGGCTTACCACGGCAACAGCCGGGGTTCGTACCCTGGCGAGGACACCTGGGTTTTACTAATTCCCTAAAAATTAGTATCTCTGAAGTCGGAGTAAATCATCCTGCATGGCGAGGGGCATCCTGTAATGGGATAAAACAGACTTTACACGCAAAATTCAGTCCCACAAAATTGAGTGGGTGGGACTTCGTCAGAGGTCAAAGCTGACGAAAGCGAACGAACGAACAGATCTAATGTAAGAGAACCAATGTTGAGAACCAATGTCAGAGAACCAATGTAACAGAACCAATGTAAGAGAACTAATGTTGAGATCCAATGTAAGAGAACCAATGTTGGGAACCAATGTAATAGAACCAATGTTGAGAACCAGCTTTGATCACAAGTCTTTAAAATTGGTGAAGCCGAGATGCCGTGATATGGTAGTTCTACACATAAGGAAACAACAACAATTTCCGTATTTTCACATGCTCGTTCAGTTCATTGACTGTCATATGAGAGGGACCTTCAAACGTAAATCTAAGTGTAAATTTTGAAATCTAAAAATAAATGAATTAACCCGAAAGGAAGAACAATAAAAAGAGAAAAAAAAAAGAGAATTGTGCCAGGGAGGGGCGTGTTACAAGTTGCCTATTTTGGACACAGATAAGAACCAGTAAAATCGTAACACCAAAGGTGCCTTGACAAAATAAATGAAATGATTGACTTTAAAAACTGAAGGAAGGAGCTTCGTAATATATAGGAATCGTGTTAAACATCTTAGAGAAAATGTTGAAAACATCTTACTTTGAGTTTACCTGGCAGATTTGTTCTTACCGTGCCTTCCTCTATGAAGACGAGAGTTCCATTCTGCACGTATTTGATATCACTGGGCAGGGCAAAATGTTTGACGAGCAGTGAGCTCCTCAGCAGTGAGATGGTCGCTCGGAGCATAAACGAGATGAACAAGTTGATATGGATCGTATTTCGCTGGCAGTGAAGTTTCCTTGGGAGAAAGACAGATCACATGAATCATTCGACCAATAATGCGTGCATATTGAAGAATTTAATTAATGATAATAGATCATTATAAAAGGGAGTTAATTTAGTGTGTATCCTATTTGCTTTCTGTGAGGGGTTAAGGCAAAGAAATGCAAATGAATGCATAAAATTGCGAAGCTTCAATATTTTTTTCAATTTTCCCTTGCTTTATGTGACGAACATGAGCAGTCAAACTCATTATATTTCATATAAGGACATGGATGTGGTGCAAATATTAAAGTCGGGTCGGTGAAGGGACCACAGTAGGCCGAAGAAGATTGATGAGGAGTAGACAGTTAACTAATGAATACTTTTACAGAAACTTGTACTAGGAAGGTCGAGAATAAAGTATGAACAGCAAGATTATGAAAGAGGTGTACAAATGAATGGTATGGTGAGAGAGAAGCAGGTTTTTAAATAAAAATGTGGCTTTCATTGTTTGTATCATATACCTTCTCCTCCACTCGTCTGTCTATCTTTTCTTACATGTCCTTTTTTTTTTCTTTTTATCTAATTCTCAGTTTTTTTTCCTGGTCCCAAATTTCCTCTTTATTTTTCTATTTGACTCTTGTTCACGCCCACATCACTCTCTATCTCTATTTGACTCTTGCTCACACCCACAACACTCTATATCTCTATTTGACTTTTACTCACACCCACAACACTCTCTATCTCTATTTGACTCTTGCTCACACCCACATCACTCTCTATCTCTATTTGACTTTTACTCACACCCACATCACTCTCTATTTCTATTTGACTTTTACTCACACCCACATCACTCTCTATTTCTATTTGACTTTTACTCACACCCACATCACTCTCTATCTCTATTTGACTCTTGCTCACACCCACAACACTCTCTATCTCTATTTGACTCTTGCTCACACCCACAACACTCTCTATCTCTATTTGACTTTTACTCACACCCACATCACTCTATCTCTATTTGACTTTTACTCACACCCACATCACTCTCTATCTCTATTTCACACTTGCTCACACCCACAACACTCTATCTCTATTTGACTCTTACTCACACCCACAACATTCTCTATCTCTCTATTTGACTCTTACTCACACCCACAACACTCTTTATTTCTCTATTTGGCTGTTGCTTACATCCACAACACTCTCTATCTCTCTATTTGACTCTTACTCACACCCACAACACTCTTTATTTCTCTATTTGGCTGTTGCTTACATCCACAACACTCTCTATCTCTCTATTTGACTCTTGCTCGCACTCACAACATTCTCTATCTCTCTATTTGACTCTTGCTCACACTCACAACACTCTCTATCTCTCTATTTCACTCTTGCTTACACCCACAACACGCTATCTCTGTATTTGACTCTTGCTCGCACTCACAACACTCTCTATCTCTCTATTTCACTCTTGTTCACACTCACAACACTCTCTGTCTCTATATTTGACTCTTGCTCAGACCCACAACATTCTCTTTATCTCTATCTTTCCATCTCTTCTCTTTCTTCCACTTGTCATAGTCGCATATTCCCACTGAAGCGCACAAAGACATACCCACTTACTCGAAGAAGACCATAATTGCAGTTGCCACAATCAATGCACACAAAGATATAGCATATCCGATAGTTGATATCCTCATCACATTTGGCAGGTGATCCTAAAGGAGATAGAAGAAAAAAATTCAGACGAGATAATGATGATATCAAGTGTTGTCTTCATATCGAACGTTTGCTAAATCGTATCTTTAACATCACTGGACTCTCGTTTTCTTGATACATTTTGATAAAGTTACTATTAGTTCTTGCATGATTGTTTTAATTCTGTATTCATACAGGTCTGACTTCAAACTTGCTTTATTGAATTGCTTGCAACATTATGTCATGTCTTTTTGTATCCGCAAAATATTTGTGTTTGTAAAATTGGTATTTATTTCAAATTTTTTACATTAAGCGATCCCACGATGGTTACTCCTTTCATAGACCGAACATACTAGAATGTTCAGTTGATGTTTTGTTGTAGTTTAAAGTATCCTGCAGCATATGCGCCTTCGGTTCCACGCCTCCATCACGACATTTTTTATGTATTGGGCTGTATTCTCGATCCGATGCCTACTCGCTTGGACAGACTAGTTTCCAGGCTAACCACGAGGATGTGAAGTAGGATCTTTATCAATTCTGATTCGCTGATCGTGAACCAAGTAACAAATAGGAGCTGCTGCTGACTGCACTCAACCCAGGTATTTTGGAAGTCTTCTTTTTGAAATGAATGTTTATTTCATGTCAGTCAAGTTGTATATACCGTGTAGTAGACGTGACACGTAATAACAGTTTCTCTATTCGTCATACAAGTTTTAATGAACTGTAGGTGAGCGACTTAGAAATGATGAGAGGTGTACGGACCTGTGGGCATGGGTACCCCACCACTACCGACATCAAGTGAAATGGCACCGCAGAGAATGAATGATTTGGTGGAAGAATTGTTTAACGTTATAATGGACGTTAATAATTAACGATATAATGGAAGGTTACCACAGTTAGAAGCCAATACAGAATCCCATTCATGATATGGTAACACTTACAAATGTTCGTCTTCTACGTGTTGTTTTGTTTCTTGAAGACATAAGCCACCAAATACACGAGGCTAAAACGAGTCTTGCATTATGTTTCCTGTTAATGAAACTTTTAAAACTTCCTTCTTGTTAACAAAACCATGACAAAAATACATGTAAACAAAACTATGACAACATTTTTAATACTAATAAAACTATGGAAATCTTGGCTGATATTAACAAAATCTTGCTTTTATTTTTTTTTTTTATTCTTAACAGTACCACGAAAACCTTGATAACAAAACTACAATTACCTGCACTATTTGGGCAAAAATTCAGAGAGAGAAAACCCTTAACGATTCTGATGAAATATAATCTAGATCAGTTTGTTCTTCCACTACTATCATAACTTAAGATAGCTAACACACTCTGGTAAAACATGCTTATGTGGTCTTCAATATAAACAAAAGAAACAACGAAAGACTTCCCCTACGCTAAAAAGACGTAAGAAAAAGTGACATTATGATGCCAGACACGCAAATAAGCCTTCTGGAAAACTCCGCTAAAGACAGATCCAGGTAGAAGCAGCCACTAAATTGAGTTATTGAGTTATTTTCGGGTCATCATCATTGCACTTCGAACATGTCCAAAGGTGCTAAGATCCCATCCTCAGCAAGTCCAGCAGTGTCCAGCGACTGACGACTCCAGTTCTATGTTGGTTGATAAGTCTTTTACACGCCCACTAAGTTTCTCATTTCTAGCTGTGCCCATCTTATCATCTGAAGAAGTGACGTGGATTTGTGTTTGTCGAAGTCCTGTGTACTTCCCACATCTCGGAGGGCATTGATGATGTCCACCCGATCCATTGGTTGACAGTCCTCAATGACAGCGCAGCTATCCAACCTGACCACTCTTTCATTTCCCCGTACTTCCGCATGTCCAGGGACATAGATAAAGGTGACCTTACGTATTTTTTACTTCTGCAATGACTCTACCCATTGCATGAGTACAGAGCCCGCCTCCACTTTTCTTATCATGCTCATCGAATCACTCAGTATACAGGCGTGGAAGTAGTCTTGTGACTCTAACCAGTTGAATGCACTGGTCACTGCCATCACCTCCATCGACATGCTACTCGTGGTCATGGCGTATGCACCACTGTCCTCTTTTACTATTCTGCCTGCTGAGCGTGCTGTAAATGTCCATGCACTTCTTTGGTGTCGTCTTACAGATCCATCTGTTTAGATGACTGCATCTTTCTCATCGGTGTTATCGCAGATGAGACAGTTGACCTCCGCATTGACCACGACTGAGTTTTGTTCCTTACTTTTCCTGTCGAGTGTTACAATACATGAGAACGTTCCTTTGAATGACGTAGGCATCAGTATCCACTCCTCGCCAATCTTGACATTGGTAAGCCCACAGACCTGTCTGATGACATCTTCTGCTCGGCCCACCCATGATTTGCCTCTTTTTACCATGGTACCTTTCCCTGTGTTGAGCTCGTGGTGCAATGGATGTTCTTTATCTGCACTAATCTTCAGGTATGCTCGTGCCCTCCAGATCTTGATTCTGTCATCCATGATTGGAAAGTCAAGAAAATACCTCATTGCTACACAGGGAGTGTCCCTTGTACACCCCAAGATAATGCGCATGGCTTCATTCTGTATTTCCTCCAGCCTGTCAATTTGAGTCATACTGACAGTAAGAATTGTCAGGGCAAGCTAGCCACTAAATGCTGGTATGAAAGCCAGAGGATAGAAATTGCGATAGACTGCAGATCCTAGATGTTAGGAAGAAAAAAGAAGACGCATCCTACAAGACCCTCACACTCACTGCCATGAAGTCAATTTTTCCTCATGAGTGACAGGATCTCACCAAATTATTTGATATTTGTCAAGCACTAGCTTACCTCCACACTGTGTGCATGTAACATTAATAATCACATCATCGAATTTACATTAATAATTATGTTGTGTATGTAAACACGTAAAAGATACAATAGTGAAAAAAACAAGTAAAGTGCCCCAATCACGCCGATTGGCGTATAGAGAATATGGCGTTAGTGACCATAAATTTTACACACCTTCGGCACATGATTTTTTGTGTAATGTGGTCGGTATCACGCCCGTGCCACTTTACTTTACCAGGAAAAAATCCGGTACCCATTAAAGGCTGGGAGAAGCCAGAAGACATCGGTTGGGATCGAACCCTACCTCTTGTCCTTTGTAGTCCAGTTCACTAAGCACTGAGCTATCGCAGCTACCAAAAGATACAATGCAACTTCCGGGGAATATGGCGTCCTGTTCGTTGGCTTCTTCAGGGGACTCACAGATAAATGCTGATTTCCAGTGAACTTTTCTGTTTATTTGTTTGTTTTTACTTGAAGGGATCATTTGATTGCACGCGCTTTCTATTTGATATAAATCACTTTGCTTCTTATAATTCATTGCATTTTGTTACAATATCTTTATTTGATCACTTATACTCATCCTTGTTGTTGATTGCGCTATTGAACGCGTCAAAAAATGGCGGCTTGTTTTCGCCGGTCTGTTGTCAAGGATGCGTAATTCATTTAATTTGTAAAAGGCTCACAGTGTATCCGCGTGCTGCAGAGCTATTTACTGGAGTTGGCTAGTTTATAACGTGGAAACGGGTTCTGGACCGTGCGACTGAGTAAGTGCACGTGTGGCTAGACCATCCATAGCATCGACGTTCAGCGACAAAATCATCTATGATACTATGACGACGGTAGGTATTCAGATGCAGTCCAAACGATAATACCGAAGAAGGAAAACACGATAAGGCAAGCGTGGTGGCATTAAACTGCCGAAGTGTGAAAGGCTAGGCCAAAAGTATGTGCACGTTACATATTAGAATTGTGGGTCCATAAATCAACGACAGCCCATTCTTGATAAAAGTTACTGTGCGGCGCCGATATAATGATTTTACAAGAAACTCTTCTTTGTTACAGGACAGTAAGTACTCCTAGTTTTCATTGTTTCTACAATAGGCGACACCTTGGACAGGCCATCCTTGTGCGCAACAATATGGTGGCAGCTGAGGTTGATATGTCTGCGTGGGACAATGCAGAATTGCAGGTACATGCAGGTAGGGTGCAGACCCCAGTTCATTTCGTGATTGTAAATGTGTATGCCTGTAATGGGAAGGTGAACACACAACAATGGCAGAATCTCTTCTAGTTCGATGAAGAGAACGTCATTTTCTGCGGAGACTTTAATGCTAGAGGAAACCAGTGGGTAACGTCATAACCAACAAGCAGAGAGAAGACCTAGAGAACGCACTATAAATATAGTGTCAGTCGATTTAGTGTGCTTGAATGATGGAAGGGCAACAAGAATGGCCACTCGAACAGGGGACTCTGATAGTGTCATAGACCTTGCACTGGTGTCTTCCACCTTCGCACCGGTTTGCAGGTGGAGTGAACTGGGATTCCACGAAAGTGATCACTATCCATGTGTCCTCCTAAATGAGAAAAGCAGAAATAGAAGCCAGAAAAGAAAGCTCCACACATTCCACTACGAGAAAACAGACCAGGACGTCATTAGCAAAATCAGACATAGGAAACAGAGCGCCCCTCGTGGGAGGCAGGAGAAATGGACGCAGCCACTTTGGTGGAACGTAGATGTCGAGGAAGCTTCCGGAACAAGAGACAAACGGTCAAGACATAGCAGAAAGCCAGAAAGAATGGAAGAACACAACCTGAACTCTTGAAGCGTCTGAAAGTAGAAGTCGACCAAAAAATGATGCACTTTAAACTATGTACTAAGCAGACTAAGGATGCCAAATGAGATGACTTCTGTAAAAAAGTGTGCTCAGAAAAATCGCTAGCTACATTCTGGTGCATTCATCAGAGCATGAATGGCACAACACGACACAGAGGCATACCAGACTTTCAGAGCACAGGCCGGATATTGCACAAATCTGATGAGAGCAAAGGGAAGGAAGGCCCTGCTTGCCCGCTACATTGAGCAGACGGACCAAAGAAATGAGGCTGTAAGAATGAGGATACGGGGATCGCTGTTAAAATTGTGTAAGGATATAGGGCTGGACGAAGATCTCACAATCACAACCGATACCATTCGCACGACACTTAAAAGGTCACAATAAAGAAGGGAGGTAGCAGGGATTAAAGAGTGGATGATAACATGGGAGTGGGGTAGTATAATGAGAGAGGTAAGGAGTGGGTGAGGTGAGTATATAATGCGCAGTTCGCAACAGAAAACAAATGGGATAGGCGGTGCAATGGTGCACCAAATTGAACTGCAGTAAAAGTGTGAAGTCGGCAGTGGGTTGCGCAGTTAGCAACGAGAGAACAAGTTAGAGATAGGCGGTGCAATGGTTCACCAAGTCCAGTTCTATTAGATGTGTGAAGTCGAATATCGTTGTGCAGAGTAGCAGCGCGCCAAGTCGAGTGACAGCACGTGTGATAGATTTTAAAGACAGACTCCCTCAGGAGTATGATTCCAGAGTGGAGTAGCAAATAGCGAGCCTATCCCATTTGTTTTCTGTTGCCAACTGTGCACTATATACTCAATTCACCCACTCCTTACCTCTCTCATTCTACTACCCATTCCCATCTTATCATCCACTCTTTAATTCCTGCTACCTCGCTGCTTCATTACAACCCTGCTCCTGGTCCAAATGGTGTTCGGTACGATGACATAGGCGATTTAGCTGACGACGACTTGACAAAACTGGCGAATGAGTTTAATCCCAGCATTCGGAGTGGCCAGATTAAGGAGTGGCTACACAGCTACTTACTACCGCTACCTAAGCCAAACAAGGACCATTCTCAGATCAGTGCCTATAGAATCATTACAATGCAGAACACTGCGGGCAAACTGCTGAAGAAAATAGTTGCCCGTGTCCTCACCTGTCACCTTGAACAGAAACGTGCATTCCCACCCACATTCGGAGGTTATAGATATAACATAGAGACATGGCTCAATGCCGTAGTCATTGCTTATGACGTCTTCGAAGGCTTCCACAGACGAGAGGAGACATGTGCTGCTGCTATAGATCTGGAGGATCTTACTCTTTTGTTCCAGCGATTAGTCCTCGCACCAATCGTGTATGCTCTGGCAATTTTTACTGTCAGTACGACTCAAATTGATCGGCTGGAGAAATGACAAAATGAAGCCATGCGCATTATCTTGGGATGTACAAGGGACACTCTCTGTGTAGCAATGAGGTATCTTCTTGACTTTCCAACAATGGATGACAGAATCAAGATCTGGAGAGCACGAGCATACCTGAAGATTAGTACAGATAAAGAGCATCCATTGTACCACGTGCTCAACACAGGGAAAGGTGCCAGGCTAAAAAGAGGCAAAGCATGGGTGGGCCGAGCAGAAGATGTCATCAAACAGGTCTGTGGGCTTACCAATACCAGCGTCGGTGAGGAGTGGATACCGGTGCCTACGTCGTTCAAAAGGACTTTCTCCTGTATTTTAACACTCGGCAGAAAAAGTAGGGAACGGAACCCGATCGCGGTTAATGCTGAGGTCAACGGTCTCATCTGCGATAACACCAATGAGAAAGATGCAGTCATCTATACAGACGGATCTGTAAGACAGTGGTGCATACGTCATGACCACGAGTAGCATGACAATGGAGGTGATGGCAGTGACCAAGGCACTCAAATGGTTAGAGTCACAAACTACACCCACGCATGTATACTGAGTGCTTCAATGAGCATGATAAAAAAAAGTGGAGGCGGGCTCTGTACGCATGCACTGGGTAGAGTCGTTGCAGAAATCCAAAATACGTAAGGTCACCTTTGTCTATGTCCCTGGACATGCGGGAGTACGGGGAAATGAAAGAGCGGACAGGTCGGCTAGCTGCGCTGTCGTTGAGGACGGTCAACCAATGGATCGGGTGGACATCATCAATGCCCTCCGAGATGTGGGAAGAGCACAGGACTTCGACAAACACAGGTCCACGTCACTTCTTCGAATGATGGAAATGGGACTTAAGATGGGCACAGCCAGAAATGAGAAACTTAGTGGCCGTATAAGAAGACTTATCAACCAACATAGAACTGGAGTCGTCAGTCGCTGGACACTGCGGGAATTGCTGAGGAGGGGATCTGAGCACCTATGGACATGTTCGGAGTGCAATGATGATGACCCGCAAATAACTCAATAATAATGCAACGCACAAAAATACGGTTATAAATGAGAAGGTAATACAAGTCAAACAGATCACAAACCTCAATTATTGCTGGCACATCGTTTTTGTGTGTACTCGTTACACAGTTTCTGAAATCTGTCCATGAGCTATTTATATTGACACTGGGATGTTCCTCCCATGTTCCATCTTCTGTACAAGACCGCCTTGCCATTCCTGGAGACATGCATAAAAGTTCATCTAGTTTAGTTTAATTTAGTTTATTCTAGTTTGATCTAATTTATTCTAGTATACAGAGCAATTTCATTGCACATCAAATAAGTTACAAATCTCAGATCTCTTCCCCAGCATGCAGCTGCTTATGATTCCAGTAATCGCCACCGCCTCTACACATTCATTAAGAGATGAACATGCATCGCCACACATTCACTGAAGAGATGAACATGGTTGCAGAAATCGCCACCGCCTCCACACATTCATTTAAGAGATGAACATGGTTGCAGTAATCGCCACCGCCTCCACACATTCATTTAAGAGATGAACATGGTTGCAGAAATCGCCACCGCCTCTACACATTCATTTAAGAGATGAACATGGTTGCAGTAATCGCCACCGCCTCCACACATTCATTTAAGATGAACATGGTTGCAGTAATCGCCACCGCCTCTACACATTCACTGAACATGTTGCAGTAATCGCCACCGCCTCCACACATTCATTTAAGAGATGAACATGGTTGCAGTAATCGCCACCGCCTCCACACATTCATTTAAGAGATGAACATGGTTGCAGTAATCGCCACCGCCTCCACACATTCATTTAAGAGATGAACATGGTTGCAGTAATCGCCACCGCCTCCACACATTCATTTAAGAGATGAACATGGTTGCAGTAATCACCACCGCCTCCACACATCATTTAAGAGATGAACATGGTTGCAGTAATCGCCACCGCCTCTACACATTCACTGAAGAGATGAACATGGTTGCAGTAATCGCCACCGCCTCCACACATTCATTTAAGAGATGAACATGGTTGCAGTAATCGCCACCGCCTCCACACATTCATTTAAGAGATGAACATGGTTGCAGTAATCGCCACCGCCTCTACACATTCACTGAAGAGATGACATGGTTGCAGTAATCGCCACCGCCTCCACACATTCATTTAAGAGATGAACATGGTTGCAGTAATCGCCACCGCCTCCACACATTCATTAAGAGATGAACATGGTTGCAGTAATCGCCAGCCTCTACACATTCACTGAAGAGATGAACATGGTTGCAGTAATCGCCACCGCCTCCACACATTCATTTAAGAGATGAACATGGTTGCAGTAATCGCCACCGCCTCCACACATTCATTTAAGAGATGAACATGGTTGCAGTAATCGCCACCGCCTCCACACATTCATTTAAGAGATGAACATGGTTGCAGTAATCGCCACCGCCTCCACACATTCATTTAGAGATGAACATGGTTGCAGTAATCGCCACCGCCTCCACACATTCACTGAAGAGGTGAACATGGTTCCAGCTCAGAGGTAAGAACTTCGCACTGCGACAAAGACCTTGAAAATGGAAATGTGTGGGTGAGGGAATAGAAAGGCTAGCAAAAGGATATCACAAGTAATTTGTTTGATATTTTAGCTATTGTAAAGAAACGCAAAATTAAATAGTATGACCACTTGTCCCGATCAGCAAAGACCATTTTGTAAGGAACTGTGAAAGATGGGATAAGGAGAGGTAAACAGAGAAAGAGGTGGGAAGGTAGCATCAAAGAATGAACAGGCCTGGAATTTGCAGATTTTCAAAAAATGTCTGAAGGTAGAGAGAAATGGAGTATACTTGGGATTTCTCTCAGTATTTCCCCAATTTCTCCAAGGTATTTGTGTGAAGAAAAAGAAGTGGGGCGGGGGTGGTGGTGGTAAATTGGATAGACTTTTATTTCCTAACAATTGTATTATAGTTATCAAATGTAATCAAGAATACGCACATTAAATATCATCAAGTTTATAAATCACAGTAAGTAGTTAAAATAAGTATCTTGTAACAGTTAACAAACGCCCAATGGGCGCAATTTGATCTGTTTGGAAACAACGCTGACGAAGGTTGAAGGCCAAATAAAGTTGTCAATGTCAAGGTTAACAATACCAGATTTGTTTTTAAACTCTTCGCTCAAAATGGAACCCGAGAACTTTGTCTCAAAAGAAAATCATTTAGGAAATGTTAAATGGCAAGTACAAAGATGGGATGTTGTATACCTTCACTAACGGGTGTACCCGTCGCATACTTCTTGTGGACAGTGGGGATAAATGATCACAGTAACTGGAAGAGAACACAACCAAGAATGGGGATAGAATTTATATTTCTCTGGCGTCTTGACAGACGGTTGGTATCTATCAAACAATCATGATAACTCAGTAGTTTGGTCAAAGTATTAGTGTCTTATGCTGGATGGTGCTTTGCTGAACAGCTCGTGGCTGAATCTCTCAATATTGGATATAAAGATCCTGCCACAGAACGATCAAGATGTATTCGTTGCCTCGACTCCTTTTTCCTGCCCCTTTTGTCTTCTCAATTTGATATCAGCACTGTTTCGAATGTTGCTGTGCCATTTTTTTTCTTCTCCATGTGCTACGATCTGCAGCTAAATTTTTCCAGTTTCTTTCACTGATGGTTCACTCACGGAAGCCCTGAAAACATCATTACATCTCAGCACAGGTCTGTCCTTTGATCATTTTCCGTCCTTAAGTTCACCATACAATATGCATTTGGGAATACGATTGTTTGCTATTCTTCTTACAATAAAGCTTGCCACCTTAGGCTGCGACTCTAACTACGGTTAGAATTTTGAGGTTATATATATATATATATATATACAAGATGGGACAAATAAAGCCACATTCTGCTTGAGGATATTAATCGAAAAGTACACAGAAGTAAAGAACCAATATATGCCTCATTCATAGACTACACCAAAGTTTTCGATAGAATACACCATAAACAACTTATAGACTGCCTAAAGGATATACATCTAGATGACACAGACATACGACTAATATGTAATTTGTACTGGGAGCAAACAGCAATAATAAAATATAACAAAGAGAACTCTACACCTATTTATATTAAAAGAGGAGTAAGACAAGGATGTATCCTATCACCAAACTTGGTCAATCTATGCACTAAGCAAATCTTTAAAAACATCTCAGAGATGTCAGGTTTAAATATTAATGGAAAGATAATCAATAACCTAAGATATGCTGATGATACTGTTCTACTAGCAGAAAATCATAAAGACCTACAACAATTGCTTAATGTAATAAACATAACAAGCAAAAAATATGGATTAGATATGAGTATCAAAAAGACTAAAACTATGATTATAAACAAAGATAATACTCAAAACCTACAAGAGGATATCAAAGCTGAAGAAAAAGACTTGGAAACAGTTCAGAGCTATATCAACCTTGGACATACTATAACCAGTGATGGAAAATGTACAACTGAAATAAACAAAAGAATAAGAGTGGCAAAACGTAATTGCCTTGAAAAATGTACTAACAGCAAAACAAATAACACCAGAGCTAAACATAAGAATAGCAAAATGTTACATCTTCTCAGCATTCCTGTATGGTGCAGAAACATGGACATTAGTCAAGAAAACAGAACAGAAAATTGAAGACTTTGAAAAGTGGATTTATAAAAGAATAGGTATATTTAGATGTAAAGAAAAGAAAACATGCCGCGAAGTCTTAAAACACCTAAAAGTATTATAGAGCTACTAAATACGATTCAAACAAGACAAATTAGATCTTTTGTGCATATTAAAAGACAAAGCAGCCTACTAAAAGTAGGCTTGGCAGGGAAAATACAAGGTAAAAGATGTAGAGGCAAACCAAGACTAACTTAGACGAGTAACATCAAAAGATGGACGAACCAGCCTATGACAAACTGCACCATCAAAGCAAAAGAGAGAACGGAATGGCTATACACGGTAACGAACCTTCGATGTGGAGATGACACTCAATGATCATTTGGATATACAAAGCGGAGATCGTCAGGGCAAATCTAAAAGAATGACCTAACAATGAATCGGCCAGTAAATCAGTCATTTAATCTGTCAGTAATGTCGGTGAATCAGTCATAAAGCCATTCAAATGTAGACAATGGTTACTCACCAAGCGGGTTGAAACCATGAATATACATTGGACATGGTTGCGATGTATTCTCTCCTGCCTTGGTATAATAAGGCCAACACAACAAATTATCCCAAACAGGTTTGCAATACAAACCTGAGAAGTAATAAATTCAATATTGTTACAAGTGTAATAGTTTTCTTAAATCTTCTGAAATTTGTGAAATTGCCAAGAGTATTTATTAATTACCGAGGTAATTACGAGAAATGAGAACAGACATCGAAGACAACTGAGAAGTTCAAGATATATTGTTATGCCATTCACTTTTATTTTTTTAATAGCTGGAACAACTTTTACTTTGATTACCACTTTCTTCGACCCTCTAGCTCACAAGTACATAGATCCGTTTGTGCTTACAATATTAAAGTATAGCCATTCTATTATCCTGTTTTCCAATTTCATTTATGGTCTGCCGTTTCCCTCTGACTGTTCACTATGACCTGAAGAACAATGATCTCTTTTTGGAGTGTTGTTCTTTTTTGTATTTTGATCCATCTAGTTCTGTGTTTTGTTTTTAAATGATTCTTAGTGTGTCTTTGCGTTACTGAATTTCTTTATCAACAGTTTGACAAATAATCCCATCAGAGAGGTGTGTGTGTTTTTTTGTTGTTACTGTCTTTTATGAAAAACATAATATGAATTTATAGAATATTAGTGTATAAATGTAATTCTTTTATTTTTATTATAAGTTTGGTGGCTATTTCGCAGGTGTATAATAATATAGATGCTGACGGGCGAGTAAATCTAGTACTCTTTCTTAATGTTAATATTCATGTTTCTGGGCTTCAATTTTGCCATTTCTCATATAGTAAAAAAAAAGTAAAGTACCCCCGTCACGCCAAGTGGCGTATAGGGAATATGGTGTGAGTGACCATAAATTTTACAGACCTTCGGCACATGATTTGTGGGGTAATGTGGTCGGTATTACGCCCGTGCCGCTTCACTTTCCCAGAAAAAAATCCGGTACCCATTAAAGGCTGGGTGAACCCGGAAGCCGTCGGTTGGGATCGAACCCTACCCCTTGTCCTTTGTAGTCCAGTTCACTAACCACTGAGCTATCGCGGCTCCCTCCATTTCTCATATGGTCAATTTTATTCTATGTAGGAACTGAAGACAGTTCGACATTCTTTTGTCGACCAGAAGCTCCTGCCTTCACAAAGCATTCAATTGATCCAGATGAGTGTCTTTCTGGAGTTCAGAGACGCGACCCATGGTAGTGATAGCTGGTATCGCATTACCCAAAATTGTTAAGATGCTAGAAAACAAATTGGAAGTTTAACACTATATTTTCTTTCTTTCTTTCTCGTTCATTCATTCTTTCTTTCTATCTTTATTCCTTCCTCTCGTCTACTTCTTTTCTTCCTAATTTGCCTTTCAGCGTCGAGGTGAGATATAATTTGCGGTCTTTTGCTCTTCTATTCCATCCATTCATTTTTTTTCATGGTCGACCTTTGGGTCTGGTATTCTCACAACGTTTATTGAAGGCTCGGTGTGTTGCGTTTTGATCTTTCTGCCTTGTCACGTGGCCAAACCATGTTATCTGTTGTTTCTTTATATATTCTATGGCGGGGGCTATTCCTAGATTTTTTCCCAGTTCTTCATTTCTGATCTTATCTCTTAGACTGTTTCCTGTCATTCGTCTCACACATTTAATCTCTGTAGAGGTTATTTTTCTTATTGTTCTTCCATCTAGGGTCCAGGTCTAGCATTGGTAGCACAACATTGGGATGAAGACTCTCTTCTTTCCTGGACATAAGTGATGAGAGATATTTAAGCTATGACAATTTAAATCTCGTTCATTTGTTATAATTTTCTTATTCGTGTTATTTGTCATATAATTTGTTTTATTAGCACTTTATCTCCATGTTGTATGATTTCTTCTTCTTATTTTGCGACCATGGCTCATTCAGACTAGGATTCCGGTCTCTCTTATGAAGGCAGCTGTCTGTTTATGTGATTCGGTTGCCCCATATCGTATGATTTAACTACTGTAACTTTCAGTTTGTTAATTTTAAGACACCAGTCGCTTGCTAAATAAATATTTGACTGAAACAAACTGCACTCTTACCACCGTCTGTGGGCACTTTAACGTTGACAATTCTAGCGATGCAGCTGATGTTTGCTTCATTGATATCTTCCTGCTGTTTCTTTATCTGGCGAGATGGTAATGTTATCAGAGATGAGAATTACATTTACACGTAGTGTTACGGATAATGTAGCAAACAAACACACAATATTGCCCAGTTATACCTACTTTCAACCGTCTATGTACATTATACTGCAATTCGTTCCTGCCAAAAAATGGGAAGTCTTATGAATGTCGCATCCTTCTTTAGAGAGAGACCCACTTGCAACCATGCAAGCTTGAATTCACTGGTCAAAGTGAACCTTTGAAAGTCATAGATGGCTGACTGAATCCTGTCTACAACCGCACCTATTCATAACACTGAAACTAGACCGGTGATGTTACTCTAGCAGGGTTGCGAGTTGGCCTATCGCTAAAGATAGCTGCGATGAATGTGAAGGTAAATGTGCGAAAATATTTTAATATTCTGTTATTTTTCTACATTCTTGTAATATGCTTTTATTTAGGTAGCTACATTTTGTTAGAAAACAAGAATATTTGAATGTTCTAATTTAATTAGTGCATCTATTAGTGCTCATGGTATAAAAATAAAAATTGTCCAATGTGCCTCTACAGGATGGAAACACAAATTTTACCGTAAAAACCACTAAAATGTAAGCTCACAGTCTTCTAACTTGAGCCAGCCACATAACAATCTTATAAAAGTTATACATCTGGACTCAGCAATGCAACTAATATGGTTATTGTTATGGTTATGGGAGGCCCCGGTATCATTGCAAACGAATTAAAATCCATAATTGCTCAACCGCCCGTGCCAGTGGAATCATCCGAATTACTAACTCATCTCACAAAGAAAGGTAACTGTAGTCCCCATCATAGCAGTCCCAGCACACGCCAAAAAACATAAGGCGAAACCGCACAGAAAGTGAACACATTCAACTGTTCCTTGTCATACGATATCATCATTCATCGTAAACAAAGGGAATATCCAACATGACCAAAACGGATGAGACACACAGCTCACGGTGTGCACAGAGCACTTAATTCAGTAGCTCATGCAACAAGCCGGACTCGGAATATGAGGAAACTACAACAAGAAACACTTTCAGACATAGCCTTCAATGGTTCCTGCCGCCATTCCACCATATTGACCGGAAGTTCACGTCCTCCTGAAAATGATGATCGTCATATTTTTTTTAGTGTATAGCGCTTGATGATGTTAGGACTTCGTTTTTTACTCCAATTCCGAACATATAATAACCAGATCAATGATAAACATTCGTTTAGAATTAGTCATTCAGATGGTTCCACTGGCGCAGGCGGTTGAGCGATTATGGATTTTAATTCGTTTGCAGTGATACCGGGGCCTTCCATAACCAAAGAACCAAAAAACATCAGTTATTAATACACAAATACGTAATACTTTTGCGTACTCATAACATCAAATATAGCTGGTGTAATACTTACTGCTGTCGTGTGTGTAAGTCAAACATGAACTGTTGTTTTTCCCTTTTATCTCCTTTGTTCACATCTTATGTATTCATTATTATTTACATTTTTCTTCATTCTTTCTTTTATCCTGTTCTGCTTTTTGCCGGTAGGCATCGCAGGCTTGAGGCAATACTGTGTTTTTTTTCAAGGGCACTTTCTGTGGCCTGGCACATAGTGACATGTAACATTTACATGGGACATTAGACAAGAAAACAGAACAGAAAATTGAAGCCTTTGAAATGTGGATTTATAGAAGAATAGGTAGAAATGAATGGAAAGAAAAGAAAACAAACAATGAAGTTTTAAAACAACTAAAAATAAAAAAGAGAATTACTAAACACAATTAGAACAAGACATATGAAATTTTGGGGGCATGTTAAAAGACCAACAGCCTACTAAAAGTAATGTTGGAAGGGAAAATACAAGGTAAAAGAGGCAAAGGCAGAGGCAGACCAAGACTAACATGGACGAGTAACATCAAAAGATGGACAAGTCAATCTATGACAACCTGCACCATCAAAGTAAGAGACAGAGTAGAATGGCGATCCATGGTAGCCAACCTTCGTTGCGGAGACGGCACCCGATGATGATGAACATTTACATTCATTCATTCATTCATTTATTCATTTATTTATTCATTCATTCATCATAAACACATGGTTTATGCTTTTACACAGCCGTGAGAAATGTCATTTAATAAATTATTTATGTAATAATGGTTGTTTTTGGTGTGGATTGCATGATTGTTTGCTTTAATCTCATTTATTCATGCTCTATGTAATCTTATTTACAATCATGAGTTTATAATCTGTATATCTGGCAGTCTGTGTTTATATATTTATATATGAATACATTATACATATATGGATTAATTAAATACCTTTACATATGTATCAGTGTAACTAGTTAACTATGTAGTAAATAATGGGGGACTGACTCTTTCTTAAACCTGAATTATCAGTTTAACTTTTTAAAATGTGTTTTATCATACGTTTACATCTCCATCCCTGGAACCATGTACATGTGAATAAAATGACATCATTGATAGAATCAGCAATAGCCGAGCCAGCCTTCCTCTCGTGGAGCCCTCGTGCCACGCGAAGGACGCCATCCAACACACAGAACGTTTGACATCCAGAATTGGGTTGGGTCTGGTAAACTGTCTTCTGTTGTTTTAACAATCTAGAGATAAACGAAATAGTTCAGTTGACAGAGACATTGTGCTAACCACTGATGATATTTTATGATAGAGTGTACAGATAGACTAAATCTAAGAAGGAGAGAAACCACAATATATATATATATATATATATATATATATATATATATATATATATATATATATATATATATATGGCGTCTTGACAGACGGTTGGTAGCAAGCAATCATGATAATTCAGTAGTTTGGTAAAGCATTAGTATCTCATACAGGGTGCTGCTTTACTGTGCATGTTTTCTCGTGGTTGAAATTTGCCAATCCTGGACAGACAGATCCATCCACAGAGTGAGCAAGGTTATTTGGTTATGGAAGGCCTCGGTATCACTGCAAACGAATTAAAATCCATAATTGCTCAACCGCCCGTGCCAGCGTAATCATCTGAATTAATATCTCATCTTCCAAACAAAGAAAGGTAACTGTAGTCCCCATCGTAGCAGTCTCAGCACACGCCAAAAGACATAAGGCGAAACCGCGCAGAAAGTGAACACATCCAACTGTTCCCTGTCATACGATATCATCATTCATAGTAAACAATTGAAATATCGAAACATGATCAAAACGGATGAGACACACAGCTCACGGTGTGCACAGAGCACTTAACGCAGTAGCTCCTGCAACAAGCCGGACTTGCAATAATCATCAGTCCGCATGTCTTTTGTGAAAAAGTTGGATTCACCACAGCCCATCTGAAAGAATCCCTGTCTCTAGCCAGATCTTCCCCTTTTTCTGTTGCCATGTTCAATGTCTCAATGATGTCTTGAAACCACCATCTTCTTGCTATATAAAAGTCAACACACACACAAGACAGATGTCATAGCAAGCGGGTGAGAGAAGCCAAACGCAAATACATCAACCGATGATATAAGTATAAACGGGTGTAGCAGTTTTCAAGAATCTAGGAACATTTTTGTCAGAAAAGGGTAACATGATTTGTTAAAAAGTAACGTTTGGTGCAGTAAGACAAACCAAATATTGGGACAGCCAGCCCTTCTCCTACAACAACAAATACAATGTCGATCAGCACAATTAAAGATATAATACAAAGCATATCTATCTAGACTCTATGTTACCAGCGTCAAACATGGTCACCAACAACAATTCAAAAAAGAAAGAAGTTTCCGCGGAAATGAGATATTTGAGAAAGACTGTAAAAGTGACTAGTAGAGACACAAATCAGAAACGATGTTATAAAAGACAGAGTTTGCACAGAACAAATTTAGAATCACTTTCCAAGACAACAAATAAAATGGTTTGTCCAAATGGAGAGAATACCTAGTGGTACAAGGCATGCATGCAAAGTGGATAAAGACGCATATTTTGGCCCCATGCAGACCCAGGCTCATTAGAGTAACAACATAAACTCTACAATAGCTTCAAGAGTAAATGCCTGAGACTGCCAGGAGAACAAGAACCAAAACTATGCATCTCCATCAACACCAGAGGTGATAAAGCAGAAGCAAATACCCCGAGAGATGTCTATTATTGTAGCCTGCTTGTTTAGATACAGAAGCAAAATATTTACAGCTGGGTCGTATGTACACACGCGCGCACACACACAAACACACACACACACACACACACACACACTACCCTTATTTAGAAAATCCATTTTAAAAATATAAGCAAGTCTTAAACCTTTCTTTTCAACAAAATCAATGTTTCATCTCCTCTGTTTTGATTATCTCAATAACAAAAAGACAGAATTTATGGTCATCATCATCAAGTACCAAGCCTGCTGGCTTAGGTGACCATGTCTCTCCACAATTTTCGATCACGACAGCTATTTATCATTTTTGTTGTTGACCTTCTGATAAGCCATTCTCTTAAGCTTTCTGGTATCTTTTCTCTTTGCTTCTCTCTATCTCGTTGTCCCTCAATTTTCCCAGTTGTTACAATATATTCCAGCTGTTCTCTTCTAATTACATAGCCAAAAAATGATGATTGTTTCTTCATAATATTGGAAATTAGCTCTCTTTTTACTTTGGCCTCTTTCAGAACGTTGTCATTACTCTTCTTAGCTGTCCATGGTATTCTCAACATTCTTCTGTAAAACCACATTTCTACAGACTCCAGTGATTTTCTTGTCTGTTGTCCTATTGTTCATGATTCACATCCATATGATAAGACTGGCTCTACATAACATTTAAGAACTCTTTTTCTTGTTTCTATTGTCAAAAATGGATTGCATAGTATCTTCCTCATTTTTTTGGAAAGCTGCTTTTGTCTGAGCCATTCTGCATCTCACCTCTTTTGTGCATCTTCCGTCTGAGGTTAACAAAGTTCTGTTTTGATATTGTTCCACTTGCCTTTATTTTGCACTGAGGTGATGTCTTTTTCTTTGTTGTTACCATTACTTCTGTCTTTTTGCTATTAAGGTGGAAACAGACGTTAGTGATGAAGCTAACAAATGTAATGAGGAGCATAGTTTATGTTTTATTTGTTTGGTACAGATAAACAGGCGTGTATGTAAAACAAGGAATCTGACACGGTTGTGTTCTCTCTCAGGATTTGTTTTCACTTTGCAGCAAAAATATTATGAGATCAATAGTAGACAACAGAGAATTGAAGTCAGCGGTCACAATATAAGCAATCTCCAAATACGGATCACACATTCTGAATAGTAGAGACGAAGAATTAACTACAAGAAATGATAGACATAATAGTGAAAGAAGGAAGGAATCAGCTCCCTCAATGAGATAGAGATGCTTGCACAGAACAGAGACAAATGGCGAGATTTGATAAAAGATCTTTCCAAGGATTGAAAACTACTAGAATAAAAATTTAGATAAGAGAAATAGTATCTGGGTCTGTGCCCTATGGGCCGGCTACTGCTCGAAAGGTCAATAGATAGATAAGATAGAATAGTGAAAGAAAGCAAAAAGACAGGCCTCAGACTAAACAGTAAGAAAACAGAAGTAATGATCACATCGAAGAAACAATCATGCAACATAATAATTAGTGGGACAAATATGAAACACGCGCAGACCCTCAAATACTTGGGAACAGTAATAATATCAGACGGAAGTTGCACCATAGAAATAAAAAGCAGTATAGCACAGGTCAAAGTAGCATTTCATAAAACGAAAAACATCTTGTGAAAAATATCTATGTCATAAAGAAATGAGAAAGAGAGTACATCGGTGTTATATTGAGCCAATTCTGACCTATGGAAGCGATTCATGGACAGTAGATAAACAAATGAAAAGACGATTAGGTGCCACAAAGATGGAATTTCTCAGAAAAATGTTGAGAGTTCCCTGGACAGTTAAAAAGACAACCTAACGAGGAAATTTTCAGAGGCCAAGACAAAAGGGATGATCTTTAAAAGTATCAGAAATAAACAATCACATAATGGGAAGATACACATTGGAATACTTGGTTATAATTGGCAAAATACAGGAACAGCGAGATCGAATAGCGCGCAGAAAAGAGAGAAGATATTAGATAGCTTGGTGTCATGGAATGGAAAACAGTCAACAATAAAATTGATACGATGCACTGTGGATAGAAAACTGTGGAAGGATATGATCCTACGCCAACGGTATGGCACATAATGATGATGATAGCAGAATTAAATAATTTCTCGAAGTTAGCAGCAAGCAACATTAGTTCACAAACGCTCATTTTGAGAACAAAATCACAGATTACTAGGATAATCGTTTGCAACGATGTAAATTGTGAAGGTATATTAATGTCGTAGCTAACCAGATTGATATATCAGCATGCTGCATGAATAATTAGTTCATTAATGTCGTAGCTAACCAGATTGATATATCAGCATGCTGCATGAATAATTAGTTCATTAATTTCGTAGCTAACCAGATTGATATATCAGCATGCTGCATGAATAATTAGTTCATTAATGTTAGAAGTTCATGGATGAACATTAAATCTGTAGAAACGTGTATAGCTTTATTTACAAAGCAAATTGAGATTTTATCTAAAGTACCATATGAGTACAGCGAAACTTGTTTTATGTATATTAGAACTGTACAGGGTCACTTCTTCGGATGATGGAAATGGGAGTTAAGATGGGCACGGCCAGAAATGAGAAACTTGGTGGTCGTGTAAGAAGACTTATCAACCAACATAGAACTGGAGTCGTCAGTCGCTGGACACTGAGTGAATTGCTGAGGAGGGGATCTGAGCACCTATGGACATGTTCGGAGTGCAATGATGATGACCCGCAAATAACTCAATAACTCTATAACTGTACAGGGTGTTCTACAGCTTATAGCAGTGCGATGCTGAAACAAACAAAAAAAGATCAATACATTTGTATTTCATGATTTCGGTGCTTTTCTCGCTGTTGTTACCTTGACTTTGTAAATATGGTATATTTTAACTTCAAGACTACTTAAAAGGTACATTATGCCACCTCATCGTCACTTCCATTTAAAATTCCTTCGGTTATCGACGGAGGTATAAATTCTGTTCTCGTTTCTGACAGCTAAAACCATTCTCATTTAAATTTGTAGTTTCCCGGATGTTGCGCTTCACAACTTACTCTGGGTGCGGCTGGCACTCTGCCCCCTTCACCAGCCATTTTAAATGCCTTATTTGTTACGAAATTAAAAAAGCAATTGTATCCAGAGAAGAAAATCATTTTATTGCTTGCGTCTGCGCGTACATCCCTGCCGATTGTTTCTCTCGAGGTCTCACTGCCAATTTGATCTCTTTTAGTCATCTTCCAAAAATGTATGTGGTGACTAACTTTGCATCTGTTCTTTCAGAAATTTCGTACTGAAAGTACAGTATTGAGGTGATAACTCTATAATCATTAGAAATACAGAAACATTTACAAGAAAGTACAGTATTGAGGTGATAACTCTATCATCATTAGAAATACAGAAACATTTACAAGAAAGTACAGTATTGAGGTGATAACTCTATCGTCATTAGAAATACAGAAACATTTACAAGAAAGTACAGTATTGAGGTGATAACTCTATCATCATTAGAAATACAGAAACATTTACAAGAAAATACAGTATTGAGGTGATAACTCTATCATCATTAGAAATACAGAAATATTTACAAGAAAGTACAGTATTGAGGTGATAACTCTATCGTCATTTATCATACAGAAACATTTACAAGAAAGTACAGTTAATTCACAGTCAACATGGCAGTGCTATACTGCTTGCGAGCTAACTTAATTTTCCGAATAAAATAGATTATTCTCGGACACGCCGTTGTCAACCGTGAAGTTAAGATGTACCTTATTTAAACAGTGAAGGTAACAACAACGAGAAAATCACTGAAACCATAAAATCCATATGTATTCATCTATCTTTTTGTGTTTGAACATCGCGTTGTTATAAGCTATAGAACAACCTGTACAATTCTGATATACTTAAAACAAGTTTCGTTTTACCTATATGGTACTTACATTATCTATCTATCTATCTATCTATTGACCTTTCGAGCCGTAACCGGCCCATAGGGCGTAGACCAAGATACACCTTCTCCTATATGAATTTTTGTTCTAGCAGTTTTCTTTTAAAGATATTTTATCAAATCTCGCCATCTGTCTCTATTCTGTGCAAGCAGTTCTATCTCATTGAGGGAGCCGATTCCTGCTGCTCTTGCCTCTCTCATCAATGTTCTTCTCAGTGTCTCCCTGGGTCTTCCTCTTTTTCTTTCACCTGTTGTTTCCCATATGAGGGCTTGCTTTGCTATTCGATTATTATCTCTTCTCATCACATGTCCAACGTATGACCATCGTCTTTTCTTTATTACTGAAGATATTAGTGGTTGATTGGCGATTTCTCTAATTTCCTCGTTTGTTTTGAATTCGTTCCATTCTATACCAAGTATTTTCCTTAGACATTTATTTTCGAATGCGTTCAACTTTGTTTCTATATCTCTTGTTGTTTTCCAGCTTTCACACGTATACGTAAGGGTTGAAAGTACATTTGATTTGAATAGCCTAAGTTTTGTGTTTGTGCTAATGAGTTTTGATTTCCACAACTTTTCAAGGCTTCTGAAAGACATTGCTGCTTTAGCCAGTCTGATTCTAATTTCTTTGCTCGTATCCCCTTCTCGATCAATGTGACTTCCAAGATAGATAAAGTGATCGATCTCTTCTACTGGTTTGTTTTCCATGTATATTTTGTCACTTGTTGGAATTAAACTTTTCATGACTTTAGTCTTTTCATGATTGACCTCAAGCCCAATTTTGCTGGCTATTGATGATAGTTCATTTGTGTTTTCCTGCATCGTTTTTAGATTACTTACTTTATATAGAATCTAAATTTGCTTTGTAAATAAAGCTATACACGTTTCTACAGATTTAATGTACGTACATAAACTTCCAACATTAATGGACTAATTATTCCTGAATCATGCTGATTTCATATCAATCTGGTTAGCTACGAAATTAATATACCTACATAATTGACATCGTTACAAGCGTTTTCTTTGAACAAGTTTTCACACTATCTTACCTCAATCCTATGCTAATAAACCTTCCTTATTCAGCAACTGCAGGAGGTGCTTGTTCCTGATGAAAGCTCATGAGAACACATAATGATGCACAATCCTCTTACTTAAAAAAATCATCCAATGAAAATCATACTTTGATAACAAGACATCGATATGATCACAAGACATCGATATGATCACATCAATTTTAAAAAAAGTGATCACCCTCGTGAAGAAACGAAAGATGGGCGGTACTGCCATATCGCGCGCTTTTCGGGTCTAGCAAACTCTGTCCGTCGAAAAATGGGGAGAGGGATGAGACGAACAGGCCAAAGGATAAACAACTGGGACAGCAAATTAAAGAACAGATGAGTCTTCATTTCGCCTTTTCGCAGACAACAGTGAGAGGCAGGAGGAAACAGGAACAGAATAATTCCATTCATTAATGATGTCTCAACGACTCACCAAATCACAGGATAGAGCATTTCAAAGAGCTGAATAGAATATAACACGATTTGTTTTGTTCATAAATTATGCAAGACAAGTACCAAAACAAAAAGTAATTTTCATGTCATGAAGAACATACTAACATCAAAATAAATAACACCAGGGCTAAAACTAAGAATAGCAAAATGTTACATCTTCTCAATATTACTATATGGTGCAGAAACATAGACATTAGATAAAAAAACAGAACAGAGAATTGAAGCCTTTGAAATGTGGATATATAGAAGAATAGGTAGAATTGGATTGAAGGAAAAGAAAACAAACGATGGAGTCTTAAAACAACTAAAAATGAAAAGAGAACTACTAAGCACAATTCAAAGAAGACAAATGCAATTTTTGGGCCATGTTAAAAGACACAACAGCCTACTAAAAGTAATCCTGAAGGGGAAAATACAAGGTAAAAGAGGCAGAGGCAGACCAAGACTAACATGGACGAGTAACATCAAAAGATGGAGACAAATCAGCCTATGACAACCTGCACCATCAAAGCAAGAGGCAGAGTAGATTGGCGCTCAATGGTAGACAACCTTCGTTGCGGAGACGGCACTCGATGATGATGATAATGACCAAAACAAAATTATTTTTTGTTATTTGTTAATGTCGGAACCGATATTCACTTCAATGAGTTCACAACGATCCTCCCTCCCCTTTTCCCCTTTATTCCCCCCTCCCCCTCAATTTTACTTCTTTCATTTTCATTTTCTGTACTCAAGTCCCGTAACCATGCCATCTCACTCACCTACGAATGGCTGTGCTAAACGGTGGCTTCCGAGAGCAAACGTACCCAGATCCAAGAGAGTGTAAAACGTAATGTATCTCCTACCAAACACCATCATTATATTTTACGTTATGGCGTTCCATAATTTTGAGGATATCTCTGCGTCTGGTTCGCTGCGAGCGTGGTTCACAGAAGGTTACGATAGGAAACAAGAAACATGCACCACACTATCTGACCTCAGCCTGGGCGTGGTGCAGCGCCGTCAATCTAAAGATCCGCATTTTTAAATCTATAAATAAGCACAAGTTCTGTGAATTATTCTGTCCCCAGAAATATTCTTGCCCTACGATATACAAGTGTGGACATTGCCCAGATGTTCAGGTGGGTCACAGCCCGTCTTTGGAAGATTCAAACACTGGTTGCTTTGTGCAGGGCTTCCATATCTTGTTTCTGACAGTGATGCAAACGAATGGAACGGCTATTTATTAAAATAAACACACAGTAAGCATCGTGTGTCTGTTAAATCGTATTAACTGAATGCTACAATTGTAATAGATTGATTATACGCGTTCTGCATTCTTTTTTTGGGATAGATGGGGCAATGAAAACAAGATACAATTATCACAGTGATAATATGGCTACCTTTTTTTCAAAATCAGGCGCTGGCCCATTTCTCCTAAAGTTGAGCAGACAATAGTGTCTTCTGAAAGTCTTTAATAGCTTAATGTGAGATTTTTAATAAAATAATTGACATGTATACTTCTTTGAGTCCGAAACTTTTAGTTGTAGCAGCAACGGAAATAGATCGTTCATATATTTTTATTATACGAGCTGCGTCATAGTGCACGGAAAGGGTTCATTTTTGCTGTATCCAGTGTTGTTTTTTTCCCCGTAATTTGATTGGCAGTTCTAAGCAAAGTGTGCCACGAACTGAGTAACGTAGCGAAATGTTTGCAGCTTCGACAATTTGTAGGTCGCGTTGGTAATGAGTCTAAAGTGCATGTCATACGGTTCATATATATCGTTATCATCAGGTGCTATGCCGGTTGGCGTTGACAATCATCTCTCTTCATATCTCTCGGCCCTTCATGCACGTCACAATGTCAGTAGTTGATCTTTTATTATGCCATTTGGATAAGCTGGCAATGTTTTTTCTTTGGGTCCTCTCTACTCTTCTTTACAATCTTTATGCTTGTTGTTATAGTATGTTCAATACCTTCTTTTCGTACCACATACCCAATAAATATAGATTGTCCTTTTCCCGATGATTTTGATTTTTCAGGTTTCTCCAGCTCTTTTTAAACAACTTCATTAGTAATTGTTGCTATCCATTTAATTTGTAGCATTCCTCTGATAAAACACATCTCAGCTGCCTCTAATGTTCACTGAGTTGTCTTTGCTCATTGTCCACGATTCACTTCCACATAGAAGAATAAGTTCTATAATAGTTATTGGTTATTGGTTATGGAAGGCCTTGGTATCACTGCAAACGAATTAAAATCCATAATTGCTCAACCGCCCGAGCCAGTGGAATCATCCGAATTACTAACTCATCTCCCAAACAAAGAAAGGTAACTGTAGTCCCCATCGTAGCAGTCTCAGCACACGCCAAAAGACATAAAGCGAAACCGCGCAGAAAGTGAACACAGCCAACTGTTCCCTGTCATACGATATCATCATTCATCGTAAACAAGCGGGATATCGAAACAGGATCAAAACGGATGAGACACACAGCTCACGGTGTCCACAGAGAATTTAACTCAGTAGCTCCTGCAACAAGCCGGACTTGGAATATGAGGAAACTGCAAGAAGGAACACTTTTCAGACATAGCCTTCAATGGTTTTTGCCGCCTATCCACCATATTCCATGGAAGTTCGCGTCCTCCCGAAAATGATGATCGTCGTAGCACTTGATGATGTTAGGCCATCGTTGATGACTCCAATTCCAAACATATAGACACACAGTGGTGGTAAGTTATCATTTCCAATCCAACAGAAGCCACCTGACCTGTAGTTAGTAAAACCACAGAGAGAATATGATTGTGTGACCTTCACTGATTCACTCTTGGATGTGAATGTGTAGTTTACACAAGAGGAGAAGTTTTCAACTACAGTGATCCCATTTAAGGCAATTCTGTGATAGCAAGGCAAGTCTCCTTTATAGCAGCTTTTCAGCTATTTCCAGGATGCTTCCACATTCATTGATTGGTTAATTGTTTCGTTTGATTATTTGTTGCCGGTTTGTAGGATGCCCGGTAGATTAAGTCGCTTTGTCAATCATGCGGGACATCGGTTTGACTCCCAGTTGAGACAAGGGGTTTTTTGTTTGGTTCACCCAAATAGATCTATTCAAGATTTCTGTTAGGTGCAGAAACATAAACATTAAACAAGAAAACAAAGCAGAAAATCGAAGCCTTTGAAATGTGGATCTATAGAAAAATGGTGAGAATTGTATGGAAGGAAAAGAACACAAATAATGAAGTTTTGCGTCAGCTGAAAATGAAAAAAAAATACTTAACACAATTCGGAAAACTGAAATTATTTGGATGCGTGATGAACCACAGTAAAGTAGGTCATCTTTGAATGGAAGGTACACGGTATAGGAGACAAGAACAGTTCAAGACTAAAGTGGACAGATAATATGAAAGCCATTCTCAAGGCAAGAGACAGAGTAAAATGGCTCTCAGTGTTAGCCAAATTCGATGTTGGAGATAGCACCCATTGATTGAAATGAGTGAATACAATTGAAAAAAAGCTTCACCTGTACTGCGAATTTCAAGTTCATTGGCACCGACATTTATTTATTCCAAAACCCTTAGCCGCTCCACCTCTCCCCACTCCCCCACCCCTCACCCAATCTCACATTATCACGACCAGACACCAAGATTAGAAAAAAAAAAATATATATATATATATACACGCAGTATTCGTTATTAAAGCTCCTGGACCAGATAATATAACTAAAGAAGAGATTGAAACCAATGGTGATTTTGGAATATAAAAAAAATCAAAATTATTGATTGATATCTACAACAGCGGATGTATACGAGACGACCAGCTCAAATCAATATTCATAGTCCTATCAGAGAAAACTAGTGCCATTGAATGCGGTGATCATCGCACAATAAGCTTTATAAGTCACATGACTAAGCTATTACTAAGAATTATCACGAGAAGAATGCAAAACAAAATTGGTCCAGGAGTCTTGGCTTTGCAGACGACTCTGTACTTTTGACCTCTACACACGCTGATGCTTAAGAAAAGATAGAAAGACTCTATAATGTTTCTGGTCAAATAGGCCTCCAGATCAACACGACTAAAAATAAAATTCTGGATATTACAAACAAAGCCTCTGATATAACAATTAACAATGACATTTTACAACCAGTTGAAGAATTTACCTACCTGGGCAGCAAAATGTCCAGAGATGGAGACATAACATCAGAAATCATGACAAGCATCGCACGAACTTTCAACAAACAGACGAACTCTTGGAGATCCAAAGTTTTCACTAAACGAACAAAACTTAAACTGTTCAGCTCCTTTGTGATACAAATGCTAACATATCGGCGTGAAAGGTAGATAATCACCAAAGACTTTAGATAGGAAATTAAACGCGTTTGAAAACAAATGTCTTCGTAGGATCTCAAACATGAGCTGGAAAGAATACACAACAAATGAACAGATAAAGACGAATAAAACAAGAATATGTGTCAAGTTTTATAAGAAGGCGTTGGAAATGCACCATTCATGTGCTGAGAATGAGTGAAGAAAGATTTTCCAGTCAGGCATTTATGTGGAAACCATCTGGCAAAAGAAACAAGGTAGACCAAACCAAGAGAATCGCTATGAAGAATAATTAATAAGGAAGGCTCAACCACGGGACCAAGAAGCAACCACGAACTACAAGAACTAGTAACAGATCGTCAATCGTGGAGATCTATGACTTCAGTCATAGTCAGTGCCGTCTTCGGCCAGAGAGGAGGCTGAACGCGTTCACATTATGTATTTTAGAAATGTTTTTTATCTCTTGCAAATATCGTTTCCGTCATTTTGTTATCGATATTAAGACATCTATTTTTATTTTTTCCTTCAATTACAATTGTCAGTCGCCTTTTGTAACTCAGTTTAACTTTTAGCAATTAAGATAGTGTCATCAGCATACCTTGTGTTGCTCATATTTTGACCACACACCGAAATTCTTTGTATTCCATTGGTAGATCTTAACTATAATCTCACTGAACACAGTGAATACGAGAACATCTGGTAATATCAATCTGGCTTTATTTGTTGAACCATTCCTCATTGGTTTCATGTTCGTATGGTTGTTTTTTGTTGCCAATACATGTTCTTTTCAGCTTTCAGCTTTCCAAAAAAATAAGGAAGATACTATGAAATCCATTTTTGACAATAGAAACAAGAAAAAGAGTTCTTAAATGTTATGTAGAGCCAGTCTTAACATATGGATGTGAATCATGGACAATAGGACAACAGACAAGAAAATCACTGGAGGCTGTAGAAATGTGGTTTCACAGAAGAATGTTGAGAATACCATGGACAGCTAAGAAGAGTAATGAAAACGTTCTGAATCAAAGCAAAAGAAGCTAATTTCCAATATTAGGAAGAAACAATCATCATTGGGCCATGTATTAAGAAGAGAACAGCTGGAATATATTGTAACAACTAGGAAAATTGAAGGACGAAGAGATACAGAAAAGCAAAGAAAAAAGATACCAGACAGCTTGAGAGACAACTTGTCAACAACAGAAATGATAAATAACTGTCGTGATCGAAAGTTGTGGAGAGACATGATCATTTACTCCAGCAGGCTTGGTACTTGATGATGATGATGATGATGATGATGACATGTTCCTTTATCATTCTTATATCTGTATTGTCCTTATTTAAATATTTTTAATTAGAATATTTGTACATATTTTACTTTTTATAACGTCCGTGTGCAATTTACTAAACATAAGTACAGTTCTGTTTTCACTTCTATGTTTATTTCTATTAATGAGATCTTATGATAAATATGTAGTTTTGTTTATACTGGAGACAAATAAAAATTGGTTATTGGTTATTGGTTATGGAAGGCCTCGGTATCACAGCAAACGAACAAATAACAATAAATGAATATATTATAGAGTGAAGTGAAGAGAATATATTATAGAGGGAAGTGAAACTTCCGAGGCGATAATTCAGCGAATCATAGGAGGAAGAATCTCAGATTGCATCTCCCCTCGACGCCAAAGGCATGGGAGGAAGGGTAGAAGAAGAGGAAGAATAGGAGGAAGAGGTCAAATAACAACAAATGAATACTATTATAGAGAGAAACTATGTCAATAAAAGAATATTATTATAGAGGGAAACTATATCAATAAATGGATATTATTATAGAGGGAAACTATATCAATAAATGGATATTATTATAGAGGGAAACTATATCAATAAATGGATATTATTATAGAGGGAAACTATATCAATAAAAGGATATTATTATAGAGGGAAACTATATCAATAAAAGGATATTATTATAGAGGGAAACTATATCAATAAATGGATATTATTATAGAGGGAAACTATATCAATAAATGGATATTATTATAGAGGGAAACTATATCAATAAAAGGATATTATTATAGAGGGAAACTATATCAATAAATGGATATTATTATAGAGGGAAACTATATAAATAAAAGGATATTATTATAGAGGGAAACTATATCAATAAAAGGATATTATTATAGAGGGAAACTATATCAATAAATGGATATTATTATAGAGGGAAACTATATCAATAAATGGATATTATTATACAGGGAAACTATATCAATAAATGGATATTATTATAGAGGGAAACTTATAGCAGTAACCACTGCTTCGGACAATATGTTGTTCTTTGTTTTTTTTTCTTTTGTTATTTATTTGTCATTTTTTTCTGAGTGCAGTAAAACATACCTCTTCTTCCTATGATTCACAGTGTTGTTTATAGCTTTACCATTGATGAATTCGTACTTTTCATTATAGTTTCTAGTTTAATTTTATTTCTCAAACTTCGCACGATTATTACTAGCAACATTTTAGTCATGTGACTCGTAAGACTTATCGTGCAATGGTTCTTATATTCATATATTATATGTCTATGGTTGACTACATTCATATTAACAGCATAAACACATAAATTAGTGCTACATTCACAATCATTTCTTATTTCAATTGATATAACAAATCTGACTTTATAAAAGATAAACGGGAAAAAGGGAAAATATAAAACACTTCAGCTCACACACTCCCACAAACATGAGTTAACTAAAGAAAAGACAATAATTGTCAAGATTCACCTGTGACAAGGCAAGATAAGACCGGACACTTATCTGTGAAAGTACTTCCTTGCGCCAGACTATTTAGAGTAGTCTTTAAATGCACTTCACCGTTTTTGTGAGAATATTCTGATAATCTAGAAAATAATTATGTTTGTACAAGCCAATGGCTGTCAGCAGACGAACAACCCAATCAGAGATGGAAGATGATAGCATTTAATGAAACGGATGTGCCTGTCTCAGGGCGGAACATTAAAGCTTAAGTTCAGATGTTTATCATCGGTGCCAACTGTTTCGAGAACGAGGAACAGACGAGAGTTGATTTGTTAACTGATAATAAAAGTTTCGGTTTTTTTGTTGGGGGGGGGGGGGAGAGATAGATAAAGTTTATTAACCTGATAAAAACAATGAATGAAGGAATGAAATGTAGTGTGGTGCATGAAGGACAGCTTACAGAAGCATTTGAAATAAGAACAGGAGTAAGGCAGGGAAATGGAATCCACTGGTCACTGACCAAACAACTTGATGATTTAGACTTTGCTGATGACATAGCTCTCCTATCACACAGCCATCAACAGATGCAGGGCAAAATGAGCATACTTGATGAGAGACCACAACAGCTAGGACTGAAGATTAATCGAGATAAGACCAACATTATTAGAATTAATACAGTTGGCAATAACCAAATAAAACTAGGAGAAATACCTCTATTAGATGTACAATCTTATATATATCAGGGCGGTAATATAGATAAAGAGGGAGGAACAGAAAATGATACAAAAATAAGGATATCAAAAGCAAGAGAAGCTTTCATTGCACTGTGAAACATATGGAAATCCAAAGAAATTAGGTTAAATACAAAAATAATAATTTTCAACTCAAATGTTAAGGCGGTCCTATTATATGGCTGTGAAACATGGAGAACAACAAAATTGACAATCACGAAGATACAGACTTTCATTAATGGATGCTTACGCAGAATAAAAGGATGGAAATGGCAGGACAAAATCACTAACATAGAATTATGGAAAGGTACCAGTCAAACACCAATGGATAAAGAGATACAGCGAAGACGATGGCGCTGGACACACTACGGAAGCCAACTGAGAGTATTACACAACAGGCCCTTTTTTGGAATCCCCTGGGGAAAAGACAAAGTGGAAGACCAAGGAATTCTTGGAGAAGACAGATAGAAGCAGAGATGAAGATGATGGGGAAGACATGGATTGATCTTAAAAGAATGGCAATAGACAGAACGACTAGGAAAGTGTTTGTTGAAGACCTATGCTCCACTGGGAGCTAAAAAGGTAGAAGAAGAAGAAGAAGGTGTAAGGTTGTCATTTCATGCCCATTGTGAAGTAGCCTCATATTATTGATTCACCCTTGTCATTTCGTGACTATTCTTTGGAAGTCACCTTCATACTAGGGTTTACAATGGTAATTTCCTGTCCATACATTTGAAGCCCCCTTCACACTAGGATTTGCTGTAGGTATTTGCTGTCCATACTTTTGAGGTCACCTCCATACTAGGGTTTGCTGTGGTCATTTCCTGTCCATACATTTGAAGCTCCCTTCACACTAGGGTTTACCGTGGTAATTTCCTGTCCATACTTTTGAGGTCACCTTCATACTAGGGTTTACCGTGTAATTTCCTGTCCACACTTTTGAAGTCACCTTCATACTAGGGGTTACCGTGTAGTTGCCTTTCCATACATTTGAAGCCCCCTTCACACTAGGGTTTACCATGGTAATTTCCTGTTCATACTTTTGAGGTCACCTTCATACTAGGGTTTACCGTGGTAATTTCCTGTCCATACTTTTGAGGTCACCTTCATACTAGGGTTTTCCGTGGTAATTTCCTGTCCATACTTTTGAGGTCACCTTCATAATAGGGTTTTCCGTGGTAATTTCCTGTCCATACTTTTGAGGTCACCTTCATACTAGGGTTTACTGTGGTAATTTCCTGTCCATACTTTTGAGGTCACTTTCATACTAGGGTTTACCGTGTAGTTGCCTTTCCATACATTTGAAGCCCCCTTCACACTAGGGTTTACCGTGATAATTTCCTGTCCATACTTTTGAGGTCACCTTCATACTAGGGTTTACCGTGGTAATTTCCTGTCCATACTTTTGAGGTCACCTTCATACTAGGGTTTACCGTGGTAATTTCCTGTCCATACTTTTGAGGTCACCTCCATACTAGGTTTTACCGTGGTAATTTCCTGTCCATACTTTTGAGGTCACCTCCATACTAGGGTTTACCGTGGTAATTTCCTGTCCATACTTTTGAGGTCACCTCCATACTACAGTTGACCCTCTAGTGAAGATTCCACTCCACCTCTCGTCGGAGACTTCGACAACAGACAACTCAATCTGACAATGTGATTAAGGTTCGAAATAGAAGGCTGTTCGGTACCCAAAACTTGTCATACTCAGGTCGGATGCCATGGCCAAAATGTGAAGATATCACAGCTGCAAAACACAACACATCGCAGCTACACCCAAGTTGTGGTGATTGATGAAGGTTTGTTGTCTTGAGAACGAGGAAAGAAAATAAAGAATGTTCCCTAATGCAGATATCCTGCTACAAGTCGCCATCCTAGGATTCTAGTCAGGATCAAAGTTCAAGGGAAGCATGTTGAGATACATAAATAGAGGGAACGAGTGAGACCATTTCTGTCCAAGTAATACAGTAACTTCTTTGTTCACCCGAAGCCAGCTACTCCCTCAATACCGCACTTTACAACATGTTGCCTTCCAGCACAATACTTCCGACTTCAGTATGACACTTTGTTGGGTACTACTTTTGCATTCCATCTTCGATTCTTACTTGTTTCAACCAACAAAATTCCGTTTTCCAAGGCCAACCGGGGTGATGCGGAGTAATACCTTAATCAATTCTACAGCCCTTGGCCGGGCGCTAACAGTCTTATATCAATTGCTGACCGCTTTCTAATTCCTTCTGATCCACACTCAAAAACACAATCAGGACCGATGTCGCAAAAACAATAATTTTACAAGACAAACTCTATACCAGGTCAGTTCCATCATGAAGAATGTAGTATTGATAAATATGACACTTCTCGCTGTTACTTCCCCTACTAAAAGAGACAGGTGCCCATTCCATCACTCTATTGACGTTCTCAATCATTTGGTGAGAAACAAAAATCCCATCTGAAAATAATATTCATAGATACAATATAAACAAACTAGATTATATCTTTAACATATCTATATATATATATAACTTTATATAACGATAATATCCCATGTCTGGATTTCTATCTATCTATTGACCTTTCGAGCCGTAACCGGCCCATAGGGCGTAGACCAAGATACACCTTCTCCTATATGAATTTTTTGTTCTAGCAGTTTTCTTTTAAAGATATTTTATCAAATCTGGCCATCTGTCTCTGTTCTGTGCAAGCAGTTATATCTCATTGAGGGAATCGATTCCTGCTGCTCTTGCCTCTCTCATCAATGTTCTTCTCAGTGTCTCTCTGGGTCTTCCTCTTTTTCTTTTACCTGTTGTTTCCCATATGAGGGCTTGCTTTGCTATTCGATTATTATCTCTTCTCATCACATGTCCAACGTATGACCATCGTCTTTTCTTTATTACTGAAGATATTAAGTGGTTGATTGGCGATTTCTCTAATTTCCTCGTTTGTTTTGAATTCGTTCCATTCTATACCAAGTATTTTCCTTAGACATTTATTTTCGAATGCGTTCAACTTTGTTTCTATATCTCTTGTTGTTTTCCAGCTTTCACACGCATACGTAAGGGTTGATAGTACACTTGATTTGAATAGCCTAAGTTTTGTGTTTGTGCTGATGAGTTTTGATTTCCACAACTTTTCAAGGCTTCTGAAAGACATTGCTGCTTTAGCCATTCTGATTCTAATTTCTTTGCTCGTATCCCCTTCTCGATCAATGTGACTTCCAAGATAGATAAAGATAAAATGTCTGGATTTGCCAAGGGCAAATTACTCTTGCGGGTACTTGCAATTGTATTTACATGTTACTGGATTAGATCGACTTTAAATCATTGAAGAGGTCATTTCATATAAATTTATATATCGTTTACAACTGTCATTTCTCTGTTAAAGTTCATGTTATTTGGCACATAGTTATCACAGATGAAGAAAATGTCTTGTGACAATTGTGTGTGTGTTAATTTACACTTTAAATATTCAGGAAACATAACTGTTTTTCAATTGAACATGCTACATGCTGATAGACAAGATTCTTCATTCGAATGTCATTAATTAAGCTTTTAATTGAACCCATTTCTGTTAATGGAAATTTTATCAAGAAAAGAATTCATATGTGTTATATGGAGCCTTGTCATATGGGTAAATCCCTGACAATCATACAACGAATAAAAATCGTAAATGCTTGCTTGCGTTCGCCCGATGACTAAAGTATTCTAGAGCATTCGTAGACTGTAGAATTCCTCTTCGTCATCCGTCCTTAAAAGGACGTTAATTGGGCGTGTCTGAGTTGTGTTGTGGTTTGCAGTATAACTGTTAAATTTGCGCCTTTCGGCCCAACACATCCGACTTCAGCACGACATGAAGGCGCGCCTTCGCCTAAAAAAAAATTTTTTTTTTTTTTTTTTTTTAATGAAAAATAAAAATCCTAAGTAAATGACTATATAAACAATAATTATGAGAAATCAGCTAACAAAGAATAATGAGGATGTTCTAAAAGAAGCCAAAGTGAAAAGACGACTTATTTTCATTGTCAGATACGACATTTATGGGGCTGCTTTGTTATGAGAGGAAGCAGTTGGAATATCGTGTGTGATGGGCAGAGTTGATAAAGGCAAACAAAGAGAAAATATACACAACAGTTTACGAGAACGTTTTGGCTGGAAGAAAACATTAGAAACTTATAAGCTGTTGCAGAGATAGAAAGTTGTGGAGAGACACCTACGATAGCATGAATGTTACATAATGATGGTGATTGTGCAGACAGAACACGTTCTCTGCTGTGCTACATCGATTCATGTCCTTAGTGGGATAACAATTCAACAGCGTTTTGACATAACTGAGCCTGCTCTTCGCAATACATGGTTTTACAAGTTAGTCTATCCTCATC
>JAVIAB010000051.1:32581281-32633781 GCA_032433765.1 Megaustenia siamemsis
TTTTGTTTGTTTACAGAGTACTTGGGATTTCCAAAAGTTCGTCAGTTTGTTGACAACACTTAATGCTAGGGCCATGCGTGTCATGATTTATGTTGTTATGTCTCCATCTCTGAACATTTTGCTGTCAAGATAGGTAAAAAAATGTAACATTAATAAAATGCTGTAAAATGTCATCGTTAATTGCTATATAAGAAGCTATGATGGAAATATTAAAGACTTTCGTTTCGGTCATGTTGATCTGGAGGCCTGTTTGACCTGAAATATAGAGTAATTATATTTTTCCTTGAGCATCATAACATCCTATTGGTAACAGTAATTTCACGTACATCCATATCACCTGACTTTTACTTAATATGTTTATGTATTCCTTAGCAGCAGCACCGTTTGGTAAATTACGCATTTTCTTTTAAGATGTTTCTGTTTTAATGTTTACTTTCTTTACTACCCAAGAAGGAGGTGTAATGGTGATACGTAAGACCTGCCAAATGTTGCTCCCACATTAAAAGATGAAGCTGTGTAAGTACGTAACGTGTTTATTTATGTATTTTAGTTTCCTCTATCTTTGCTTCCCTTTGCACTCTAGATCTCCATTCAACTTCTATTTCAATATTTCAACTCTGAAATATGATTTCTTGCTGGCGCTCAAATATGCGGGGCTGGCAAAGCGGTATAACGCCAACAGGCAAACACATTGCTAAAGTTTGATTATGCACACGCATGTATTTGGACGAATTCTTTCGGTAAGTTGTGGGTTATGCTCGTTAAGCTGGGTTGTCTTCTACAGCTTAATAAGATCAGGTAGCGTCAGTTTAGAATTAATTTATCTCCCCCGTCTGAGTATTTTTCTTTTGTCTTCATCGTTCTAGTTCTGTGTGTTCTTCTTTTCATTCTTCTTATTCGTCAACGTATTTTTCTTGTTTTCTTTTATTTGCATCTCTTTTCATGATTTTCATTTTTTTTAAATTTGTATGTTTTTTCTCCTCCTCTTCCATGTATTTCTCCTATTTTCTTCCACTTCCTCTTATCTGTATTTCTCTTATTTTCTCCCACCTCCTCTTCTCTGTAATTCTTTTATTTTCTCCCTTCTCTTCTCTGTATTTCTCTTATTTTCTCCCACCTCCTCTTCTCTGTATTTCTCTATTATTTTCTCTCTCCTCTTCTCTGTATTTCTCTATTGTTTTCTACCATCTCCTCTACTCTGTATTTCTCTATTATTTTCTCCCTCCTCTTCTCTGTATTTCTCTTATTTTCTCCCTCCTCCTCCTTTCATTTTTACTGTTGTTCATATAAATTGAACATTCCAGTAGATTCAATAAGAAGACTTTCTCTTTTCGACTTTTAAGTGCCAAAGTTTCTTTAACGTGCACGGGACCACTTCCTGTTTGTTGTTTGCTGTTTTCCGAGAGGTCTAGAGGATGGATCTTACAATCCAGAGACTATGGGAGGGCCAGGAATCTAGGAAACCGCGGATACCAGGTGGAAAATTCGCACCATATGCTGCGGGACTCGAACCCGAGACTTTTCTGACCAGTAGCCGAAGTCTTAACTCTAGACCACCCAGTCCCGGTCGGGAATACAAAGACCGTGTGAAATAATGAGGCGGCTAACGACAGTTTTATTTGGCAGGAACAGAAATTTAACGTGAAGGATGATAAATCATTCTTCTTGGCCCTATCTATTATCTCTAGCAATACTAAAAAAAAAGAAGAAAAAAGTGGTATGGTGACAGCTTTACGTGGTAATGGACGAAACAAAAGTCGACGAACAACTTTGTTTAACAATAAGTTAACTTTTGTTCGTCCAGATGAAGGCCTACTTGGCCGAAACGTCGACTTTTGTTTCGTCCATTACCACGTAAAGCTGTCACCATACCACTTTTTTCTTCTTTTTTTTAGTATTGCTATTATCATCAGCTTTACAGCAGCTTCGCGTCTCTACGCATCTTGTTGCATCTTGTTGCCTTTACCTCTATTATCTCTGTTTACAGTACTTTTAGCCATTTTCAGGTTCATTTTGTTTTATTATATTTTATTTTTATTCCAATCCACTTTCGACGTGTCCATCTCGTAGTAATTTTTTTCTACTCAACTCATACAATGTTCTAGTATTTGTATAAACTTGAATGATTTCAAATTAAGTCGTCAGTTCGATTTCATAACCAACCGGATCTTATATCCGCCAGGCTTGAGATTATGACCTGCGATTTTATTTCTGAAAACGAGAGGCGGTCGTTGCATAGGAATAACTAGGCAACCATGAAGTTATTATTTAATTATTATTTCTCCCAGTAAAAACCACTAAACAAAGATAATCTATAAGCTCTCAAAGAAAAGCGACACGGGCGCAATACTGACCACAATTACCCCAAAAATCATTTCCCGAAGGTCTATAAAAATTATGGTCACTAACACAATATTCAGGGTAAGGCGGATGTTCTAGTTACCGGGTTGGAGTCATGTTCTTCTGACATCCACAGCCGATTCACTTTAGAGAATCGTATGATCGCCCGTAAGGGGTGCCTCACCCCACAGGGCATCAATATATACCTTTCTCACGGGCAATCCCTCTCTTCCCCATTTTTTCTCTCCTCCATCTTCCTCTTCTTTCATTCCCTTTCCCCTCCGTTCCCCTCCCCCGTCTCTTATCTCCCTCTCTCCTTCCCCTGCTCTTATTTTGGCCCCCTACCACCTGACGTGATCCTCTCCAGCGACTTTATGGATCTGTAAATCACGCCTCGCTTATCGCTAGGGTGTCTGAGAAATGTCTGGTTGGTTTGTTGGCTTTCACTTTTCGTATATCTCTAGCTATTACCTGTCCACCATTACACCTCGCTTATCGCTAGAGTGTCTGAGGAATGTCTGGTTGGTTAGTTGGCTTTCACACTTCTTATATATATATATATATATATATATATATATATATATATATATATATATATATATATATATATAGCTATTACCTGTCCCCTATTGCGCTTAATTATCGCTAGGTGGTCTGAAGAGAATGTCTGTTTGGTTTGTTGACTTTCACACTCCTCATGTATCTCTAGTCATTACCTGTGTCACGCTTGACTGATGCACAATTATTTCCACTTCTTGGTATATCTTTTGACCTTCGTTCCAATCATGTGTTTGATTGCCCAGCCGGCCCTTCCACGTGCATTAGACATGTCATTTTCGTTGTGAGCGGTCGGATCTTGCCAATAAGTTAAGTCTCATTTTTTTTTATATATGTTTCAACTTTCATATTTCCACATAATATCTATCCTCCAACATGTAGCACATTTCTCTCTTGTTTCATCATTTCATCTCCTATCCCTCTGTTTACTTTTCCTTGACTTATCTGTCCCGATCATTCCAGATGTAGTAGGATTTATCTGTTTCATCGTTTGTTGTTGCTGTTCTCGTTTTCTGAGAGAGGCCGCATGTAGGCCGAAACGTCAGTATTTTGTTGTGCTCCTTTCGTGTAAAGCTGTCACTATACCGTGTAGGAGTGTACGTTACACCCCACCACTGGCTCCTTATACGCCACTTGGTGTGATGGGGCTTTTCACTTTTTTTTTTTAACATGATCATCATCATCATCATATGCCATACCGGTTGGCGTAGGCGATCATGTCCTTCCATAATCTTCTATCTACAGTGCATCGTATCAGTTCTGTTGTTGACTGTTTTCCATGCCATGACACCAAGCTATCCAGTATTTTCTCTCTTTGTCGTCCGCGATCTCTCTTTTCTTTTATTTTGCCAGTTGTAATCAAGTATTCAAACTTTCCTCTTCTCGTGATGTGCCCATGATACATCTAACATGATACTTCTAACTTATTCACTCCTTAAAACGATATGTGGGAATTTGTGTGTTTAATAATGCGGCTATAAGGCAGCATTTCGATAATTAATGGAAATTTCAAATAAAAGAGATACACACACTAGCTATATATTATCTTACCTAAGTATTATCACACTTTATTCATCTCCTAATGTATTATAGTAGCCTCCGTCAGTCATAGTTGACTATGGATTTTTCAGCGCTACTAGAAATGTTATTGTTTCTTTTCTTTCGCCGTTTATTCTCTTATTCTATGAATCTGTCAGCTTCTTGTTTGAGTTGGAGGTTTAGAGTGTTTCCAAAGATAGCGGTCTGCAGCTATTTCTTCCCAGGTTGCACGGTTTATGCTTAGAGTCTTCATGTCCCAATACATTATAAATGATAATATCGATTATATTAATAACTTTCAATTTCACTACCATCTAATTGCATTCGGAAAGAAAAAGAGAGAGAAAAAAATACAGTTTCCTATTGAACGATGTACACATTGTAAGACAATCTATGCAACAAGAAAACTGTTATCTCAAAGCGCTAGAGTTCTGCACGTGGGCTACAGGACAATCAGAGACTATGGAAAATAAATCCTACTTGATCTGAATCTGACAAATCTTAAAAGAGCCACTGTCACGTGCCACGCATGTCGCAAGAGTCGCATACGGAGGTTGGGGTTACGGTTTGCGCCTATGAGTTCATAGATCTGGGATGAAGCCATCCTCGGTGCTTTCGTTAGTGTGTTGCGAGAGTGCTTCATACTGGGGAACGTGCTGAGGAGGAAATACGAACATTACGGAGTTGCCCGTTGTGTAGCAAAGATGATGTGTTGACTAAACTAAGTCAGAGTTTACAATGTTTCAAGTGCTTGCTAAAACTTAACGTATTGTGTTTGAAGAGACCTTCCTCTAGCTGTGCATGATCTGCTGCACCTTAAATAGCGTAGCGGTTGCAATTTAAAAGAAGAAAAAAGCTAATGAACTAGAAAACAAATGACAAAAATATGTAAGCACACGCAATCCGGTTAATGAAATATGATTGGAACAAATACAAGTCCTTGAAGAATAACGTGAAAGAGAGATAAGCAGAAACAAGCTTTCCTGTTGTGAGATTGTCTCCCTCGAGCTTACCAGCTGGCCAGCTGTATGGCGTTCTGTTTCTACATTGTCCATTCTTCTCTTATCATTTACAATCTTCGTACTTCAGATTATAATGAAAACTATTTATAGAACTCAGTGCCAGTCCTTGTTCAGAGTCAGTCCCAGTGTATAACAATATTCGTCAGCTTTTGCATTGTTCTTTTTACCTTGGAGATTGCCGCCGTTTCATAACCAGCGTTTAAAACGTGTAAGGAACCGGATCCAAGGAACTACAAACTGTCTCAACTTCATGATTTTATTTACATATTTTTTTGTAACAAATTATTGTCATCTAGAAATTTGTGGTAATACATTAATCACAATAATTCTTGCATGTTCGTCTTTTGCCGTTCTCTAGTCATTTTTAAAGGTAAACGGGACATACAAGTGCAGTGAGTCAAAATACCTGGGGATAATAACATAAGACGGTAGATGCACCACAGAAATAAAAAAAAGCATACGTAAAAGTAGCATTTCAGAAAATGAAGAACAGCTTGTGTAACAAGTCTATGTCAAATAGAATAGATAGAAGTGAACGAGATTTCATTGATGCTATGTAGAACCAATCGTCACTTGTGAAAGAGAATCATGGACATTAGACAAAGAAATGAAACAACGATTTGAGGTCACATATGAAATTTCCTAGAAGAATATTGAGAGTTGTTGTTCCCTGGACAGCCAAAAAGTCTAACGAGGAAATTCTCAAAGAGGAAAACGCAAACAACAAAAAAATATGCAAAATAACAGTGATAGACTATGATAAAAATGTATTACCGTTATGACCAGACCGGTTTAATCTCATACTCCACAGGGTCCACATAGTTTTGAGAACTGCTGATATGGAGGTCCTAGGATCGACTATTCCCTAGGTTGGACAAATTACCGTATCGGCTTTTTACCCAGTAATAATAACAAAGAAACAACACTCCATTGGTTAGTTTAACAAAACGTATCCATCTGTCTAGTCACGCTCACCCTAGACGAGTGTAATGAGAAAACAGGTCTGCTACAGGCATATTAGGAGCATGGTTTATGAATAAGAGATGTATCTTCATTCAGTGATTAGTCCACTAAAGACACATTGTGGTTTTCTACCTCTGGGCAGTATAATCAACGAATAAAGAGAAGACAGAGGAAATCATTATTGATCACAATTCTATAATAAACAGATTCACTTAATTCAACTACAGTAAAATACAGAAAGCACCATAAGCATAATATTACATAAACTAAATGCAAACTCTATGACGAAAACCTTCAGAAAGAAAGTAAAAGCAGTGGATCAATAGTAAAAAAAAACTACGATGTATTGTTGTCTTAAAGAAAAATGATCCACATATTTTTATATCTAAATAAACTGAACATGGCTGATAGGTCAGCAGCTAAAAACTAAACAATACCTTGAGATGGGAGATAAAGGTCAAGTTTGAGACTTGAATCGGCGTCTTAGCACGCGAGTTTTCACCCATATGTGCTCGACCGCCTATCCAGAAGTGTTCGGAGTCTTCTGAATAGTGTCGGTTCAAGCATCGAAACCCCTGATGCGAGGCGGCATTCCTCACCTTCCCAGAGTACCATAACTTGGTACCCATTTCTGCCAGCGGCTGGGTCGGCCGCGGTTTTTTTTTCCAACCACGAGTACAACTCACACTGCTTACAGCAAGAATCGCACAGGGGTTGTCAGAATGTCGGTAACCCAATCGGGTGGGTTTCCCAACAAGGCTACCGAGGCCCCTGAGATGGGAGATGCAACGTCGAAATGAAATACAGAACAGTACATGTGAAGTAACAAAATTGCAAGTATTTTATTTTATTTTGCAAACATTTCTGGACAATTAATTGACAAGTCTTTGGTGCTCTTAAGCACGAAACGGAATATAGAAAACATTGAACCCAGTGAAATTTAAACACACTAATAATCTACGACAAAATCGGTTCAAGCTATAAACACTTGCCCAACTTCAAAACGCTATTGCTCAGAAACTGTTTGTTAAATACTGTTGAAATTTTCCAAATGTTATTAGAATGCAAAAGACCCTTTAAATGTATATTTAACAAATATCTTGCAGCTGCAGTTTTCTTAAAGCGGCGAATTTCTTTGATGTTTGTCAAAATTGTAAATTGTGAACCCCTAAATAATAGAAATTACCGTAGTTACTGGTCTATGATTAATTTTCACTTGGTAAAGGCGTGGCCAGAATGGGGAAATAACTAAATAAGGAAAAACACTGGGAGAATTATTGTCTTCTCAGTTCGAGGACGGACGATAATATCAAGGTATACCTGTATGTCCAATTTTCATAGTTGTGTGGTCCTGAAAAGGACCGTTTGTTGAACTAATTTAAGGTAATATAGGGGCCAACATTGTGGGGGCTATATACTTTCATTCTGAATCAGACGAGTCTAAAAGATTAATAACTGTTTGGGGTTGAATATTCCACAAACCATCATTTTTCCAGTATTCCTCTTCCTGTTTTAAGACGTGGTCTTCACATTTAGCTCAATAATCTTTGTCTATATTTAATAAAGCGAGATTAGCAAGAGTCTTTACATCGCATATTTTGAATGTTGTATTTTCATCTGCCACTTGTCCTTTTAATTTTGCCTAGATTAGTTCTATTGGATTTAAATGAGCATGGTAAGGTGGCAGCCTCAAACTTATATGACCGTGCTCTTGGATAATCTTATCTATTTGAAAAATCTTTGTCCTTTGTTTTTGCTTTACTAGAGATAGTAATTCAGGTTTTAAGTACATGTTATTAAATTGTATGTGCTCACTTTGTGAGCCATATCTTAATAGCATCTTTTGTACTGGATGACGTCGGGACTTTATCTTCAAGTGCAACAATGTTGTGGTACGCTGCATTGTCCATTATTAGGCAAGATGGTCGATCTAGTGATGGGAGAACAGAATTTTCAATCCAATGTCTAAATATGTGACCATTCATCTCAGAGTGATAATCCCGATTGTCTATGGATTTTGAAAGAAAAATGAGCTCTGCATTCTGTATTAGTCCATGTTGTCGACTACCTGCATGAGCAATTATCAAGCGCTGTCCTTTGCTGCTAGGTATTAATCTCTTAATCTTTCCATCTGATGACTGCCATTCCCTTTGGTTAGTGTGGTGAGCATTGATCCATGTTTCATCCAAGTACACAATATCATTACCTTGCTTGCGCACCTCTTTTACTTCACGTAAGTACTTGCTTCTCATGATTACTATATGTGGCTTCTCACAGATGATGTTTCGTCCATTGGAATACTTTCTGAATGTAAAGCCTGCAGCTCTCACATTCCTCCATAATGTAGACTTTGATATTTCAATACTGTTGTTCTTTTTCAGCGATACTTTTAATTTTCTTATTGTAACAGTTTCATTCATACCCAACATTTTGCGAATTTCACTTCTAATAAGTTCACTGTCAAAATTATCCAACATTTTTGCTCTTCCTTGTGATTTTGTATATTTTCAACATTGACGGTCACGTGCTTGAATCCAGCGATTAAATGACCGTTTAGATAAATCCAAAATGTGTCTTGTCCTATTCTCAGGGTTTTCTAAAGAATGAAATAATCTTCCACGTTTAGCCTCTTTGCAAAAATAGTCATACATTTTTATTGCGATGTTTTGTAAACTGCAGAATTTCATTTTAAGACTCATGATAAATGTTATTGTTCCACGTCTACACCTATGAATGAACGGAAATGGAACACACAATTTCTCAAGTGTCTAATTGTGTCAAAAAAATACCACGGTGAAAGCGTGCAAATACGTCAATTCTACCGTGTATGGATTTGTACTCGTTATTTTTAGTTTAAAATACTGTAAACATTAAGTTTTGACTACATCAATAGGTCGTTATAAATTTATATAAATCAAATAAGCAACAATAATAACCAAATGTTTTTTTAAAATGAAATTAATTCCCTGTTGGGTTCTAATCATTATAACTTTACATGCAAATTTTGAATATCTTACAACAAGTGGTTAAAAAGCTATCGATTTTTAAAGTTGGGCACGAGTTATGAAACAAGCTATAATTTTTTCCTTCGATTTATAATTTAGAATCTGTCATCTCAGACTTAACTGCTACATATACAACAAATTAGACATTGAACAACTGGCCACATGTAAGTAGACAAAGTTTTTTTGGTTAAAGAAAGAAACAGGTCATCATTTTATCTGGACCTTCTGCTTTACAAGAGATATACAGTGATGACGCGCCTGCTTAAGACCAGCCTCATTAACAAACTGTCTGGTAATGTGAAACACTAGGGAGAAATGATCAAAATGAAAGTATTACTTCTTCTTTCCTTCCTCATTTGTCTTTCAGCGTCGAGGGGAGACATAATTTGCGGTCTTTTGCTATCCTGTGCGCTTCTGCTTCTGTTATGTTTCCTAGTACTTCTAATATTCCGTTAATCCATCTTTTTCGTGGTCGGCCCTTGGGTCTGGTGTTCTCACAACGTTTATTGAAGACTGGTGTTATGTTTTGATCTTTCTGCCATATCACGTGGCCAAACCATTTTATATGTTGTTTCATTATATATTTTATGGCGGTAGTTATTCCAAGCTTTTATTCTCAGCTCTTCATTTCTGATTGTATCTCTCACACTGTTTCCTGTCATTCGTCCTAACACATTTCATCTAAGTAGTTATTTTTCTTATTCCAGCATCTAGGATCATGTGTTGGCATGGATAGTACAACGTTGGGATGAAGATTGTATTGAAGAGTGTCCGTTTTGCTTATGGAGCTATTTCCTTGTTAGGCAATAGTGGTGATAGCTGTCAAATGATTTGACATTCTTTGTTGCATCTGGAGCCTATTTCTGCAGTTTGTGAATTGTCGTTTGTCACCAGACTTCCTAGGTATTTAAATTCCTCTACTCGTTTTAGTTGGAGCCGCGATAGCTCAGTGGTTAGTGAACTGGACTACAAAGGACAAGAGGTAAGGTTCACCGACGGCTTCCGGGTTCACTCAGCCTTTAATGGGTATCGAATTTTTTCTGAGAAAGTAAAGCGGCACGGGCGTAATACCGACCACATTACCCCAAAAATCATGTGCTGAAGGTCTGTAAAATTTATGGTCACTAACACCATATTCCCTGAACCCCACTTGGCGTGATGGGGGCCCTTTACTTTTTTTTACACGTTTTAGTTGTCTGCCATTTATAGTTATGTTGATGTTCTGTTTCTTTTTTGCGATATTTATGACTTCTGTTTTGTTGATGTTGATTTTCATGTTGTAATTTGTATGGATATAATACATAACTCAGTAACAGACGTTTTCAAGCAGTAAACGGTGGCGGGAAAAGAGCGACTTACTTGAATAAAAATGGGCGTAAAACGCATGAGGCAGACAATCAATTTGAAAGTTGGCTTGGTTAACGAAGATAACAAAGTGGTAAATGCTGCTAGCTGTGCTGCCCTTTGCCATACATAGACCAAAAATGATAATTATATATGAAAGTGAACACTATTAAAAATTAATGATTTTTAATAGTGTTGCTTTCTGCGCGGTTTCGCCTTACGTCTCTTGGCGTGTGCTGAGACTGCTACGATGGGAACTACATTTACTTTTCTTTGTTTGAGAGATGGGATATTAATTCGAATGATTACGCTGGGCACGGGCGGTTGAGCAATTATGGATTTTAATTCGTTTGCAGTGATACCGGGGCCTTCCATAACCATATAAATAACCGAAGACCTAATCTTTTTATATAGAAACATTTTCAATAGTGTCATTTTGCTACTCTTTTCTTTCCATTGCTCCCAAGAGTTCTAAATAATAGACTGCCAACAAATTTCACAGAGGATTTATAGGAAGGAATTGTTGCTTTAGTGAGGATTTATGTCTTATCAGCTACGCGGCAGAATAACATGCTGCATCACTGCTATTATTCGATGTTTTTTTTTTAATTACAAATTGTATTTTTAGAGAATAACATTATGTTGGAATACCGTTAAAAAGAAAAGACGAGAAAAAACTGCAATAAAAGTTCGACAATAAAACAAATTATTCACACAAATTTCATCTACGAAAAGTGAACGAGAGTTCACAAATCAACTAGTGACGTGCCGTTTTGCATGTTAAGCCCGAGCACGCTATTTTTTCAGTTCACTCTGTCCGAAACTTGACAACTTAGTCATTGTGCCACTTGTGTCACTTGGGCCACTTGTGCCAAGTGTGCCAATTGTGTCACTTGTGTCACTTGTGCCACTTGTATACTTGTGTCAATTGTGTCACCTGTGTCACTTGTGCCGCTTGTGCCACTTGTGCCAGTTGTGTCACTTGTGTCACTTGTGCCGCTTGTGCCGCTTGTGCCACTTGTGCCACTTGTGTCACTTGTGCCACTTGTGTCACTTGGGCCACTTGTGTCACATGTGCCACTTGTGTCACTTGTGTCACCTGTGCCGCTTGTGTCAAGTGTGCCACTGATGCCACTTGTGTCAAGTGTGCCACTTGTGTCACTTGTGCCACTCGTGTCACTTGTGTCAATTGTGCCACTGATGCCACTTGTGTCAGGTGGGTCAATTCACACCGTTCTCTCGTCAAATCAGGTTCAGGTCTATTGGCATCTTTCTTGCAATGTGGTTTCAAGGGATTCTAAATGGTTTGGATATACGTGTGTGAAGACAGCAGTAGTCCAGTCGCATTCACATGACGACAAAATCAACATGGTTTTGGTCCCCCCTATGAGGATGATGATGTTCATTCATGAAATGCATCGCTCTCTCAATACAAGCACTTCATTTTTTTCCTAATCTAATCTGTTCACGAAAGACTCAACATCTCAGTACCTCTGTTTCTTCTAATTTCTTTGTCGCTTCATTATTGATCATCCATGTTTCAGACGCTTATAATAAAATAGTAGGCGAAGGCGCGCCTCACAGCACCAGAGCTGGAAGATGTCAGCAACCCACAGCTGATGTCTTGCGCCAGGATCGGTGGATCAGAACCATCAAGACCCTGCTCCATCTCTCCGTGGTGCCTCCAGTAACAGACTAACCTGTCTAGTCTGGCCAAGTGAATAGGGATCGAAGAGGGCAGACAACCCGGTACGCAAAAATTACATGCTGAAGTTGGATGTGTTGGGCCGAAAGGCGCAAATATCACAGTTATACTGCAAACCACAATACAACGCAGACACACCCACGTAACGTCCTGTTAAGGGCGGATGATGAGGAGGCAGATGATTGAGTGCAAACACGTCAATTTTACCGTGTATGGATTTTTACTCGCTATTTTTAACTTAAAATACTGTAAACATTAAGTTTTGACTACATCAATGGGTCGTTATAAATTTATATAAATCAAATAAGCAACAATAATAACCAAATGTTTTTTTTTAATGAAATTAATTCCCTATTGAGTTCTAATCATTATAACTTTACATGCAAATTTTAACAACTTACAACAAGCGGTTAAAAAGCTATCGATTTTAAAAGTTGGGCACGAGTTATGAAACAAGCTATAGTATTGGGTCTATTTACTTTTACATCTCCATACCGAGTATTAAACGTATGGAAACAAAACACAAGAATTAGTCAGTAAGTTTGCATTTAAATATTTTTTTTAAAATTGCATTTAGCAAATAAAAAATAATGAAGACTACTTTTTGACTCACTATCGTAATAAAAACGTTCTGAAAGAGGCCAAAGCAAAATGAGAGCTAATTTCCAATATAAGGAAGAAACAATCATCATTTTTTGACCATGTAATGAGAAGAGAACAGCTAGAATATATTGTAATAACTGGGAAAATTGAGGGACGAAGAGATAGAGGGAAGCAACGAAAAAAGATACCAGACAGCTTAATTAAGAGATGGCTTGGCAGAAGGTCAACAACAGAAATGATAAATAGCTGTCGTGATCGAAAGTTGTGGAGAGACATGATCACCTACGCCAGTAGGCTCGGTACTTGATGATGATGATGATGATCGTAATCTTGCGATATTAAACCTCAAAAATACCAGTAAGCTGTTTGCTAATGTTGCTTATATATCAGTAACATGTCAAACATAATACTATCATATGAACGTTATAACGAGACCATTTTAAAAGTCTATAGAGACATTCTTTTTTATGCTATGAAAAATAACAGACTGATCGACTGAGAAAACTAACACACATTTTCAGATGAGATCATGAGAGTGCGTATGAGAAGGTGATTATTTTTGTCATATATGCTGTTAAATAAGGTCGATAAATGTGCGTTTACGTGAGCTATATCGTGAGCTAGGTCTCACATAAAACTCAGCAGACCTGCGCTGCGCATGATGACACAAGAAGGGGAGAGAAAGATTTATGGATGAAATGACAAATTTAGAAACAAAATACTTGTAGTTTTTGTTCGAAATTATTTTATGAACATACATACTAAGGACAAAATAAATACTTATCTGCTATGTTAAAATGTATCAACGAAAAGGTACATGAGAATTCACGGAAAGAAATCTGGTCTCAAAATTCATCCAACAGTATACCGGCGCTGAGATCTCGCAGAAAGACATATCAGAGGATGCCAGACTGATATCTATTCTAAAGCGAGCAACATTCAATTTGAAAGAACGGTTTACAAACTTTCTATTATTGAACGAATAAAGAGATATAATCACATTTCTACCAGGACAGAACAAAGTAATAATATGATATTCTTGATAAAATGGTGTTTTAAAAATAAACAAGTAATAGAAATAAACTCGTTTTATAAGGGTCGTAAATAAAAAATTAGTGTTATTGATGTTGCCACAAATAATATTAATGTTTAGTTATTATAGAAGAATGCCGTATAATTAGCTTTTGGTTAATTGAGCTTGTCTAACGTTTAACACGGGAACATTCAGCAAGCAGATACGATTAAGACAGAACGATGACTTCTCTTGGCAATCCAATTTCATAATAACGGTCCCTTCTTATTAAAACAATTTTAGTAATCTGTTTGTTGCTTTTAGTTCAACAGTATATGTTGTTCCTTTTAGTTCAAATGTATATGTTGTTCCTTTTAGTTCTAATGTATATGTTGTTCCTTTTAGTTCTAATGTATATGTTATTCCTTCTAGTTCAACTGTATATGTTGTTCCTTTTAGTTCAACTGTATATGTAGTTCCTTTTAGTTCAAATATATATGTTGTTCCTTTTAGTTCAAATATATATGTTGTTCCTTTTAGTTCAAATATATATGTTGTTCCTTTTAGTTCAAATGTATATATTGTTCCTTTTAGTTCAAATATATATGTTGTTCCTTTTAGTTCAAATATATATGTTGTTCCTTTTAGTTCAGATTTATATATTGTTCCTTTTAGTTCTAATATATATGTTGTTCCTTTTAGTTCAAATGTATATGTTGTTCCTTTTAGTTCTAATGTATATGTTATTCCTTTTAGTTCAAATATATATGTTGTTCCTTTTAGTTCTAATGTATATGTTATTCCTTTTAGTTCAAATGTATATATTGTTCCTTTTAGTTATAATGTATATGTTATTCCTTTTAGTTCTAATATATATGTTGTTCCTTTTAGTTCAAATATATATGTTGTTCCTTTTAGTTCTAATATATATGTTGTTCCTTTTAGTTCAAATATATATGTTGTTCCTTTTAGTTCTAATGTATATGTTGTTCCTTTTAGTTCAAATATATATGTTGTTCCTTTTAGTTCTAATATATATGTTGTTCCTTTTAGTTCTAATATATATGTTGTTCCTTTTAGTTCTAATGTATATGTTATTCCTTTTAGTTCAAATATATATGTTGTTCCTTTTAGTTCTAATGTATATGTTATTCCTTTTAGTTCTAATGTATATGTTGTTCCTTTTAGTTCTAATATATATGTTGTTCCTTTACCTCGTACCGCCTTCGGAACGCTTCAAAGAGGAGCCGAGAGAGGGCTAGTGTATTTTCAGCAAAGCATTATCTTCATATTATTCGCCGTAGTATAGTAAGCAAACGGAAATGTCACTTCCACCCTCATTAAGACACAACATAAGGGGACAAGAAAACCTTCTCTCATAGCGCAGGAGAAAGGAAACGAGGCCGTATACAACAAATGGATCTTGTTAATCCTATGGTCGGATCGGCCTAACCAACATCGGCAGATTCAGCCACGAGAGAAGTTGCTCAGTAAAACAGCATCCATCATAGTACACAATTAAATTACCGAATTACTGGCTAATCGTGATTTCTTCCTACCAACCGTTTGTCAAGAACCCAAAGGTCTTATATATATATATATATATATATATATATATATATATATATATATATGTGTGTGTGTGTGTGTGTGTGTGTGTGTGTGTGTGTGTGTGTGAAAATATAAATTGAATTTAACGAGTGACCTCACAGCAACATGTTGCTTAGAGAGCGGCTGCTAGTCAACATCTTCAGAAATAATAAAGCAGCTGTCTTTTTCTGTAGATTTAACAACATTGACAACCAGACCTGCTACTTGTTATAGCGTTTTCTTTGTGCAGACAACTTTTAACTTGGTACGCTACAAGGCGAAAGGAAGATGTAGGAAAATATGGATAGACGGAATCAAAGTAATTACATTAATTCAAGACTATTAAAAAGCAAGATACACAAACAGATCTGCCCATAAAGCTAAGAATATTTCCTCTCTACAATACATCTAGGTACAAGCAGTACGTCATAAAATTAGAAGACAAAGAATAAATTTAACACAGAGTAGGAAAGACACAAAACTGAGCACTGGTGGTGGAATTGCTTTCAACTTTCAATTCAACAAAAACGCCCTGCATGTTGACGCTATATATTTTTAATACTTTATTATTAGCTTTATCTCCTCTCATTATTTCTGCTTCTATGTCTAATATTTTTTTTGTAACTGTATATATGTATATAGATTTTTTCATGTAAAATCCTTCTGATGATCAGACTGTCTCATGCTGCAAAACTCCTTATAAAGTTTCCCATTACTACTCGTCTACATGGTAATGAGTGCCCTCTATAACATCGTAACTTACGTTGTAAGCAGGATACGTGTTTTAACATCTTGGATTGCGTCGATTAAAGTGACTGCCATCACAGATAGACGGTAAGTAGTTACGCAGATTTCTTTTTAATGGGATAAAAGAGATAGCGGCATAGTCCAGAAGTGACCTTGCTTCCAAGTTGACCTCCTACCTGAACGGCAGTTCAGAGGTGAAAAAATGAAGTAGGCTTCTCCGCTATTTATATTTGTACTATTTTTATCCTGAGCTCAGCTGTATATCGGTAATAATCACTATATAAAGTCATCTATTCTACCAGTTAACAGATCTACCCATCAGGCATCTACAAACAGGAGAGAATCTGAAATTAACACTGTAATTACCTGCCGCTAGCGTGGTGCAGCACAGTTAATGGTGTTAATGGAGCTATCTTGAAGATATGAGCTTTGATGTATAAACTAGTTTGATTTAATTGCAACTAACGAAATCGCAACTGGTCTTTTAGAAATTATCATCATTGCATCATTTTTCTGGATTATCTGATCTTTTTTCGTCACTTTGAAGTGTGTGAATTTGTGTTTGAGTGAATATGAGTAAAGCAGACAAGTGAAAATTACAGACATACATAAATTAAACAGAAAGAATGAACGTGAGTGAAGCAGACAAGGAAAAATGACAAACAGGCAGAAATTAAACAGAAAGAGTGAATATGCGTAAAGCAGACAAAGAAAAAGACAGACAGACAGAAACTTAACAGAAAGTGAGCGTAAGTGAAGCAGACAAGGAAAAAAACAAACAGAAATTAAACAGAAAGAGCGAACGTGACTAAAGCAGACATGCAGAGATGGAGCCAGGGAAAGAAAGAAAGATTGAAAAAAAGACAAAGAAAGAAAGAAAGAAAGGAAATGACAAATAGACGTACTAAATGAAGGCCGGATAGATATGGTAATAGTTTTGTAGCTTTGAAGTAAGTTAAAACGCATACACATATTAATATATATTTGTGTGTGTATGTATGTATGTGTTATTATACACATACAACTCACAGAAAGAAGATCGTTATCACAATCCATTCCAACAGTAAATAGGAGACTCTTTATACAAAACTTCTCAGCAGGAGGCCAACTGATCACCCGAAATAGAACCATCGAGCAAGTGTTTCGGTTCTATGACTGATTGATACCCTAGGGTGGGGTGGGGTGGGGGTTTGATAACAGCAGACATGTCAGAGGATGGCACAAAGTTCATCTCTTGAGCAGGAAACATTCAAGTAGGAACAAGTGATGGCAAATTTTTAATTCTTGAACCGGTAGAGAGATACAATCAAGTGTCTACCAGTACAGAAAAAAGTGATGATTGGATAATCTTAATAAAACGTTATGTGAAAGCAAACACTTGTTTTATATATTTATATATCCGGAAGGAGTTTCTGTAAATTTGCAGTCTTAGCATTTGGATGTGAATCATGGACAAAAGGAAAACAGACAAGGAAATCTCTGGGGTCTGTAGAAAATACCATGGTTAGCTAAGAAGAGTAATGAAAATGTTCTGAAAGAGGTCAAAGCAAAAAGAGAGCTAATTTCTAATATTAGGAAGAAACAATAATCATTTTTTGGCCATGTAATGAGAAGAAAACAGCTGGAATATATTGTAACTACTGGGAAAATTGAGGGACGAAGAGATAGAGGGAAGCAAAGAGAAAATATAGCAGACAGCTTAAAAGATGGCTTGGCAGAAAGTCAACAACAGAAATGATAAATAACTGTCGCGATCGAAAGTTGTGGAGAGACATGATCACCTACGCCAGCAGGCCCGGTACTTGATGATGATGATAATGAAATTTGTAGAATTGTAATATTCCCAATATAAATTTATTTCTGTAATTGAAAACTAGATTTGCTACCAATTTACATTGCCCTGATATGGTCGCAGACAACGATAACACATATGTAGTTTCGTCAGATCTTCAGAGTCTTGGAACATAACGTCGATCTCCTGTTATGGGATGGGAGTTCCTGCAAACTTTTCTTTAAAAAGAAAAAAAAATGCACCATAGAAATAGAAAAAAAAACCACGAATATCTATAGAAAACGATAACTACACATCAGACATTGTTAGAATTATTGAAGACATGGTATAACGATTCCATTAGGAGAATAAAACTGGTTTTTCGAACGTAAATATTGAGTTATTGAGTTATTTACGAGTCATCATCATTGGATTCTGAACATGTTCATAGGTGCTCAGATCCCCTCCTCAGCAAATCCCGCAGTGTCCAGCGACTGACGACTCCGGTTCTGTGTTTGTTGATAAATCGTCTTATACATCCACTAAGTTTCTCATTTCTTGCTGTGCTCATCTTAACTCCCATCTCTAAATATGTAAGTATATTAAATTGTAATTCATGTTAATAAAAAAAATACATTAAGTCAAAAATATCTCTTTACTTCTGTAACTACATATTAACATATTGAGATTTATGGCATTTAAAAATGACACGGTAGTTAATAGCAATATGTTATTTTAAAAATATTATCAATTTACTCACATATTGGTAGATGTGCTTGCTCCCACAAGTTGACCTCTGTAAAGATTCACCATACAGTAAACGCAACAACTGTATAACGGAGAGACAGACACTGTCATTCAGAGACAGTAATCTGTCTTACAGTTGATTGACAAGAAACACCGATTCGTAGGAGTCAGAGATGATATTTGAAGCACAATGAAATGTTTATTGCAACTTCGCAAATAAAAAAGCATTATCGTTTAATTTCCTGATTACCAAGTACGGGCTTCCCGTTCGGGCTGTCTCACCATTGAGTCCTGCCAAACCTGCCCACTCACAACTTCAGATAGCAGTTTGCAAGTCCCAGCCACTACTCGGAAATTGAATGCCCATTCTCTCGTCTTCAATCCCTCAACATACACACATACACGCGCAGATTTATAAACACTCGTGTATGGTTATACATACACCTATTTTTAGCGGAAACAGTTCAAGACATCCAGGTCTGGCGCGCGGTTTCTGGTGGCAAGAGACCTTCACACAGTCACCACGCGAAGACCACCTGTAGTCTGACACAAATTTGCAGCATTCGTAGAATGGAACAGTGAGGATACCTGACAACCCATAAGACGTGATAAGAACATTTAATAACACTTTGTTGTTTCCTTCATGTATGTGCCGTTTTGTTATGAATGAAAGTATAATTAATTATTCTAGTGCCTCTTCTAAAATATTGAATGTACATCTCATGTGATTATCACCATAATCTCTAATTATTTGCACTTGGACATCGCATATAACTTATTTTTGTGCCGTGTCTCACGGCAGCAGTTTTTCCTCGTTTCTGGTCAATTTTAAACCATTTACCTTGTGGCGAAGTGACAAGGCGTATGGGTTCAAGTCCAAAATGTGGACAATTATGCTTTTAATTCATTAATTCTTTCTTTTTTTGTGGGGGGGGGGAGGAGTGGGTGAGGGGGTTTAGATTTTTAAGACCGACACGGCTACAGTGAAGTCAAAGGGTAATGGAGCTGAGGTTTTAGGCCTACACGACTACTGTGAAGTAAAGAAGTAATTGAGGAGATGTTTTAGGCCTACACGACTACTGTGAAGTAAAGAAGTAATTGAGGAGATGTTTTAGGCCTACACGACTACTGTGAAGTAAAGAAGTAATTGAGGAGATGTTTTAGGCCTACACGACTACTGTGAAGTAAAGAAGTAATTGAGGAGATTTTTTAGGCCGACACGACTACTGTGAAGTAAAGAAATAATTGAGATTTTTTAGGCCTACACAACTACTGTGAAGTAAAGAAGTAATTGAGGAGATGTTTTAGGTCTACACGACTACTGTGAAGTAAAGAAATAATTGAGGAGATGTTTTAGCCTACACGACTACTGTGAAGTAAAGAAGTAATTGGGGAGATGTTTTAGGCCTACACGACTACTGTGAAGTAAAGAAGTAATTGAGGAGATTTTTTAGGCCTACACGACTACTGTGAAGTAAAGAAGTAATTGAGGAGATGCTTCAGGTCTACAGGACTACTGTTAAGTAAAGAAGTAATTGAGGAGAGGTTTAGGCCAACACGGTTACAGTGAAGTCAAGGAGTAAAGCCATAAAAATGCGAAGCTGCCATGTTATAAAGATGCTGATAAGGATGATGATAAGAAATATAAGAACAAAATATGTAATATAATTGGTATGGTTGCAACTTGACGTAGGTGAGGAACACAATAAAATCAAAACGACGTTGCAGCTCGCTAGGTCTTCAGTTGGAACAATGGACAGTCAAGACATAATGGTAGACTTAACATCTCAACAAACAGCACCAGATATGTTCTTTAGCAAAACAGCATGACCTGGGCTGATACTGACAACTTTAATCTTAAATGCCTGCATATAATTCCAGAAACTTGCTGGTTATATTCTCATACCTTTCAATAGGTCATCCTACTCGTACTTGACTTTCGATTACTGGGCTATTAAACCATTCGCCAGATTACAAAGAACGATCACATGGAGATTTAAAGTAGACATTTATTGTAACTCTCCCACTCGCTGGAGAACACTATTAGCAGATATCATCGCATCAAAGCTTTGTTTCTGATGTATTTAGACATTTCATAGCATAAGGAAACTGCAGACAAAAAATCATGATAAACAAATCTTACATTATTAGGAAAATACAAACAAGAAAACGCTATTCAAGATTTCTCAAACATCGATGGTTGCATGGTTACTGGCAAATAAATCATGTTCCTGGTACCGTCAGACCAACAAAAGTCTTCAAAGTTGCACCAAGCGCGAGCTAATTGGATTCTATCTATCTGTTGAACTTTCGAGCCGTAGCCGGCCCATAGGACATCGACTCATATACTCTTTTTCTTATCTAAATTTTTATTCTAGCAGTGTTCAATCCTTGTAAAGATCTTTCATCAAATCTCGCCATTTGTCTCTGTTCTATGCAAGCAACTCAATCTCATTGAGGGAGCCGATTCGTGCTGCTCTTGCCTCTCTGATCAATGTTCTAAGTGTCTCTCTGGGTCGTCCTCTTTTCCTCTTACCTGTTGTTTCCCACATGAGGGCTTGCTTTGTTATTCGGTTATTATCTCTCCTTATCACATGTCCAACAAACGACAATCGTCTTTTCTTGATTACTGAAGATATTAGTGGTTGATTGGCGATTTCTCTAATTTCCTCGTTTGTTTTGAATTCGTTCCACGCTATATCAAGTATTTTCTTTAGACATTTATTATCAAATGCGTTCACCTTTGTTTCTATGTGTCTTGTTGTTTTCCAGCTCTCACATGCATACGTAAGGGTTGATGGTACGATTGATTTGAATAGTCTAAGTTTTGTGTTTGTGCTGATGAGTTTTGATTTCCACAACTTTTCAAGGCTTCTGAAAGACATTGCTGCTTTAGCTATTCTGATTCTAATTCTTTACTTGTAACACCTTCTAGATCAATGTGACTTCCAAGATAGATAAAGTGATCGATCTATCTTTTCCACTGGTTTGTTTTCTATGTATATTCTGTCATCTGTTGGAATTAAGTTTTTCATGACTTTAGTCTTTTCATGATTGATCTCAAGCCATATTTTCTGATTCTTCCATCCTGTCTGCTGTCACATACTTTGTACATTCGGGATGGACATTCCTGCTAGGCGCTATTGTTGTAAAAATAGATATCGGTAATAGATAACACGCCGACACAATAATAATAAATCATATTCCACTGAAATATCGATGAAGTTCACGGTACATCTTTCATCAGAAGTAAACATAACTACAACACGGAATAGCAGCACATTATTTCACAACCAGACAGTCGTGTTAATCATTTAAACACGTCAGCATGAGCAGAGTAAAACAAATTATCTACACGCAGCCGCCATGGCACAGGCTTATGTCCGTGTCTATGCTCAAAAAAAAAAATAAATAAATAAAGCTGAGCACAAAGGTTCTATAAAAGCGAAGCATAGCTACATACTCGTACGGATAAAGACAAGAAGTTATAAATGTGTGGGATTTAATATGAGAATTAGATATTCTGTGCATAGGGTTACCTATTAAATTACATTAACCGTTCCACAACAATGTAATTAGAGAATCCTAATATAGCGACATAGAAATAACACCACATTCCGCCAGCCTTACAAATGTAGAGCATGGAGGGGAGGATTTTACAGGTAAGATTACATAAGCGAATTCTATCTGGAGAAGAGGTATGTTTACAACACTCGGAAAAAAAAAATCACAAATAAGATTACATAACATGGTTCTGAGTTGCAACGTTGCAATAACCACGTTTTGTAAAGAAACTTTTCAACAACCAATCTCTATTCTTCGATTATGAGACACATGCTTCACAGGTGTAGCACATAAACAATATAGCGCTCCACTGGCAGTAAAGTGTCCACTCACTGTAAGATGTTTGTACGGGTGGTTACCATTTGTTCGTTGTTCCAGGTCTGTTGCGTCTGTTTTACCAGTGAATAAGTTACTGACGGAAGTAACACACCAGGTGTTACACAATGTGCTTCAATAAGAGAACACGGCAGTCTTTCCAGCTACCTGCATCTTGGGACCGAAGGAAAACACCACAATTATTATCATAGAGCACTAACATTTGGCCTTGAAAGCTGAATCGTTCGGTGGTAATGATAACAATAAAGTACGAGACTTGAATCGGCATGTGAGTTTTCGCCAGTATGTTCGGTGGTATTTGATTCTACGCGATACGAAAATCACTTCCCGATAATGAAATGTCTTTAAGCGTTTATATAAAATATTATCCAGTGTTAGTCGTTCGTTATATTAGCTTATGACAAAAGTGGCAAACTGTATTGACGGACATTAATCAGAGAAACAAGCATTGACGGATATTAGCCAGAGAGACATTCATTTACGGAAATTAGTCAGAGACACAAGCATTGACGGGCATTAGCCAGAGAGATAACCATTCATTGACGAACATTAGCCAGAGATATAACCATTGACGACCAGTAGTCAGAGATATAACCATTTACGAACATTAGCCAGAAATATAACCATTGACGAACATTAGCCAAAGATATAACCACTGACGAACATTAGCCAGAGATATAACTATTTACGAACATTAGCCAGAGAGATAAGCATTGACTGACATTAGACAGAGAGATAAGCATTGACAGATATTAGAGAGAGACAAGCACTGACTGGCATTACACAGAGAGACAAGCATTGGCTGACATTAGACAGAGAGACAAGCATTGTCTGACATTAGACAGAGAGACAAGCATTGGCTGACATTAGATAGAGAGACAAGCATTGACGGATATTAGAGAGAGACAAGCATTGACTGACAATAGAGAGACAAGCATGGATTGAAATTAGACAGAGAGACAAGCATTGATGGACATTTGGCCAGAGAAACAAGCATTGACTGAAATTAGACAGAGAGACAAGCATTGACTGAAATTAGACAGAGAGACAAGCATTGATGGACATTTAGCCAGAGAAACAAGCATTGACGAAAGTTAACCCGAGAGACGAGCATTGGCAAAAGTTCACCCGAGACACAATCATTAACGGACATTAACCCGAGACACAAGCATTGACGGACATTAACCCGAGAGACGAGCTTTACCGGACGTTAACCAGATACACATGCAAAGACGGACATTAATCAGAGACACATTGAGAAACTATAACCAGAGAGACGAACATTGAGGGACATTAAGTAGAGACACATGCATTAACAGACATTAAACAGTGAAACATGCCTGGACGGACATTAAACAGTGAAACATGCCTGGACGGACATTAACCGGTGAAACATGCCTGGACTGACATTAACCAGTGAAACATGCCTGGGCTGACATTAACCGGTGAAACATGCCTGGGCGAATATTAACCGGTGAAATATGCATGGACGGACATTAACTTGTGAAACATGCCTGGGCGGACATTAACCGGTGAAACATGCCTGGACGGACATTAACCAGTGAAACATGCCTGGGCGGACATTAACCTGTAAAACATGCATGGACGGACATTAACCTGTGAAACATGCCTGGACGGACATTAACTTGTGAAACATGCCTGGACGGACATTAACCACTGAAACATCCCTGGACGGACATTAACCAGTGAAACATGCCTGGACGGACATTAACCAGTCAATGCTTGTCTCTCTGTCTAATTTCAGTCAATGCTTGTTTCTCTGGCCAAATGCCCATCAATGCATGGACGGACATTAACTGGTGAAACATGCATGGACGGACATTAACCGGTGAAACATGCCTGGGCGGACATTAACCAGTGAAACATGCCTGGACGGACATTAACAACTGAAACATACATTCACGGACAATATCCAAAGAGACATACATTAATGAACATTATCTAGAGAGACAAGCATTGACGAACATTAACCTCAGAGACGAGGAATGATGGACGTCAGTCAAAGAGATAAGCATTGACCAACATTAGCCAGTCTATACATGCATTGACGAAGATTAACCAGAGACACAGGCATTGACGGACTTTAACCAAGTAATAAACATGGATGGACAGTAATCAGAGACAAACATTGATGAACATTAGCCAGAGGACACGCATTTACAAACATTAACCAGAGAGACTAACATTCATCAACCATACCGGTTGGCGTAAACGATCATGTCCTTCCACAAACTTCTATCTACCGTACATCATATCAATTCAGTTGTTGACTGTTTTCCATTCCATGACACCAAGCTATCTAGTATTTTCTCTCTTTGTCTCCCGCGACCTCTCTTTCCCTGTATATTGCCAGTTGTAACCAACTATTCCAACTTTCCTCTTCTAATGATGTTCCTGAAAAATGTTGATTGTTGCATAGGCTAACATTGACGGATATTAGTCAGAGAGACTAACATTAACGGATATTAGTCAGAGAGACTAACATTGACGGATATTAGTCAGAGAGACTAACATTGACGGACATTAAACAGAGAGACTAACATTGACGGACATTAGTCAGAGAGACTAACATTGACAGATATTAGTCAGAGAGACTAACATTGACGGATATTAGTCAGAGAGACTAACATTGACGGATATTAGTCAGAGAGACTAACATTGACGGATATTAGTCAGAGAGACTAACATTGACGGATATTAGTCAGAGAGACTAACATTGACGGATATTAGTCAGAGAGACTAACATTGACGGACATTAAACAGAGAGACTAACATTGACGGATATTAGTCAGAGATACTAACATTGACTGACGTTAACCAGAGAGACTAACATTGACGGACGTTAACCAGAGAGACTAACATTGACTGACGTTAACCAGAGAGACTAACTTTGACGGACGTTAACCAGAGAGACTAACATTGACGGATATTAAACAGAGAGACTAACATTGACGGATATTAGTCAGAGAGACTAACATTGACGGACGTTAACCAGAGAGACTAACATTGACGGACATTAAACAGAGAGACTAACATTGAGGAACATTAAACAGAGAGACTAACATTGACGAACGTTAACCAGAGAGACTAACATTGAGGAACATTAAACAGAGAGACTAACATTGACGAACATTAAACAGAGAGACTAACATTGAGGAACATTAAACAGAGAGACTAACATTGAGGAACATTAAACAGAGAGACTAACATTGACGGACGTTAACCAGAGAGACTAACATTGAGGAACATTAAACAGAGAGACTAACATTGACGGACATTAAACAGAGAGACTAACATTGAGGAACATTAAACAGAGAGACTAACATTGACGGACGTTAACCAGAGAGACTAACATTGAGGAACATTAAACAGAGAGACTAACATTGACGAACATTAAACAGAGAGACTAACATTGAGGAACATTAAACAGAGAGATTAACATTGAGGAACATTAAACAGAGAGACTAACATTGACGGACATTAAACAGAGAGACTAACATTGACGAACATTAAACAGAGAGATTAACATTGAGGAACATTAAACAGAGAGACAAACATTGAGGAACATTAAACAGAGAGACTAACATTGACGAACATTAAACAGAGAGACTAACATTGAGGAACATTAAACAGAGAGACTAACATTGACGAACATTTAAACAGAGAGACTAACATTGACGAACATTTAAACAGAGAGACTAACATTGAGGAACATTAAACAGAGAGACTAACATTGAGGAACATTAAACAGAGAGACTAACATTGACGAACATTAAACAGAGAGACTAACATTGAGGAACATTAAACAGATAGACTAACATTGACGGACATTAAACAGAGAGACTAACATTGAGGAACATTAAACAGAGAGACTAACATTGGGGAACATTAAACAGAGAGACTAACATTGACGAACATTAAACAGAGAGACTAACATTGAAGGACATTAAACAGAGAGACTAACATTGGGGAACAATAAACAGAGAGACTAACATTGAGGAACATTAAACAGAGAGACTAACATTGGGGGACATTAAACAGAGAGACTAACATTGACGAACATTAAACAGAGAGACTAACTTTGAAGGACATTAAACAGAGAGACTAACATTGGGGAACACTAAACAGAGAGACTAACATTGAGGAACATTACACAGAGAGACTAACATTGGGGAACATTAAACAGAGAGACTAACATTGACGAACATTAAACAGAGAGACTAACATTGAAGGTCATTAAACAGAGAGACTAACATTGAGGAACATTAAACAGAGAGACTAACATTGAGGAACATTAAACAGAGAGACTAACATTGACGGACATTAAACAGAGAGACTAACATTGACGAACATTTAAACAGAGAGACTAACATTGAGGAACATTAAATAGAGAGACTAACATTGAGGAACATTAAACAGAGAGACTAACATTGAGGAACATTAAACAGAGAGACTAACATTGAGGAACATTAAACAGAGAGACTAACATTGACGAACATTAATTAGAGAGACTAACATTGACGAACATTAAACAGAGAGACTAATATTGACGAACTGTATTAGTCAGAGGACAGCATTGACAGACATTAGTCAGATGACAGCATTGACGGACATTAACCAGAGAGACAAACATTGACGAACATTAACCTGAGAGACAAACATTGACGAACATTAACCAGAGAGACAAACATTGACGAACATTAACCTGAGAGACAAACATTGACGAACATTAACCAGATGGACAAGTATTGACGTTTTAGCTTGCCAGCATTTGTCTATTTTCCGTGATAATTTTTTGACCAGTTTCTGCTCCACCAAAGTGCTAAACTTAATCAGTACCTATCAACTTTAATCTGTATCTATCAACTTTAATCTGTATCTATCAACCTTAAACTGTATCTATCAATCTTAAACTGTATCTATCAACTTTAATCTGTATCTATCAACCTTAAACTGTATCTATCAACCTTAAACTGTATCTATCAACCTTAAACTGTACCTGCCAACTTTAATCTGTATCTATCAACTTTAATCTGTATCTATCAACTTTAATCTGTATCTATCAACCTTAATCTGTATCTATCAACCTTAATCTGTATCTATCAACCTTAATCTGTATCTATCAACCTTAATCTGTATCTATCAACTTTAATCTGTACCTGCCAACTTTAATCTGTATCTATCAACTTTAATCTGTATCTATCAACTTTAATCTGTATCTATCAACCTTAATCTGTATCTATCAACCTTAATCTGTATCTATCAACCTTAATCTGTATCTATCAACCTCAATCTGTACCTTTGAACCTTAAACTGTACCTATCAACCTTAAATTGTACTTATCACTCTTAATCTATACCTATCCTCCTTAATCTGTGCCTACGAGCCTTAATCTATACCTATCCTCCTTAATCTGTGCCTACGAGCCTTAATCTATACCTATCCTCCTTAATCTGTACCTAACAAGATTTTAGAAACGGTACCGTCAACGTTGGAATATGTTCTTCATAGATACCCCATTATTTCGAACCTTAACTCGGCATTTCAAAAAGTACGGGTACTTTTACAACTGTTGCGAGAATTATGGTAGGGATAGGAGCAACAATATAAATATTTTCTGTGTGCAATATATCCTGTCACATAAATTGTGAAAAATAACTGGTGCAGTGTCCCTTACAGGAAAAACTGCAAGGAATTCCAGTTGAATCGATGGCCCTATTATCTGCAGGGTTGAGAGCGTACTGTGACAGACAGAACATGTCAATTACTGGCTTTTAGTCAGATCGAGAAATTCTCCAGACGATATTTTTCAGTAAGGTTCTCTTTTTCTGCTTTCCTTACCCATTTGCCTTTCAGCGTCGAGGTCCGAACAAATTTCTGCTCCAGACGAGCTACATTATTTATTTTCCAAGATTGGTACACACACCTAATCTAGATATTGTACACTTTTATTGAAAATTCTTTAAGGACAGATTTATAATATACATATATAATAGGTACATGTCTGTTACTTTTCAAGAAAAGTTTTATTAGTGCCGATTAATATACTCCATCGAAATCTGCTACGTTCAAAACTGACTGTATTATTTAAGACTCATAGGGATAAACTTCTATAGCATAAGATCATAAGTATGTTCACTACTGATATTAGTGAATTGGTACGTGGCAGAGAGGCTGATTATGAAGCATGTCTGTATGTCTGTCCCTCTGTCCATCCATAGATAAGATAGATAAGACAGCACAGACAGACGGACTGACGGACAGACGGACTGACGGACAGACGGACGGACGGACGGACGGACAGACAGACAGACAGACAGACAGACAGACAGACAGACAGACAGACAGACAGACAGACAGACAGACAGATAGATAGATAGATAGATTAGATAGATAGATCTAATCTTATAAATGACAAACACGGACAAATAATACCAAATAACCAACATATGCAAGAGAGATGGAAAGAATATTTCGAAAACTTATTGAACGTAGCACCAACTACCACTAACACAACAAAAACCACGCAAGGAAATAAAAGATGAAAGGGGAAATCGAATAATGCACCACGAAAATAAGCACCGGTGATAGATAACATACCAGATGAGATAATAGCAGCAGCAAAAGAAACACGAGTTACATGGCTGCACAGAATATTCAATGCAGCATGTCACCAACAAAAAGCACCAGAAGACTAGGAACAGGCAATCATTGTACTAACATGGAAAAAGAAAAAGCATCACAAGAGACTGCAATAAAAATAGAGGTATATCGTTTCTCAGCCATGTAGTAAAGTTCTAAGCCAAAATTATGGAAAAACGGGCTAAAATCAATAATAGAGCTACAGTTAAGCGAATCTCAAAAGGGTTCGGAAAAAAGAGGTTGTACTGACGCACTATTCACCATAAAATAGCTAGCAGAAAAGACGACAGAACACAATTAAAATGTGTACATGGCTTTCATTGGCTAGGAAAAAGCATTCGACCGAGTAAACAGAGAACAACTGTGGGGGATACTTATGGAGTAAGCCAACATCTAATCAACATAATTAGATGTCATCATTACATTTTTCATTACAGTACATCAACAGCAGCTGCACAATCAGAACAACAGTAGACTACACAAACCATTTCGAAGATAGATCGCGAGTAAGACAGGGGTGCGTACAATCTCCCCTTTTGCTCATTACATATATGGACTATGCATGCAAGTTAGCTAACCCATCGGAACTAGAGGAGATCAGCGAGCTTCTGTTTGTAGACGATCAGGCGCTAATACATGGAGCAATAGAAGACCTACAAGAGAGCTTAAATAACCTCAACAGCACAGGCACAAAATACAACACGAAAATCAACAAAATAGAAATCATGAATAAGGTAAACGAGAAACAGAACATAAACATAACTATAGACGGCAGACAACTAAAACAAGTACAGGAATTTAAATACCTTAAAAGTCTAGTGACAAAAGAAAATTCACAAACTGAAATAGACTCAAGATGCAACAAAGCTTGTCCAATCATTTGACAGCTACACCACAATTGTCCAACAAGGAAATAACTCTAGACGTAAAACTCTACAATACAATTTTCATTCCGACGTTGTGCTACCAATGCCAGTCCTGGACTCTAAATGCAAGAACAATAAGAAAAATAACCTCTACTGAGATTACATTTGTTAGACGAATGACAGGATGATAGCCTGAGAGATAAGATCAGAAAGGAAGAACTGAGAAAAAAGCTAGGAATAGCCCCCGCTATAGAATATATTAAAAAAAAAACAGATCAAATCGTTTGACCAGGTGATAAGGCACAAATATCAAAACACAACCCAACGAGCCTTCAATAAACGTTACGAAAACACCAGACCCAAAGGCCGACTACGAAAAAAATGGATTGACGGAATTTTAGAAACTCTAGGAAACAACAGCAGCAGAAGTGAACAGAAAAGCAAATAAAAATACAAGGGATATCTCCCATCGACGCTTGAAGGCAAATGAAGAAGGAAAGAAAAGAGAACATCTGGAATATGTTGTGACAAGTGGGAAAATTGATGGACGAAGAGATAGAGGGAAGCAAAGAAAAACGATATCAAACAACTTAAGACAATATCTTGGAAGAAGGTCAACATAAATGATAAATAACAGTCGAGATCGAGAGTTGTAGAGAGGCGTGATCACCTACGTCAGCAGGCATGGTACTTGATGATGATGACGAGATCTTAAAGCTAAATGTGTTGGTTGTTGTTACGTGTTACTCTCACTCTATTGTTATGTGAATTATACCCAAAATATTGCACAACAATAATTACGTAATGCAGAATAAGTGTTTTTCTCTATGAGAGAAGAAACAAATTCTATGTATTTGCATTTAGCTTCTTCGTATGATTTTTTTTTTGACAAAATTATGTTCGTAAGCAACAACAAAATCATGATATTGTTTTGTTTTTTTTCCCCACCGATGTGGCGTTTCTAACAAAAAAAAGTCAGTAAATATGAGTATTGAACTAAGATTGACGCGTTAGTACTTGTTAATGTTTCAATCACAATTACAGTGTCAACTTGTCTCATTAACAGGCTAGTTATATAAATTATATATAACTATCTATTTAGCGCAGTGTTCCATCTACCCATCACAAAAATTAAATTGTTTGTTTACTTTTGGTTTCAGAGTTCATAAAAGTTTATAATATAAATTTATTTGAAACATGTGAAGGAATCATCTGTCTGGAATTATGATGTGCAGGTTGTGAGTTAGTAATGGAGATTGTTTACCATGACCAGGAATGTTTGAATATTTTTAGCATCGCGTTAAAAATGCGAGTCTTTAAGCGCCATAAAATACACGATAAGCCTGCCACATCACAGTAACTAGAACTGACGGAGTGTGGAGCAATCGACAAGTATTTAACTTCAAGACTTTTATTTTGTGTTGACCGGAGTGTGTCTTTACCATGAAGAGATCTGGAAAATTGTAGGTTATATTTCGGCTGTGCTATCTCGTCCCAGAGATGAGGTGTGTGCCATCTGTTCTTTAGTATCTAGGATCACAGCATGGACAAATGTGGTACTTACTTCCTCTTTCCTTGGTCACAAACCAATAAGGCAGTCAGTGACTGGTAAGCCTACTCCGCTGCGTCTTATAGGAGAGAGCACTCGTGCGGTCGTTGTTATTCTAGCTTGAATTTCTCGTGTTGGATCTACACTTTTAATCTATAATGTTACTGTTCTCTCTCTCTCTATCACACAAATCTCCCGAGTTAGTATGCCTCCCTTTGTCTTTCCTCCAGGGTAAATTACATCGCAATTTTTGTGCTTGTTTCTAGGTCTTTTCCCATCTGATGCTCTATTCAGCTTCATCGTTTGCATTTCATTTCTTACTTTATATTTACTCATTTCATTGTGGCTTGCACCTTTTGGCTGTTGTGTATGTATTTTGTGCGCCAAGAAAGATCAAACAGAAAATTCTCAAACAGCGATCTATCTATCGTTCGTTCGCCTGAAGTATTGTCTATATCTGCAATGTCGTTTCCTGTATACATTTTACTGTCTTTTGTAATTCTTGCAGTGGCCCATATAGTCTTGTCTGTAGTGTTGTATCTATGGGCCATTGGATTTTCCTCAGTCTACTATATTCAGTGCAGTCTTGACGTATGTGTTCAGCAGTCTGGGGTGCCTGTCCACATGTACAAGTACTTGAGGTGCCGATCTTGAATGTTGTATACATGTGACTATGGAGTCGATTGTGTCCTGTTCTGAGGCGTATAATGATAACTTGTTCATATCTATTCATATTATGAAAGGCATCCTGATTTGGGGCTTGTGGTCCTCTGATTGATTTGATTATCTGTTTCTTATGATGGTATGTAACCGGTGTATCTAGTTGTGTGCCTGTTGGACCTTCCTTTGCCAACTGATCTGCTTTCTCATTTCCTGGTATTCCACAGTGAGATGGGATCCACTGCAGGGCAACCCTGTGGTGCTTGCAGAGTTCAGTCAATAAGGTCTGCAGATGTGGTAATTTTCTGGATTGTAGTGCCTGGAGTACTGATCTTGCATCTGTCAAAAACACTATTGGATGCGGGCTAAGATTACTGTTTAGCAGTTTTTCTATTTCCAACTTTATTGCTTGGATTTCTGCATCATAATTGTGACAATATTTCCCTGTTGATATTTTATTCATATACCCTAGTGTTATTTGGGTACTCTATATATGCACCTGCTCCCCAATGCTTTACTGCATTCTGTGTTGATCCATTTGTGTACACACGAATCCATAGGTCTTGTGGGTATTCTTCATCCAGGAAACAGAGTTGTTTTTCGCTGTAGATTAATCTGTTCCTCTTTGTCAACTATTCCTTTCACTTCTGTCCGTATTTGAACTGATAATCCTGATTCGTCTGTCCAGGGAGTCTGTTCTGGTATGGACAGTAGGGGGTTAACAACTCTTGGCATGCCTGGTGTTTGTCTACTAATACGCTTGGCTTGGTGAATAAAACTGCTTCTCTTAAGTCGTCCCAATGCAAGATTTTGGAATCGCTCCATCATTGGATGTCTCGGCATGCATGTACATTTTTCAACCTGTATCAGCACCTTTGTGTCCCTCCGTTCTCCCAGTGCTGGTATCCTCCACAATTTCTCCATCTCCAATATAGGTGTTGATTTCATTACTCCTGTGATGACCCTAAGTGCCTGGTTTTGTACTTTATCCAGTTCTTGCAGTGTGGTGTTTGATGCTGAGCACCATGCGGATGATCCATATTCTAAATATGGGCGTATACTCTGTTTGTAAACTTTACTGAGTATTTTCCAATTTGCACCCCATGTGGTTCCACACATCTTTCTTAGAATAGCCAATTTTCTCCTTGCTTTTTGGGTTGCCTTATTTATCTGCTGTTTCCAAGATAGTTTATTATCAAATGTAACTCCGAGATACGTTGCTTGTGTGTCTTCTTTCACAGGTTCATCGCTTATATAGATGTCTCCTGCTTTTTGTTTTGGGGAGAGTGTGAAAAGTGTAGTACTGCATTTGTCTGTATTGATGCTGATACACCATCTATTTGTCCATGAATTCAGTGCATTCATAGCTCTTTGTAGCAATTTGGAGGCCACTGTTGCATACTCCTCTGTGCACCCCATTACCAAGTCATCTGCATTCATTGCCACTTTGATATCATGTGGTAGTTCAGTAACTAGGTTATTGATGTAGATCAGAAAAAGTGTTGGAGATAGTACCCCTCCCTGTGGAACGCCTTGGCGTAGTAAGACCTTACTCTTAAGACCATCCAGTTGCACTCTGGCTCTCCTGTTATGCAGGTATGCTTTGACCCATTTGTACATCCTGCCATTTACTCCATAATTTCTCAGTTTCTTCAAAAGCCCTTCCTTCCATACCTTATCAAATGCTTTCTTTAGGTCTATCCATGCTGCTAGTACCAGTTTCTTTTCTTAAAACGCATCCTCAATTTCCTGGGAAAGATAGGTTGCCTAATCTTCGGTAGAGTAACGCTGTCTAAAGTCTGCTTGTTGTGGGACAAGGAGATTTTCACTTTCCATGTACAACAGGAGGATGAGATTGATTATACGTTCCATTGTTTTACACAAACAGCTTGTAAGGCTGATTGGTCTATAGCTGGATGTCGTTGAACCATCTTTTCCTGGCTTTAGTAATGGTATCATAATTGCTTCTCCCCATGCCTGTGGCACTCTACCTGTGATCCAGCAAATGTTGTAGATCTGCAGTAGTTTTGTTTTAGCTGCAGTTCCTAAGTTCTTAATCATTTCATTGGACACTCCATCACTGCCTGGTGACTTTTTCATTTTTAATTTGGATATTACCAGCTCTAGTTCTCTTTGTGTAATGGGTATTTCCATGACTTCATGTGCGGTCTCTTCTTGTCTTTCATTTTGTTGTTTTAAACGGGTCTCTTGTCGTTTCTCTAGGCTAATTTCAATATTATTGTAATTTTGCAAAGGAGTCTGCAAAGTGATTTGCTGCATGCTTACCTGTTTGGATGTTTCCACCTTTCTTCAGTGTAATTTTGGTGTTCCTTTCTGTACCCTCATCATTCAGCTGTTTTACAAGCTTCCACATTTTCCTTGTGTCTCGTTCAAGATTCAAGGACTCTGTTTTCTCTTTCCAGCTTCTCCGTCTGGCTTGTAGTTTAGTCCATTGAAATTTGGCTTTAGCATGCTGATAGTTGTTGTGGTGTTCCTGGCAAGGGTTATTTTCTGCTTGCTTTCGAGATGTTTCCATGTCATTGTGCAGTTGCTCTAGTTCACTACTCCAGTATGGTTTGTAGTGTTTCCGTGCCCCTCTAGGTATTGTTTCACTGGCAGCTTGAATTATTAGTCTACTGAATTCATCAACTATTTTGTTGATGTCTCTGTCTGTATTTATATCTTTAGTCAGTACACTGGTGTAATGTGGATACATTTTCCAGTCTGCCTTTTTGTAATTCCACGTGGAGAGAGTGCTGCTCTTCCTGACGGCCTTATTTTGCATCACTAAAAAGACTGGTCGGTGGTCACTGCCTCCAAGTTGTTTCCCCAACAATACGTGTGATATTCCAATCCATGTCTGGTGAATGGAAAGCAAGATCTGGTGTAGATGTGGTGTGCCATGATCTGGAGTAGAATGTTGGTGGATCTGTTGTCTGGTTTAATAGTATAAGCCCATTGTCATCCTGCCAATTTGGGATGTTCTGGTTGCCTCCGACTTCAACACTTAAACTTGCAAGAGCAGACTGTGGTCTTGCTCGGTTGTAGGAATGCCTGGCCAGTCTTGGTTTTCAGTCCCTGGTGACTGTTAAGCCCCATCCCTGCGACAAGGAGCTGGCCTTGATGAGGATTCTCAACAGCGATTCCAACACACAAAAAAGAGAATTCCTAAGAAATATCAGATAGAAACTATCGATACTTCTCGGGCACATCATGAGAAGAGAAATACTGGAGTACTTATTTAGTTATTGAATTATTTGCGGGTCATCATCACTGCACTCCGACCATGTCCGTAAGTGCTCAGATCCCCTCTCAGCAAGTCTCGCAGTGTCCAGCGACTGACCACTCCAGTTCTGTGTTGGTTGATAAGTCTTCTTACACGACCACTAAGTTTCTCGTTTCTGGCTGTGCCCATCTTAACTCCCATTTCTTTCATCCGAAGAAGTGACGTTGACGTATGGTTATCAAAGTTCTGTGCTCTTCCACATCTCGGAGTGCATTGATGATGCCCGCCCAATCCATTGATTGACCGTCCTCAACTATAGCGCAACTAGCCAACCTGTACGGTCTTTCATTTCCCCGTACTCCCGCATGTCCTGGGACGTAGACATAGGTAACCTTACGTATTTTTTAATTCTGCAATGACTCTACCCATTACATGCGTACAAAGCCCGCCTCCACTTTTCTTGTCATGCTCATCGAATCACACAGTATACATGCGTGCGTGTAGTCTTGTGACTCTAACCAGATAAATGCCCTGGTCACTGCCATCACCTCCATCGTCATGCTACTTGTGGTCATAACGTATGCACTACTGTACTAGAGTACTTGGTTGCAACTGGGAAAATACAGGGAAGGAGATATAGCGGACGACAAAGAGAGAAGTTTATAGATAACGTGGTGTCGTGGTACAGTAAATAGTTACAATAGAATTGATATAGTACTCTGAGGACAGAGATTTGTCAAAAGACAAGATTGCTTTGGCATGTGATGATTTGTTAATATTCTAACAGTCTAAGAAGGCTTTGTTATTCACAGCTAATTAGAGAGAAATGTTTCAGACACAAATAAAATCAGTTCAGATCTCATACGAATGAAGAGCTCGGCTGTCAGCTCACCTGTACAAGGGTGTGATGACCTACAGGTGCGTGATTTATGAGAAACATTACATTTAAATGTCAGTGCTATCCGCCAGATCAAGCACGAGTGCTATATCCTCCCTGACCCTGTAACCCACGACGTGTGCTCGACCGCATTATCTCGAACATTACTCAAGAAAGAGCATACATCCAGGTTACTTCAACGTGATTCTATCGAAAAAGTTCGATGAACTTTCAGGCCGCATTCTTCCTCATCTTATAGATAATTTTTTGCTATTTTTGTAACTTGTCATGAACTCTTTGGACAGGCCTCTAACTTACCAACTGTAAAAGAAAATAAATAAATAACGCGCGCGTGCACACACACAGTACATATACACGTTGCTCATTGTATGCTCACATATTGTTTCCCTTATGTGAGAGTATCCCGTTTCCTCAAAAGTCGTGCAGACTACAAGAAATGATCACGTAACTTCGCAGCGTCGTTTCTCTAACCCATGCTTTATATGCTATCATTACTGGTTTTTATTGTTTGCTTAAAATACGAACTATCCATTATGAGATTATTTCACTAACAGCCCTGTCGGGATAATACAACTGCCAGGCAGGAAACAAAAGTGGTCTGTCACATTCAACTGTCACATCTTTAACATGATCTAGGTTTTAACTCCCTCCTTTAATGAAAATAATTCCTGAACACTACCTGGAATAGAACCGACGTGTACTTCATCTTCTGTCAACGGATGTTGACCATATTATCGAAAAATTCAGAAGGTAAAAACTATTATAAATGAAATGTTTAAATCCAAATGGATATAAAACACACAACATACATAATAATTCTTGTAAAATAAACATAAAATGGTATCAAGCAGCTAAACTAGTAGATATATGAGACACTATCAACACCGTTTCGACAAAAGTCTTCTTCAGTTATAACATTACAGATATTAAAACAAAAATAAACACGAAAAGCCAGAATGTATGTGTCTGTGATCACAAAATAAATAGTCAAAGTTAATTAAAATATTAATTCTTACCATCAACTGCCCAGGCATGATAAGGTTATCATTTCCAGACTACCCGCTCGTCACAACAGATTGAAACACCCGCTATGCCACATGTTCAAAATTTGTGAATCCAATGATACGCCACAGTCATGTCTCCTGTGATAACAGAGCATTTGTTGGAAACCTGTCGAATGTATAGTGACGAAAGAAAAGACAAATGGCGACACTTGTTGCTTTGTACGAATATTTTATGAAGTTGACCAGAGACTTGTCTCACTGTCGCCTGTTATTTTGTTGAATCATCAATGTGATCATCCAACTGTTAACGAGAGATTGAAAAAGAAATGACGCGTGCAGCAACACTGGAAATACAACACTGGGAGTGCTGCAACTAGGGGCGTGCAACAACACTAGAAATATAGCAACACTGGAAGTGTGGCAACAAGGGGCGTACAGCAACACTGGGAGTGCGGTAACTAGGGGCGTGCAGCAAAACTTTCAGTACAGCAACTCTTGGAGTACATGAACAATGAGAGTACCGAAAAATGTAGAGTACAGCAGCACTGTTATTACACTAGTACAAGAACATTGGGAGTGCAGCAACACTGGAAGTACAGCAACACTGAGAGGACAGCAAAACGCTCAGTACAGCAAAACGTGGAATACAGCAAAATGTTGAGTACAGCAATACGAGTACACTAGTGCAGCAACACTGGGAGTACACTAGTACATCATTGGAATACGGCAACACAGGGAGTACACTAGTGCTGGGAGTACACTAGTATAGCAACACAGGAAGTACACTAGTACAGCAACACAGGAAGTAGACTAGTCTTGCTAAAATTATGTTTAGTCTGTATTGTCTTAGTTTTCACCTGCTTCTGAACTTTATATTTTTCCCCTCTCCGTCCATTCATGGCCGCCATTTAAACGAGACGTTGGTAGGTAACATGTCATTTAAGGTTTCCAACATCACAAACAGTAAGATACTAAATGGTTACTAGCAGTATATATTTGTCAGTGATATTTATGACTAGTTATGGATATTAGACTATATCAGTAGTTGTGTGCAGACATGTATTATAAGGGTAGAGCCCCCGTCACGTCAAGTGGCGTATAGGGAATATGATGTTAGTGACCATAAATTTTACAGACTTTCAGCACATGATTTTTGGGGTAATGTGGTCGGTATTACGCCCGTGCCGCTTTGCTTTCCCAGAAAAAAATCCGGTACCCATTAAAGGCTGGGTGAACCCGGAAACCGTCGGTTGGGATCGAACCCTACCTCTTGTCCTTTGTAGTGCAGTTCACTAACCACTGAGCTATCGCGGCTCCCATTATAAGGGTAGAGAAGTCTGATAATATATTCAATCAGGACGCTTCGTGAGCTTTCAGTATCCGACTTAGCTGGATGCTGACGCCTGTGTGTTATGACCTACTTGCCAGCCCCCTCCCCCGCACCCCACCCCCTTTTTTCATCTTTCCAGAATGTCAAGATACTATAGTGCGAAGACACTAACTCAACGGAGTCTACTTCTGATGATCAGATTGCCCTAGTTACAAAATTCTGTATAAAGAGTTTCCTATCACATTTGATTATTCTATAAATCAAGTTTTTGGGAAGTTTTAAATTTTCTTTCCGTTATAGAAATGTTAATGTTTCAGTTCCTAACAAACTGGCTGAGTGAACATATGTTTTTTACTTTTTTGTTGTTAATATTCTGAGATTCAATGTAGATTGTATTTGTTAAGATGAAAGCACATGCCTAATACCATTAACGTTTTTTTGCTGCTGTTACTATAACAACCCATGCAATATTTACATTTTATATATACCGTGTTAACCAGAGTTCTTGCAAAGTGAACAGGAAGCCAAAGAGTCTTCACCTCACAGACGAGATTACAAGACACGCGAGATCTTTGTCAGTCCTGGTGAGTTTCAACTTATCTAAACACGGAATAGGTTTAAACTAACATTTTAACATGATCTCACTTTCTTCTTTTTGCATCTTTATAAAATCTTGCTCTTCTAGGCAGTGGCGGATATTCAAAAGCGGCAACGGAGGCCACAACTCCTCAAATATAATATGTAATCATATTAGATTACACAACCACATTCCAGCTTAATGAGTTAAATACCTGTGTGCAACCAGTTACTGTATTCCAAGTCTGCCGTGATATCGCTCAAGTAAATTAAGCAGTTACTAATGGGTGGACTTGACTGCCTGTGAAGATAAAAAGTATTACAACCGTACAACGACATTTATCTAGCTTCTAATGTGTATGAGAACAAGGTAGACCACTTCAGCATTCATCTCCCTGGTTGCTATGACAACAGTGGTTCAATTAATAATATAACTTTTTTTCTCTTTATCGTAACATATAGAAGTTGTGTGTAGAACATGAGTGTGTACAAGTGTATTTCCTACACATTTAAGTAATGCGACCGCTCATTACGACCTGCGCTCTTCAAGTGTCGAACCATCCGTCCGTCTTTGCTTCTAGGTCGAAATTACTTCCATGAGCTCGCTCTCTCTCTCTCTCTCTCTCTCTCTCTCTCTCTCTCTCTCTCTCTCTCTCATATATATATATTCTTGATCTTTTTTAGTTTAGGTTACTTCTCAGTTTTTAAAAAAAAATCATAATAAAGTTTGTTTGTCTGCATATACATTTCTTTTATTTTCTCCCCTTTTGAAAATTCTCTAATTTTAATATAGCATTTCTACATCTCGTGTTTTATCATTGCATTTCTACGGCGCATGTTTTATCATTGCATTTCTACATCTCGTGTTTTATCATTGCATTTCTACATCTCGTGTTTTATCATTGCATTTCTACATCTCGTGTTTTATCATTGCATTTCTACATCTCGTGTTTTATCATTGCATTTCTACATCTCGTGTTTTATCATTGCATTTCTACATCTCGTGTTTTATCATTGCATTTCTACATCTCGTGTTTTATCATTGCATTTCTACATCTCGTGTTTTATCATTGCATTTCTACATCTCGTGTTTTATCATTGCATTTCTACATCTCGTGTTTTATCATTGCATTTCTACATCTCATGTTTTATCATTGCATTTCTACGTCTCATGTTTTATCGTTGCATTTCTACGTCTCATGTTTTATCATTGCATTTCTACGTCGCATGTTTTATCATTGCATTTCTACTTCTCATGTTGTATCATTGAATTTCTACGTCGCATGTTTTATCATTGCATTTCTACGTCGCATGTTTTATCATTGCATTTCTACTTCTCATGTTTTATCATTGCATTTCTACGTCTCATGTTTTATCATTGCATTTCTACTTCTCATGTTTTATCATTGCATTTCTACTTCTCATGTTTTATCATTGCATTTCTACGTCTCATGTTTTATCATTGCATTTCTACGTCGCATGTTTTATCATTGCATTTCTACTTCTCATGTTTTATCATTGCATTTCTACTTCTCATGTTTTATCATTGCATTTCTACTTCTCATGTTTTATCATTCGCTCATCAATATCATACTTTCCGCTGCCATTTCACAGCAAGTAGGGGTATGAGTCTACATTAGTCATGGGAATGTTTCTTGTTATTACTTAGAAATGTTCAAAAGAAGTCATAATTTTTTGTAATTTACTGGCATCAGTGAATAGTCTCACAGATTAGCTACGCAATGTGATCACTGTGCACCAGGCTTTGGGAGTGTCGTCAACATTTCTCCAGGGTAAACACAAAGAATCATTATTATTATTATCATTAGTAGTAGTAAAAGTAGTAGTAGTAGTAGTAGTAGTAGTAGTAGTAGTAGCAGTAGAAGTAAAAATAGTAGCAGCTGTAGTTGTAGCAAAAGTATAGTTGTAGTAGTTGTTGTAGTAAAAGTAGTAGTAGTAGTAGTAAATGTAAAAGATGTAGTTGTTGTAGTAAAAGTAGTAGTAGTAGTAGTAAATGTAAAAGATGTAGTTGTTGTAGTAAAAGTAGTAGTAGTAGTAGTAAATGTAAAAGATGTAGTTGTTGTAGTAAAAGTAGTAGCAGTAGTATTAATAGTAGTGCGGTGATAGTAATAGTAGTAAAAGTAGTAGTAGTAAAAGTAGTAGTTGTTGTTGTAATAGTAAAAGTAATAGTAGCAGTAGTAGTAAAAGTAGTAAAAGCAAAAGTAATAGTAGTTGTAGTAAAAGTAATAGTAGTATATTTATAGATTTTGATTATACTAGTAATTTTGAGAATAATAGCGATAAAGTTATAGATGACAGTAACAATGATCAAATGAACTAAATGCATTATAAGACCTTCTCAGTAACTATGAATAAGCATGGCACGAGTTGGAGGCATGCGCTGCTCCAAGCTAGACTGCTGCTATTCGGTTGTGATAACTCATGTAAAGCTTGGCTAAGGGACACAACTAACCTTTCTTGTCTGCTCACTCGTTATCGTGTCGTGGCATTCAGCTCATCCTTGCTCACAAGAAACAAACAATTAAGACTATGTAACGGGGTTTTATTTTGGGCAAGATTGTGCACAGTTACCCGGCGGTTGTGGTATCTTTTCTCTTGTTATCCAACATTTCTGTTTTCCCTTTATTCAACATCTCGTTCTTTCGTTTATTCTTCCCTCGATTCTGCATGCCTCAGACAGTGATATCGGCCGTGTCACTGGAGCACCGATAAAATACAAACAGTTGGAATAACTCACAAGAAATGTACCTCGCATAAAAGTTCAATAACTCAGAAGAAAGTCCTGGTAAACGTTCTCTTTTAGGCAAGTTCAATGACCTTATTGTGAATACGGGTCAATGTTGCTCACAATGAGGCGATTCTTGGGGCGAGAGTGTTTGCAGCAGTTTCCAGCAGTTTGAAAAGTAAGAATACGTTTTTACAAAGGGGCTATCAGACCAATCGAGAACAAGAATACTGTATACCAGTCTTTGATAAACAGCTGAGTGTTGGTTGTGAATGCAGTAGAATGAATGACATGACGTGTTGTATGTCTCTTGTATAGCTTTTAGCAGCGTGTGGCTGTTGTGACGGTTATCAACAGCTGCATTTTAAAGGAGATGTGGAAAGGAAATCTGAGCATTCTGTGGGTTTTTCGATTTCTGCGAAGATAGTCTATCGACTAAACTGAACTGAACTAAACTTAACTAAACTAAACTAAACTAAACTAAACTAAACTAAACTAAACTAAACTAAACTAAACTAAACTAAAACTATCTTGCAGCTTCTTCCAAAAGATTGTCAATTTAACTATTGATTTGAAATAGAAGAATTGGCAATTCATAAATGTGCCATTGAGATACACCGAAACATTAACAGCAATCATTAGAAATATTGTAACAAATGCAATAAACATTTTGTGATCAAAATTGAGTATTCCATTACCTTTTTTTAAATAATGATTGAGTAGAATCAGAGTTTCCTATAATGAATAACATCTAACATAATAATAAGTACAACAATTCCGACTCTTCCCCCCGCCCTCCCCCTTTCTTCCTCGCCTCCAACACTTCTAACAAACACTGAAACAAGCGGTTAGGTTCACAAGTAGTTAGGTTCACAAGTAGTTAGGTTCACAAGTAGTTAGGTTCACAAGTAGTTATGTTCACAAGTAGTTAGGTTCACAAGTAGTTAGGTTCACAAGATGTTAGGTCCACAAGTAGTTATGTTCACAAGTAGTTAGGTTCACACAACCCTGTTTGCGGTTATTCTTTTCTTACAATGAAGCACGGTAGTGTTGACCATGTTACAAAAACATTATCGACATGTAGTTAGATTTGTTTACATATCCTTATATATATTTTTTGTGTTTGTTGTTTGTTGTTCCAGCTGAAGGCCTACTTGGCCGAAACGTCGACTTTTGTTCTGTCCATTACCACGTAAAGCTGGCACTATACTGCTTTTTTTCTTCTTTTCTTGTATTGCTATTATCATCAGCTTTACAGCAGCTTCGAATCTTTACGCATCTTGGTTCATCTTGATGCCTTTACTTCTACATGTTACAAAAACATGCCTGACGGAGTTCTTTCCGCCTCCCTCAGAAACAATTAGTTTGAAGACATGTGTGCATGGGTAAAATATTAAACAAATAGGTATAGTCATGTTCATGCAACAGTTCTCAGTTTCTAGTTGGTTCAAATATAGAAAATACAACATGAGTAATATATATTATATTATACTTCGATTGTATGTTTCCTAGTGTTTCTAGTATTCCATCAATCCATCCTTTTTGTGGTCGGCCGTGAGGTTGGTGTTCTCGCAAGGTTTTTTGATAACTGGTTGCATTATATTTTGTTCTTTCTGTCTCATCACGTGGCCAAACAATTTATATTTTGTTTCTTTATGTATTAAATGGCTGAAATTATTTCTAGCTTTCCTCAGTTCTTCATTTATGGTTTTATCTCTCAAGCTGCTTCATAATTAACATAATTCATTTGTGCTGTTTTTACTGTTTTCTTATTGTTCTTTAATCTATAGTTCAGGTATGGCACTGGGAGCACAACGTCAGAAAGATTATGGCACTAATGATTATCAATAACGATGGCATAAAGTGCCACGATGGATTCACGAATTAACAGAAATCACAATGAGTCACGACGTAAAAGAAACACAACAGAGTATTGACCCAGCCATTATATTTATTAAAACGCAGTAACACTTTATCGTTGGTACTATACCTAGCGCAGTAACTACAGAACATAAATACAGCAAATGATAACGTCAAGAAAAGATCCAAATGCCCTAATGGTTTGTTTCACCTGCTGTGAAACGATGACGCGGCTACTAACAACCATCTTTCTCATCTTAAGTAGGATTGATAAATGCTAGTCTTATCTATCGTTACCCTTGACAACTACTTTATACACCTTATTTTCTCCCACCAAAGCTAATTTTAGCACATTCTAACATCTGTCGTGACCTCAGCTCATGACCTGGGCTCGTGACCTCAGCTCATGACCTATGCTCGTGACTAGTTCTTCTTTTGACTACAAAGTAAAATGGATCGCGGTTGCCTGAGATACTTGTAGATATTCTTATAAATATTCATAAATATTCTGAATTATTTATAACTTTTTCGTAACTACATATATTGAATTATTTATAATTTTTTTCGTAACTACATATACTGAATTATTTATAATTTTTTCGTAACTACATATACTGAATTATTTATAATTTTTTCGTAACTACATATTATGAATTATTTATAATTGTTTTGTTGTTATCAATATCATCATCATCATCAAGTACCGGGCCTACTGGCCTAGGTGATCATGTCTCTCCACAACTTTCGATCTCGGCGCTATTTATCATTTCTGTTGTTGACCTTCTGCCAAGCCATTCTCTTAAGCTGCCTGGTATTTTCTCTCTTTGCTTCCCTCTATCTCTTCGTCCCTCAATTTTTCCAGTTGTTACAATATATTCAAGTTGTTCTCTTCTCATTACATGGCCAAAAAATGATGATTGTTTCTTCCTAATATTGGAAATTAGCTCTCTTTTTGCTTTGACCTCTCTCAGAACATCTTCATTACTCTTCTTAGCTGTCCATGGTACTCTCAACATTCTTTTGTAAAACCACATTTCTACAGACTCCAGTGATTTTCTTGTCTGTTGTCCTATTGTCCATGATTCGCATCCATATGTTAAGACTGACTCTACATAACATTTAAGAACTCTTTTTCTTTGTTATGAATAGAGAACATCGAATTTTTTATTTTATGTTTGTTTTGTATAGCACCTTATCATCAGGACCATCTTCTTCTCCCTTTTTCCTTCATCATTAAGAGTGCGTTTTTTTCTCAATTAACATGGACCTGTAATTAATGTATATTTCGGTCCGACACTTCTAACATCCTCGCGACATTTTAAAACAAGGTTTGCTTTCCATCTTTGATTTTTATCCTCACTTCGCAAAATTGAATTGATTCTAGAGAAACCACGGAGCGGTAGGGTATTTTTTTGGTCAGTTATAGTTCGCTGACTCCGACCTACCAGTCAATTATGAGTCTTGAACTACCGGCATTAAATAAGGCTGATTTGAGCATCTTGTCCAAGCATCTCTCTCACTCTCTCTCTCTCTCTCTCTCTCTCTCTCTCTCTCTCTCTCTCTTTCTCTCAATCTCTCGATGTATTTAAATATAATAAATTAAGATTAAAGACAATATAAAAGCACAGCAACCACTGAAATGAAATATAGGTTATTATTTCAATTAGGCCTCATCTGAAGTGACGTCATTATAAAACACCCGACGATGCACTGTTAAACACCGCTTTCATTATTTAACAACTTATATTTTAAAAATCTGATTCTTACCGCAATATGACATCGTTTCTAATGTATTTATATATCAGACATACAGATTACGCTAATAGACGCAAATGTACCAGACAAAAAGGTACACATCTTTCAATATAATAACAATTTTACATCTCTTCTACTACAACGCTATTTGAAGCTTCGATAAGTGTTTGAGAGTTTTTCATCTTCAGCTGTTACCAAAGTAACCATCTTTACGAAAAAATATTTGTTGTGCCGCTTATCTAGAACCTATGAGCTTGTGAGTGTCCGAGTTCTGTTGTAATTTGTCATTATTACCAAAGGATCACTCTGAGTTGTGGTGTGCGTTGACATTATCAGCAAAGGATAATTTGTCAGTAAAAGTCCAGTCGATGTGGTGGTAAAAACGTGTACCTTACTTACAGAGTCTCTTTTCCAGAAAATCAAGACATACCCATTATTCGATACTGTGTTCCCAAAATGTTCTTGTGTCTTCCCTATTTACTTGTGTCTTCCCTCTTTTCTTGTGTCTTCCCTATTTGTGTCTTCACTATTTTCTTGTGTCTTCCATATTTTCTTGTGTCTTCCATATTTTCTTGTGTCTTCCATATTTTCTTGTGTCTTCCATATTTTCTTGTGTTTTCCATATTTTCTTGTGTTTTCCATATTTTCTTGTGTTTTCCATATTTTCTAAACATATTCACTGTTCACTGCAAGACGTTCTTGTCAGATAAGACGAGCTGGCAGACAGAAATTTCACTTGAATTTCCTATTCACCACGGTTATCGGGTATTCCCGGAATCCTATGAGTTGCTTGATTCGGCTTTGATCCTCGTCATTTGTAATATAATAAAGGTAGAAAACACAAGGGACACTTACATAGCATTTCATTTCCAAAGTTGCAGAGTTAAGCCAAGTAATAAAAGCAATAATATAACCTTCATCGTCTCTCCCTCACCCTCTTCTCCTTAACTCAACTTCGAATACTGCGGTTTAATACAGACAGATCGAGGTGCGCGTGGCCGTGCGGCTAAAACCACTGTTCCGCTGGCTGAAAAGTTGACGTACGGTGTTCGAAGCCCGCGGTAGACAGAAAGGATTTTTTATATCGGGGCTGAAATAAAAAGCCTGAGTCTCACACGTCGTGGCGACTGCTTGACCAAGCGGCCTTTATCCCTCGGGTTCTATCGTTGCCCCCCGACAGATCAAACTACTTCACATTATTAATACACTCAACGTTATGGAACTAACTTTCTAATTGTTCAATCATTTTTGTAATAAGGAAAAATAAAAAAATAAAAAAATGGTATGTAAGAAGCTTTACGTGGCAAGTGGACGACACAGACTAAACAACGTTTCGGCTCAATAGGCCTTCATCAGGAACAAACAATAAAAACACACACACAAAACTGATAACGAAACAACCAAAACAAAAACAATCGAAATGTGTTAAAGAAAAACACAACAATAAATAAAACTATCCTGTGAAATCCAAAATAAAATCGTAACCAAGTGCGGCTGTCGTGAACGTCGAAAATCGTGCCAAAAAGTGCGTAAATGTAAACAGAACCAGAGGAGTTAACACAGGGGTCAGTGTGCATACACAAAGGAGAAAGAATCGAATAGTAGACTGACAGGTGTAAAAAGACGCTAAGAGTGAGATGTCTGAGAGTGGGGTACAGTAAAAATAAATGAGGGGTAAGAAGCACAGAAAAAAATTATAGAGGAGAAAACCGAAGTGTCTCATAAGGGACTAGAGGAGAAGAACTATAAAAAGCATGGCATAGTAAGTAGACCAAAGAACCCAAATATGTGTAGTAGAGAAGGCTATGCAAAAGGGAAGGAGCAAGCATAAAGAAACTATGCGTATGAGTGTGATACATTCATACCTCTCGGGGTCAGCGAACCATACTGGACTATAAGGCGATTTTCCAAAGTATAGCGGCTGCGGTCGCCAGAGTGACAAAGGACAATACCAGTGACACGGATGTCGTCTTTGCCCTTGTGATCAGGGGAGTTGAAGTGGGAAGATACCGGAGTACCAGTATTTTGTTGGACATCACGCAGATGTTCACAAAATCTTTCCGCTAATCTTCTCCCAGACTCACCAATATAGGTCATGTGGCATCGTTGGCATATGATGGCATAAATGATGTTGCGGGACACACATGTGAAGCTATGCTTGATCTCGAACCGTCCATTAGGGAACAAAACCGAGTCAGCAGGGAGCACATAGGCACAGGTGATACAGTTACGACCACAAGGGGCCGTACCGAAGTGTTGAGGGTGGGAGCGAGGGAGATGGCTCCTAACCAAAATATCTCTCAAATTCATGTCGCGCTTAAAGGCGATCATCGGGGGATCACTAAAAAGTAGACGGGTAGTGGGATCAGAGAGGAGAATGGAACGGTAGCGGTTGAGTATCCTCACAGCAGCTAAGTTGTGAGGATGATATGTGAGGGTGAGTATAGTTCTCTCAGAAGGGGGGCGGTTGGAAGGGGTGAGTGCCTCGGGACGGGAGATAAGGAGGACCCGCTTGAGGGCAGACTGGAGGATCGAGTCTGGATAAAGCCGGCGGCTGAAGAAACCTAACATGAGGTGAGCCTGTAGGAGGAAATCTTGGTCATCCTGGCAGATGCGACGGAGACGCAATAACTGAGAGAACGGAATAGAATCACGACAAGAAGGTGAATGGGATGAAGTGTAGAGAAGATAGCAATGGGCGTCTGTGGGTTTATAGAAAACCGAAGTATGGAGGCCAGAAGTACCCAAAGAAACGATAAGATCTAGGAAGGTGACAGAGGAAGTGGATGTACAAGATGTGAACTTGATAGCTTTGTGATAGCCACTAATGTGGTCGATTAACCTGGAGAGGTCATCCTCAGGTAGATCGGTAAGTCCGAAGCAGTCATCAATGTACCGAAGGTATATGATGGGAAGGGGACCTTGATATGAATTGAGAAATTGGTATTCAAGGTAGCCCATAAACAGGCAAGCATAGCTAGGGCCCATCTTGGTGCCCATGGCTACTCCACTAACCTGATCATAGAAGTCACCATCGAACTCAAAGGTATTGAGGTTGAGTACAAGCTCAGTAAGGCGGAGAAGAGTGGCAGTATCCACAGAGGGGTGTTGTCTCTGGTCAAGAAAGAAACGTAGAGCTAAGAGGCCGTCGGAGTGAGGAATAGAGGTGTAGAGGGAGCAAACATCAAGGGTAAAAAGTCGGTATGAGCGACCATGGGAGAGAGAGATAGAAGAGAAGATATTAAGTGCATGGTTAGTGTCCTTGACATATGAAGGAAGACTGGCAACCATGGGCTGGAAGACACTGTCTAGATAGTCAGAAATGTGTTCAGTCGGGCATGCACACGCAGACACGATGGGGCGTCCTGGATAGTCGATTTTGTGAATTTTGGGGAGCATATAGAAAGATGGTTTCCCAAGACCACTATTCGGGATAATAAGGCGAGACGCGCTAGGGGGAAAGAGGTGGTCACGGATCAGTTCTTTGATGATAGATTGGACCTGTTTATTGTGGGGGACAGTAGCGTCGTCAGGACGGGGTTTATAAAACGTGGTATTGGATAGTTGTTTGATGCCCTCTGAAATGTATAAGTCTCTGCGCCAAACTACCACCGCTCCCCCTTTATCGGCCGGTTTGACCGGCTCAGACCATTTTATCCGACAGATCATCCACGACTTTAATAGGCAACTCTATATTTTTATGTCCTCCCAACACAAGAAGAAGATCTCCTTCCTCCGCCCCGCCCCACCTTCCTCTATACCTGCTACGTCAGCTACCGACTCTTTAGTTTTTTGTATACCCCCCGACCTCCATCTCTCACATAATGAGCGGTCTGTTCTCTCTAAAGGTTTAAAATGTATCCCCCTTCGTCCCTTTAGTGACCATTATAATCTTTGTAAGGATGTCCATGATTTCCATAGACGTATGCGCTTGAAGCTCCATTACTCTGGCACTACTGCAACTTCCAACTTATCCACCCCTGTAGACGATTTTTCCCGCTTCCACTCCCGTAAATCGGATTGGACCCCTCAACCCGGCGTATCCCAGGCCTTGGATCACTACATAAATGTCACCTCACGTGAGATACAACAACTGTGCCCTAGAAAACTTCACAGCTCTAATTTATCTCCCTCTGAGCTTCGGGCCCTCTCTAATCTCCGCCGCCGAGAGGACATTGTCATCAAACCGGCCGATAAAGGGGGAGCGGTGGTAGTTTGGCGCAGAGACTTATACATTTCAGAGGGCATCAAACAACTATCCAATACCACGTTTTATAAACCCCGTCCTGACGACGCTACTGTCCCCCACAATAAACAGGTCCAATCTACCATCAAAGAACTGATCCGTGACCACCTCTTTCCCCCTAGCGCGTCTCGCCTTATTATCCCGAATAGTGGTCTTGGGAAACCATCTTTCTATATGCTCCCCAAAATTCACAAAATCGACTATCCAGGACGCCCCATCGTGTCTGCGTGTGCATGCCCGACTGAACACATTTCTGACTATCTAGACAGTGTCTTCCAGCCCATGGTTTCCAGTCTTCCTTCATATGTCAAGGACACTAACCATGCACATAATATCTTCTCTTCTATCTCTCTCTCCCATGGTCGCTCATACCGACTTTTTACCCTTGATGTTTGCTCCCTCTACACCTCTATTCCTCACTCCGACGGCCTCTTAGCTCTACGTTTCTTTCTTGACCAGAGGCAACACCCCTCTGTGGATACTGCCACTCTTCTCCGCCTTACTGAGCTTGTACTCAACCTCAATACCTTTGAGTTCGATGGTGACTTCTATGATCAGGTTAGTGGAGTAGCCATGGGCACCAAGATGGGCCCTAGCTATGCTTGCCTGTTTATGGGCTACCTTGAATACCAATTTCTCAATTCATATCAAGGTCCCCTTCCCATCATATACCTTCGGTACATTGATGACTGCTTCGGACTTACCGATCTACCTGAGGATGACCTCTCCAGGTTAATCGACCACATTAGTGGCTATCACAAAGCTATCAAGTTCACATCTTGTACATCCACTTCCTCTGTCACCTTCCTAGATCTTATCGTTTCTTTGGGTACTTCTGGCCTCCATACTTCGGTTTTCTATAAACCCACAGACGCCCATTGCTATCTTCTCTACACTTCATCCCATTCACCTTCTTGTCGTGATTCTATTCCGTTCTCTCAGTTATTGCGTCTCCGTCGCATCTGTAAGGATGACCAAGATTTCCTCCTACAGGCTCACCTCATGTTAGGTTTCTTCAGCCGCCGGCTTTATCCAGACTCGATCCTCCAGTCTGCCCTCAAGCGGGTCCTCCTTATCTCCCGTCCCGAGGCATTCACCCCTTCCAACCGCCCCCCTTCTGAGAGAACTATACTCACCCTCACATATCATCCTCACAACTTAGCTGCTGTGAGGATACTCAACCGCTACCGTTCCATTCTCCTCTCTGATCCCACTACCCGTCTACTTTTTAGTGATCCCCCGATGATCGCCTTTAAGCGCGACATGAATTTGAGAGATATTTTGGTTAGGAGCCATCTCCCTTGCTCCCACCCTCAACACTTCGGTACGGCCCCTTGTGGTCGAAACTGTATTACCTGTGCCTATGTGCTCCCTGCTGGCTCGGTTTTGTTCCCTAATGGACGGTTCGAGATCAAGCATAGCTTCACATGTGTGTCCCGCAACATCATTTATGCCATCATATGCCAACGATGCCACATGACCTATATTGGTGAGTCTGGGAGAAGATTAGCGGAAAGATTTTGTGAACATCTGCGTGATGTCCAACAAAATACTGGTACTCCGGTATCTTCCCACTTCAACTCCCCTGATCACAAGGGCAAAGACGACATCCGTGTCACTGGTATTGTCCTTTGTCACTCTGGCGACCGCAGCCGCTATACTTTGGAAAATCGCCTTATAGTCCAGTATGGTTCGCTGACCCCGAGAGGTATGAATGTATCACACTCATACGCATAGTTTCTTTATGCTTGCTCCTTCCCTTTTGCATAGCCTTCTCTACTACACATATTTGGGTTCTTTGGTCTACTTACTATGCCATGCTTTTTATAGTTCTCCTCTAGTCCCTTATGAGACACTTCGGTTTTCTCCTCTATAATTTTTTTTCTGTGCTTCTTACCCCTCATTTATTTTTACTGTACCCCACTCTCAGACATCTCACTCTTAGCGTCTTTTTACACCTGTCAGTCTACTATTCGATTCTTTCTCCTTTGTGTATGCACACTGACCCCTGTGTTAACTCCTCTGGTTCTGTTTACATTTACGCACTTTTTGGCACGATTTTCGACGTTCACGACAGCCGCACTTGGTTACGATTTTATTTTGGATTTCACAGGATAGTTTTATTTATTGTTGTGTTTTTCTTTAACACATTTCGATTGTTTTTGTTTTGGTTGTTTCGTTATCAGTTTTGTGTGTGTGTTTTTATTGTTTGTTCCTGATGAAGGCCTATTGAGCCGAAACGTTGTTTAGTCTGTGTCGTCCACTTGTCACGTAAAGCTTCTTACATACCATTTTTTTATTTTTTAATTTTTCCTTATATTCAGCTTTACTGCAGCTTCGCATTTTTATGCCTTAACCCATTTTTGTAATAACCTGTTCTCTACTTTAGTTCCCTACTTATACAGGGCTCTGTTAAAAATGAATATCTGGCCCTTCTCGATGTCACAGATTTCCGTCAATGTTTTCACTACTTTTGTGCACTGACAAATAGGATGCAAAAACATCGACAAATTGTCACTAATGACGATGAAGTGACTTATTTAACAGAAATAAAATGATCTTCAACGTGAGGTTCACGAGTAATAATCGTTTTTCGAATTTCTCTTCACGTGAAACCGTTGGCATCAGCGATATTTATACGATTTTACACTTGAGCTGATCAAGTCAAAGAAATAAATTGATTTAAATCAATGAAACCATTTAGTGAAAAGCTAAAAATAAGTAGACTAATTGTTAATGGATTATCAGAAATCAATTGAAACTTAAGCCATGCTTT